>OX940917.1:31268776-31595894 GCA_954870645.1 Agrotis clavis | reverse complement strand
ACTTATCTATAATTTAGTTTGTGCGGTTCGATGGAAAACACGAAGGTCCTCTATAATACGTTCTTTATTATGGCCCAAATAACAACTCTAATAAAATGTTTTATTTCTCCTGCAAAGGGAATTGAAACAGAGATTGGATCCTGAATTTTTTCAAGGGAGGAATGTCCGTTGATTATTTATTCAACGGGTGTGATCGTGAAATGTTAACGCTGCTTGTTTTAAAAATGGGTTTAATTTTAGTCGAATTTGCGTTGGAAAGGTTAAGCGGTACACCTGTTACAAACAAACAATGTGATCTCTTCAATATTTATTCGGTTTTCCTTAAATAAACAAAAAAAAAAACACAGCTAAAACGTTACCATTAGAAATCATGTTAGCAAAATAAAATATAGCCCGAGAAAGCTTCCAGAACAATATTGTATAATCACGTACGAAACTTTTCTAATCCTCTTCCTAATTTAATTCCATTTTTACATTGTGACCAAGTTTGACGGCCTTACTTAGGAAGTCTCGAAACTCGTGATTAAAAATCGATCTTGAGTCAGTCAAATCCAATATCGTAGCGAAACTACAAGTTTGAAGATCCGAAGCTTTTATATCTCGAGATACAAGTCCTTGAATGATGCTCGACCAACTAAGCTAGCCACCATTTTGAGCTAAACTTTAAGATCTAAATGTGTCGTCCTCCGTAGGAAATGTGATAATAATTTATGAAATAAAAGAAGATTGGCAATGTGTAAGCGCGACAGTACTTAAGTGCCCACGTAATCATGGTTTATTACGCTCAAGAGAGTTTCGGTAACGGTAGAGACGTAGTGCGGATAATATGTGGAATTATAAGAGGTGTGTTATCTCATTAACTGGGTACTTACCTTGTTAGATGGATGTTAGGAACGCTGAAGGGACATCCCTTAGAGGATACACTTATACACTGACCTTATTGGGGTATGTCCTTCAGAAGGCTAGGTGAAGGCACTCACTAGTGGATGAAGAAACAAAAGATGTGAGTACATTTGCCTACCCGAAGTGGTATTTTATGTAGGTGTATCACATACCTTGAGACTGTGCATACAGGCGGTCCAAATTACACATTTACCTATGGAGATAAGACTCCATAACGTAGATCATATATCGCTTCACTAAAAGCTTTAGGTACGTACCCGTTCCCACTACACCAAGCTATCAGTGGGCAGCTATTAATTTTCAGCCACTTTTCTTTGTCCTGAAGAAAATAAAAAAGAAATACCTTGATAATATTCTGTTTTGAAAAAAAATTATAGGATTTTTCTATCTTCGCTTGTCATTATTTATTTCTGAGTAGGGAATATTAGACAGCTAATATTATTGTTATAAACAACATAAGTCTATTATTTAAACGGAATCTTCCAAGATTTAATTATGTAGCCCTAAGTTTCAATATTGTTGTAAACTTTGCTTTCATCTTGCTCTTAGTTTAGAGGAATATTGTTATTTTTAATTATACTGTTTCCAAATAGTTGAAAGTACAATTTATCTAAAATTTTGCGGACTGAATAATCAGAACACTGAAATTGTTACCAGTTTAACGATCCTGTTTTGTACTGTTTTTTAGATTAATATTTCTAAATCTTTATTAAATTTCAGTATAATTTGATAATACAGTCAATAATCTAAATCTCATCAAAATCTATTTAGAACAAAACAATCACTCATACCATACTATTAGTTATTCTGTGCTCATATAACTTGAAAGGGAAGAAAATTTCTCGATGGTGATAATAAGTACAATTTAATTAACAGTGATGTGTATTCTTTGTGGTTAAAATATTTTCCAATTTGTGCCATGTTAATATTTTCTATTAACATAAATTTAATGATATGAAAACTATTACAATAATTACTACAACAATTAAGCAAAAGAAAAGACACGATTTAAAACCTCAAATTGTACCATAACCAAAAAAAACGAAAAATATTTTCATTTTCGACGAATGAAACAATTCTTCTTCCCTCTCATTCATTTCGTCGTATCCTACGAATAGTGCCCTAACGAACATAGGGGCTTTTTTCTTTTATTGCATAATTCAATTCTACTCATCATACCACATATAATCAGTTTAACAAAACAATTAAAAACAGTACAGGTTATCAAATAATAAGGTTTTCTAAAAAGCCACAATTTTAAGCACTACGTTTTCAACGTCGAATAAAGCCACAACTGCCGTCGCGCCTTCATTCTTCGCGAGTAGTGGGTGTGCGTGGGCGCGAGGAGTGCGTGCTAGCGCCGTTCGGCTACTATTCGGCGGAACGCGGAGATTGTTAGTTGCGGCGAGCGTAATCTGATTTTTAAATAAAAATAACATTTTTGCTTGTACTACCTCAAGTGATTTTAAGATAAAGATTATGTTTTCTTAATTTGTACTGTATAGATCAAGTTCAAATAATATAGTATCAACGAGTTTGTACTTCAGTCATTTTAATTACTTATTCATTTTCAATATAAAGTACATAGAAAAAAACCCTCATGGTGATTGTGGCCGTTTTCTATGGAATGGCTAAATTGCTTACATTATAATTATAGAAGAGACGAAGCCCTAATTGCGTTTATGTCTTTCTTGTAGGTTCAAATTATGTTTTTGTTTTTTTATGTTTAAGACATACCTACAATGAAAACACGCATCACTTTATAAACAGGGCTTTAAGGCGATTGTGGCTTCGACATTTCCGCAGATAAAAGGCATAATGTAACTTATTGCTCAAGTCCAGTCCTACTAAGCCTTAACACAACGGAGAATAAGGATTTAAGGGACAAAAATCGTATAAAATATAAAGATAATTTATTGAAAATAATGCTAACCAAACCATAAAATACCAATACACGTTATATAAAACCACCAATACATATTTGTTCACATTTAATTTAATTAAACACAAAAAAGTGTCTCCTGAAAAGTAGCTAATATGCAGTTACGCCCCTATTCGTAGGATACGACGATTTTTTGAATTGACAAAAAATATAATATAATTTATGTCGCTTCATTATTTTTATGCGAACCAACTCACCGGTATCATTTACATGTTGGCGACTAATAAGATAGAATCTTCAGCTGAATAAATAAGATATGAGCCATAAATAGTCATTAGAATTTTAATGGTAAGAGGTGCGACAGAGACATTGTACAGACGCCAAGGTCAACCTACCAGAATCTGTACAATTTTACCAATCGAACATTAACCTTCCGCTATTGTGATAAGGTTGAAAATTGATTAAAGAAAGACAGATTGAGGTAGGTTGATGTGCTGGTGTCTGTAAAAGAAGCGACTTCGGTAAATGTTGCTTTTAAGTCGACTCTTGTGGTTTAGGTTATTGCTAAGCTAAAATATGTACGTCTACTTGCACAATGACGGGGCCCCTTAGAGGGCCAAAGCCTGCCGCGAGACTAACGGGTAACAGTGGCTCCGGAACGTGAAGGCCTATTGAAGGACACCGTGGATTTTGGTCAGTACAAGTTTGACAGTCCTGCCCTGGCTGGGAGGACTCATTTGATGAATTTGACACGAAAAAAACTTCAAAAACGAGTTTTGGTCCCACTTACACGATTGCCAGAAACTACTTAATATCTATTGACGCCATCATTCTACAAAGGAGAACGTGCAATTTGTGAAAGAAAATGATAAACATTTTCTATCTTATTTCAGAATTTTGTTGTTACATAACTGGTTATTAATCAATCTGGTTCGAGGTTCCTTTTAATTATAACTAGGTAGGTATCTATTATTCGGTATATTTTCGGGTCTCTGGACGATGACGAAGTAACATTCATTTATCTTTTAGTTTTCTCTCTCTTATCGATTCATCTTAGCAAAAGTTGGGAACATCAAATTAATTCTTGTGTGGGCAACGAATGCTACGTTTCACTGGTAATCACACGTCGTTGGTTAGTGTATCATTTATTTTGTATCGTAATTCGTAGTCTTTGTTGGGAGGTAGTAAGGTTGAAAGTCGTGACGGTTTTATGATTTGATGTCTACAATTTTTACATACATAACATAAGCTCATGCTTTCTTCCCGTGGGGGTAGGCAGAAACCATAGAGCGCCACCTCATCATCATCATCAATCATCATCATCATCAGCCTATTATTAATCCCACTGCTGGGACACAGGCCTCCTCTCTGTGAGAGGGAGTGGGCTATAATCCACCACGCGGGCCCAGTGCGGATTGGTGGATGTCACATGTCTTCGACTTTTTGGTTCTAGGACATGCCGGTTCTCTCACGTTGTTTTCCTTCACCGTTTTGAGAGCAGTGGTGATGAAATAAGTTACACAAAGTAATGCGCCTGCCTGGATTCGAACCCACGACCTACAACTCGTAACTCGGGGCCGATACCACTGGGCCACCACTGCTCTCAGCGCCACTTACAACTTTTAAAATTAAGAAAAAAATTGTGCATAATGGATTATTAAACAGTAATCGCGGAACTCCCAAAGTACTTCAAAATATCCAGTTAAATTTAAAAAATAAATGGTGTAATTAATAGCAACTGACTCTCTTTCTGTTCCCAGATCTACGCAATGGTCTGCGTGATCTCGCAGTTCCAGGAATATCTCGCAGGCCGCGGCACCGTAGCCTTCGAAAATGTTGACCGGGTAAGTGTGCGTTTTTAAAATACTCATAAAATATAAAGTACTGAACCAAACAGAAATAAACTTTTCTTTAATCTCTTTTCTTAAGCTTTTGTCAAACTGACCGGCGAGGCGAATGCGACCCGAAGCGTTTTATTTGTAATGTACGAAATCGTTTGAATCCAGTCACATTGAAATACGAAAGCGGTCCGATAGTCTATGTGACTGGCTTCAAACAATTTCATACATTACAAACAAAACCAGACCCGGAACCCGTTCCGGGTCTAAAAGAATCATCAAAATCGGTTCTACATACAAAAAAGAAATACAGTCGAATTGAAAACGTCCTCCTTTTTTTGTAGAAGGGTAAAAACCATGGACAACTGTCCCTTGTTTGTCTTTATTTTTTTAAAGCGGATATAGACTTTATTAAAATGCCTTGAACTCACTACTTACCACCAAGTGAGCATCTTCATTCAGGATCGAGCCTTCCCTGCAGGGCTAACATGCACGTCACGAGATAATTATCTCACGCCATTTTTTCGAGGTGAGATGACATATCTCGACTTCTCGACTGTCGGTAACATTGCACTACATTTTGTCATGTCGTTCTGTCAAACGTAGACTTCGAGAAATTTTCTCTACAAACTGCAACATAGGCGCCATATTTTCTCATAAATAATCGAGTTTTGACATTTAGATTAGATTCATTTGTCGTCGATCATTCTGTTCGAAGAGATAGCTGGAGAAAAATAAAAAGTGTTGCGAAAAATGGCAGTGCCGTATTATAATTATTTATTAACTATTTACGAGGAGAGGGGGAATAGGCGGATCGAAAGGAAGAGCATACGAGACGTCTGCGATCCTTTCGATCTTCGCGACAGCGAGTTCCAGTCGCTGTGGCGGATCACAAAGCCTATGGCTTTATATATAGTTGAAAAACTACGAGTGGACCTCGAACCACGCAATGGGGATGGTTTGCCCGCCCATTTAAAGGTAAGTATAAAATATAAATATAAAAGTCAGTACAATTGATATTTTCATCTCAATTTATTCCAACGACCGCCTTACCTACTTAAAGTATTTTTTTAGCGTTGTCCAAAAGCATTTAACAAACCTTATATAACCATTAGATTTGGTACCTACTTACATCATATCTCTCCTAAATACCTAGCTTAAATTTATAACCAAAACAAAAGTCGATTCTAACCTCACTTTTATTTTGCAATTTCGACATTCATTTTATTCAATATCAGGCTTTTTTTCAGTTGAGGTGGTTTTACCGCTATACTTATTAATCAACTATTTTAAACATACATCAGTCTTTTTGATTAAAATATTTAAAATCAACATAAGATAATCAACTATTAATCATCTTCTTTATAATTTTCTAAATTTTCTTTCTGCTGCTTCGCCGCCTGTAACAAAAACATTTGTTAGATTACGAATATAAATATTAAATGCAAGCAATCGTACGATCACAAATACACAACTATACTGTCAAGAACTAGCTAATTTACTTACGTTTTCTTTTGAAATGCCATTTCAAACAGACAACACACACAAAACAAAAACAAAAACACAACCGGACTTCAGACATGAATGTTAATTGATTGTGACGTTTCGGTAAAGCCATCGGTTCAAAATTGACAATAGTGCTATCCTTGTCATTATTCATATTCGCAAAAGAGAAACAACATTTTTATTTTTTAATTTAATGAACTTGACAACAAGTCTTTTGGCCTTGTTTCACATTTCATTCGTTCAATTTGTTGTGTGTGGGTAGCTTTAGTCACCATAGACACACATGATTATCAGTGTTTTCATTTAAAAATAAAACTTGACGTTTCGTCATGAAAGGGATATCTCACGACGTGATAATTCTCTCTCGTGGCGAATAAGTTGCGAATTGCGAGAAAATGATCGAGAGTGACAATATTTCTCATCCCATCTCGAATTTTCTCATGACCGCGTATGTTAGCCCAGCTGGACGACCAGCTTGAACCTTGACCTTTTTAAACCGTATTAAGACATAAGCGGGAAAATAAAACTAAATTCGTGGTGCTCTAAGTACAGCAGCATCAGCTATCCGGGCCTCTTAAGGAATGGCCACACTCGTTGCGTTCTGCGTCCTGTGCCGCAGTCAGCACGCAGAATGCATCTAATGTGACAAAACGTTTAGCCCAAAAACATAAAGCCAAAGTGAATTCTGCGCTGCCAGCGATATGAAGAAGTCCTCCATTCTGTCGAATTTTCTCAACTGAACATGAACTTTCTTGTATTGTGATAAAGTTGAAAATGTATTATATAAATTTGACATTTTGGGGTATCTTTATGAGCAAGCGTCTGTGTCTACAAATATACTTTTCAGACATGCGGCCGGCCAGTAATTCTAACTGCCTTCAAACTCGACGACGGGGCAAAATGAAACGGGGCACTCACCCGTCAGACATTGTTAATCTGGGAACTTTACATTGTAGAAGTTTACATTGTTATTGTAGCTACTGAAACACAGTGAGAAGGCTAACTTTTATCTGTATAATCTTTCTCACAGTTTTACTATTAGTACAATACACTAAAATAGTAATAATATATACGAACTATAAATAAAAACTTACTAGTACAAAGAACAAAAAAAAAAAAAGGTTGCACTCCAGGAGTGCCGGTAGAAGTGAAAACTTTTTTGTTACTATGTTTTATTTTTAATTTGAATGACGTCTTACTCATTTTCGATCAGGGTCACGTGACCCTGACGGTCACGTGACCCTGACGGTCACGTGACCCTGACGCGAGTTTTAAATTTTTTACCCATTACAGAAAAAGTGTACAACGCCGCTAAAGAAGTTTTCACTTCAAAAAAGTATTCAAAGGACGTCAATGGATACTTCCACATCGCTGTCAACGGGAACGGTGCCCAGAACGCTGACAGGCCAGCCCACAGTTTTTGAAAAGAATACCTTTAGCCAAGTGGTACGTCTTAAAACAGTTCCGACCCTGGAACGCAAAGGGCATGTGAAGAAACCAATTGGTTTTTCAGTTAGAGTCTGACATTCCATTCCCCTTCGCATAGAGCGGCAGGAAAGATACAGAGTGAATTTTTCAACTGGGCGTGGATGGCTATATCCGAAACTATGAGGAATATCATAAAATGTTGAAAGGAGTCTCGAGGCCGATTTTGACGAAAATTTAAACTACATCCTTGGATTTTTGAAAAATCAATAGAACTGGCCAGGAATCGAACCCGTTGATTTTGAAAAAAATCACATCCTGTATTATTTCACCATTCTATAGTGTTCCTAATAAGGATCAAATTCTGGGAAGTGATCATTTACTTAAGGAAATAACTGATTTTTTAAGAAATTATTATTTTTCGGTTACTTTTCTAGCTACTTGATAGCTAGTTGATCCATTCACACACACTGAGAGAGTCAGGATTATAGATTTTTCGAAAATCCAATGATGCAGTTTTAGTTTTCGTCAAAATCGGCCTCCAGACTCCATTCAACGTTTTTCGATATTCCTTATAGATTCGAATATAGCCATCCACACCCAATTGAATAATGCATCCTGTTTATAGGTGATTTAACATCCCAAAACAAAATTGACACCTTTGTTACTACACCGATTGCGGGGCCAAACGAAGTGAAAGTATAGCATCCTAGCATCGTGATTGATGCAGTGAATTAAGAATATCGACGCAGCGTATCGCTTGACACAAGTCGCAAGTCGCGCTTGAACGGATTTCGATATCAACAAACTCACGGATGACCTATGTCGGGACAGTTATATAGTTTTACACGCAATTCGTTCCAGAGGGGTCATTTATTTTATTCATTTTTTTTTGTAATAAAATAACAATTTTAAAAAATTACGTAGGTACACAATGTGATCACTTAAAGAATGGATATCATGAGTCTTCATCAACCCGATATACGATGGAGTGCTATGGTAAAAAACATTTTGATTCCAACAAAAGAGGTGGAACGAACATGTTTACGAGTTCTATAGGATTTATCGAGGCTTTCTATCAATAAAGCTGTATGTCGCCTGTTTTTATCGAAACAATTGGGAAACGATATCCCCTTAACGCACTTTTCGTTCTAAAATAGTTACCTAATTGATATCGACCGGACTTTCAGCGTTCGAAAATTGAGACTGAGAAATAGTCGTCTTGTTTCTAATAAATAGATAGATAGAGAGAGTACCCTAGTATACCCAAGGGTGTCGTAAAAGACGACTAAACGGATTCCTTCAGGAGGACGAACGATGTTGCGTCCTTTTGGTTTAATAAGAACATACTGCGGTAACTAACACACAGACCTACAAAGCTGTCGGTTTTCACGGATAAATGAAATTAGTGAGCAGGAAAACCATGTTTTAGCTAGTGAGAATTTTCAAGCGGGTCGCATTAGAGATGATTGTTGAGCGCCTCTAGCGCGTTCACGTTTGGCGGAGTCACTTCGTCGTCGGCGTCGCCTACAATGCCCACAATGCGGCGGACGAGCCTCGCTGTTCGTAATCCAACAACAATAAGGCAGACACTGTTTGGTTCACTGTAGGCCATTAGTCCTTTTGATAGCAGTTGGCATGTTAATCAATCAACCTTTACATACCAACATTACGCCGTGTGTTGTGTATAAAATCGATAATAAAATCGTTCCTCCTATAAAAAGTCTGGGTGACAGGCACTCACAATATTACATTGGGAATATCGCGTTAAGTAAATCGGTGACAGTATCTTAAGAAACATGATTTAGTATAATATTTATAGTAAGGAAAACTTGTTCGCGATACGTATTAAGTGGGTACCTAAAAAACCTGTTTTATTCGACGAAATGCGCCGCTGAAATGTACCCGCTGTTAAAACAGAGGACGTTTCAATTATTTTTGGAAACTATTTAAATGATAAATTCAAATAACAATGAAGCTCTCCAGCTGTTGCATTATTTACTGACTCAATAATCACGAATCTGATGATGCGAACTGGACCAATACAAATAGACACCTATAATGTCAATTGTTTTTTTAAAGAGATCTCACTTCTCTTCTCTTTCCGTTCTCATTCCTCGTTAAGTTATATTTTTTATCTTTTGTTTTGCATGTTATCGGGGAAAATAAAATTATTCAGTACACATTTAAATATTTAATCAATGATGTAAGCGCATAGTTATAATAAATTTTAGGCTTTTAAGCTGGTCCTCAGATGGCTAATTCATAGAAATATTAAGCTTTTTAGCGCAATCTACTATGTAAAAGCAATTACCGTTGCCATATAAAAGCTCATTATCTTGTTTATTACTAAGTTTCATTACTTCATACTTCTTTGTTTGAATCATCATCAGCATCATCAGCCTATAGGTAATATTCCCACGAGAGGGAGTGGGCCATAATCTACCACGTGGGCCCAGTAAGGGTTGGTAAATGTCACATGTCTTAGATTTTTTGGTTCTAGGACATGCCGGTTTCCTCACGATGTTTTCCTCCACCGTTTTGAGAGCAGTGGTGATGAAATAAACTACACAAAAAATTTGAATTTTGAATAATGGTTTTTAAATCATTGATTACGGACATAAATCTTGAACATTTTCACTTAGGTACGCAGATCACACAGAATCCAATCTGAAGGAAATTAATGGAACATTTGCAAGTGTATTTCTTTCAGTATCATAAAACGTTACGATGTTTTCCATCGATGAAAAAGCGCCAAAAGTAGTCAGATGAGTAATATCTTGAATTTCTTACAAGATAAACTCTATCTTTTTTTTTGTTGTCGCCAGACAATACGAACTCAGATTTTTTTGTTAAACATGTCTGCCGTGGAAATATCTCTACAATGCCTTTCTTAGAAGACGTTTTGTTGCTTCTTCTGCACGATACTTTCATGTATTACCTACTTAGCTAAATTAAAAGATGTGTAAGTAACAGAAGTGTGGAAAGTAGTACTTTGGGAAGAAAACACACACTTTTATAAACAACTTTTTGTTTTGGAGCGAATCTTTGTTTAATATTAAATGAAGTTACACTTTCAATTATGTATTTCTTGTTACCGACTTCAAAAAAAAAGGAGATTATCAATTCGACCCGTATGTTTGTAATATTTTCAGAACTACCCAGTTTTCATATAATGGTTAGTCTATATCAGCGTCTGAACAAATGTGCCACATTTTAAAAGTGTATGTATGTTTTTATGTTTGTGTTCGCATATCTTCGGAACTACAAGTCCGATTTATGTAATTATTTTTTTGTTGTACTAGGTATTGTTCAACTTAGGGAGTACTGCAAATTTCATCAAAATCGGTTCAGTAGTTTTTGAGATAGGGAAAAGTTTTGCCTACTTCGTCGTAGATTTTCAAAGTCGATTGTATGTTTGTTCACGATTGTCTCGCGTTTGGCTGCGATTTTCATGTGGTTTTCGGAAAAGTGTTTGTTACATTCTAGGGAAGGTTTTAATATATAACAATAATGGATATCTCGTGACGTTACCCGCATAGATCCGTTTTTGTTGCACGCTTGATATAGATTTCTAAAGACGCCGATTATACGAAGTTTTTTGTTGAATATCTGAACTAACTAAAAAGGGTAAAATAAAAACTTTTTTTTTAAAGTACCGACTTCAAAAAGAATACAAAAAAGTTTAAAATAACTTTTCTTTCGGAAGTCGGTGGCAATATGTTAATGAAATAAAAATCAAAGCCACCGACTTAACTTAAAAAAATTTTGTATTTGTTTTTGAAGTCAGTCCTTTTTTTAGAAAGATTACGTGTTTCGTATTAATAATCATTCAATTTACAATACAAAGTTTACTTGATAATACTTCGATATCTCAAGTTTAACTCATTCTAATGTACTTAGACGAGCGAAATAAATCATAAACACGCTGCCCTTCAAATCACACATCTATCTAGATTTATTTTTGAAAACTAAGTCAACTTTCTCTTTTCCCCAGACGAAATAGCTTTACTAATTTGGCTTTGCTTCGGCCAAGGTTAGAAACTCATGCTCGTTCTCTTAACGAGACGAAAACTTTTCACTCAAGATCAACTGAAACATTTCCAGCCGTTTTAAACTTTGAACCAACTCGAGATAAACATTAAAATTTTATCAAGATATAATAGACTTCCATCAAACAAATATCCTCCTGCTCCAAAGTACTTAAGCCCGGAGATACTAATTATCATCTCGGTAGGTAGGGGTATTAGACGCCTTTTAAAAATAAATTATTAATTTTTAGCTGAGAATGAGGGTCAATTCACACCGAGACGGGACGCTGCGCTCACATTTCAATATCTATATCAAAGGTGTTTTTTTTTCCCTACAATAATGGCCAAACCGTGTTCCTCAAGGAGAAAAGTACGAAATTATAGGAAAAAAATCGTAGATTTCGAATAAAAATATGTTGGATTTATTCGCGCATTTGTACCACCAGAAATTGTCGATCAAAGATGTTAAAACCAACCCAAGAATTGATTTTCAATCTGGCAATGTCATACGTCTCCGACATGATGCGTTTCGTTACTTCATTTATAAACGTGTGAAAACCCAAAAATGTACTTTATAGAATTTATTTATGTATTTCAAATAAGTTTAAATTACTAGTACACATTTTTTGTGAATAATCATGGGAACAAGAATTAAATAAAATACATTTATTTCACATTTCGTATTATTTGTTGCGTTTGGTTATCTGCCGGCCAAAAGCCAGGGTTCCCGGCCTAGGCCGATAGTTTTTTTCTATTGTTGTTGATATTCATTACTGTCAAAAAGTTGTCAAATGATGGAACACCGATGTCACATTTTGACGTGATTTTGACAGATGAAACAGAATGACAGCCGTAAATGCTATCATAAACGTTTCTTTGAACGCAGTTCCGTTGCGAAGTAGTGTTTTTTCATATACTTTTATTTCTTTTTCTATCTAGTATTGAAGGATTTTAAATACTGCTAAAAATACTAATTATTGGAAGGGATTTTAATAGTAATTTGTACCTCGGTACAAGTTTGGGCCGAAAAAAAAACATCTCCTTTTATTTACTAAACGAAAATACACACATTTCACCGATGCGATGATGCGGCGCCGTGTATCTGCGCACGGCGCCGCATCATCGCGACAGATATAGATAATAGCGACTCAAAATCTAACTTTGTTTACTACATGAAAAGATACTCATATCCAGTGTAATGTTGTCGCATCAGGTCGCGTCGCGTCTTAGTGTGAACTGATCCTTAGGCCTCAGAATCTCTTCTGAAGCTGAAGGGAGCGCCTTCTTTGAAGTCACATAAGAACGATTTAATAAAGTAGAAAAGCTTGAAAATAAATGAGTTTCCATTTCCAGTTTAGAAATATTAAATAATAATTATGGCTCATGTTCTATTGTCGCAAGAACCTCATGTAGACATGTATGCAGTGCAAAGTTTCATAAGAATCGATTCAAAATAAACGATTGAAAAAGCTTTCACAAGATTTGTAACAAACAAATTAAATAGGTAACCGTATAAAAAATACAAAGAGTTTTGTTTAGAGTTAATATCTCGCTGTGTCGCGGGACTTATCGAATTACCGTGACCCTGCAACGTAAAGGGCTATTGAAGGACACCGTGCATTTTAGTAAGTAGGTACGAGGCTGACAGTCCTCCCGCCCTACCCTGGGCGGGAGGACTCATTTGACGATTTAGCCACGATAAAAAAAAAGAGTTAATAATTATCTGCTGTTTTTATTAAAGTTCCTATGCTCAGTTGCTCGATGTTCTAGTACGGGAAAATGTTTAAAGAAAAATCACTTATAAGACTTATAAGTATTCTGGGCGTTACTGGAGCAGAGTTCCATACTTTAGGCCACATCTACGAGAAATGTTTGTTACCTTTACGTTCCAGGGCCACGGTAAGCTGTTAAGACAGTCCCGCGAACCCGGATTTTGAGCACCCATAATGAGCTGTGTTTTTTTACGAGTATTTTCATTACTTTCTTAGGTAGATTAATAATTTATTATTATTGTAATGTTCTACATGTTTCTTTGTATTAAAATATTATTCTCTTTCTCAAAGAATACGGTGCAGTATACTGCCACAGCTCACCAAACCACGACGACCAGCTCGGCCCCAAGCGGTCGCCGCCGCTCTGCCGGCAGACCCATGCCCAGCCGGTGCGACCCTGAAGAGTTCTCCGAAGCCCACAGCAAGGTGATCAGTAAGTAAAATGTTATAGTAATGAAGCATTTTGTCCATAAGGGAGAGATCGAAAGGTAACTGGTGTTTTTCAATCATTTTCAGACGTCTACGTAGGTGAGGACAAATAATTCTTTACGCCTTTTAAGTCCCAATTCTTTTTTAAGAATTTTTTCTTAACAATATTGATAACATCAGCTATTTTATTTTTTATTCCATTGGCGCTGAGCATATAAAAATAAACTATTAGCTCCATAGCGGGCTTCTTATCACAAAATTCACTAATTTCTTTAACATTAAGAAAAGATGTGTTAAAAACCTATTTTTTTTTATAACTACTAAATCTATGATCATGGCCAACCTTCGAAAAGTAAAAAAACAAACACAATATTCAATACGGCTCAATACATTCAGACCTTATAGTTCCTAGAAGGCAAGCTGAAGTACAGCCAAACCCTCTACCTGTCGTCAATAATAGTCCAATACGTGAGTACAGCTTCATGCTGTTTTTATAATAAAAATACCACATATATGTGCATCAGATGACTGTCGATCAGTAGATGTTTCGTCCGCGTGAAATTTAACACGGCAAATATCATAAAATCATATAGCACGAAGCACCTTTAATAATCACCGCCGTTCTTATCGCTATCACCATGTGACCAGTCACAATTACTCTAATACCACCACTCACTTACGAGACTACTAGAAACCTTCAAATCAGATAAGGGAGGATATCAGTGCAGAAACGGTTACCAAGAATCAGAGGCTTAGCTACAGCCGTATCTGCCGTATCAATATACGGGGTCTCCAAGGGTCAAGGGCACCAATTGTCTAATCAAATCAAATCAAGAACATTTATTTAAAATAAGCCAGTTACAGGCGCTTTTGAATTGTCAAAAGACAAAAAAATAAGAACAGTTCAAAAATAGTTATGGTGCTCCAGTCCCAGTCACAAGACATAATAACTGTGAAAGTACCGTAGATGCCCATTCCAAGTAGTAGATCTCTATGGAGAAGAACGGGCTAAAAAACTCCATGGGCACTCTTTTTAGATCGCGATCGAAATCGTAGCATAGCTCAATTTTCAAAAAGGGTATATTATGTACGAGTATGTAATTGTTATAAATGAACTACGATCAGTCGATCAGCATTTTCAATTTTCTAACTTCCTTCAAAATTCTCTTAATGACATCAGTAATAGCATTAGTTACACGAGTCAGGATAAATTTAAAATGTCACTTACGGGGATATCTTCCGTGATTAATGTTTGTTTGGTAAGTGACATTTTAAATTTAGAATACAAACCGGGAAAGCTTAAAACGAGTCAGGATTCTATTGTCTTTATTTTGCAAAACTACACACTTAAATTAGAAGGGCCCCAAACATGTTTCATATATGGGGCCCCTTCTGGCCTAGCTCGCCACATCCAAGAATAATACATTAATATATCAACACACCAAGACTTAAAGATCTTCAACTGTTCTGATAAAGCGTTTTTTTTTTTTTTTAAGAACTTAGTATTTTGACCGACGCTGCCACGTCAACGTTTTTTTTATAATTACTACAGAAGTAACATGTTGCTGTATACACCCATCATATCGACTACATTTCAGACCCTTGCTTAGGAAACTGTAGGTACACTGTTTCATGTACCTAATGTCATAACCTAACGTTTGATCAATGGAGATAAAATGAACATATTATATACATATTATTATGCTTCCAATCAAGCACATACTCGTTTAATAGAACAGCATTGAAATCCGTTCCGCATATCAGGTAAAGACAAAGAGACTTAATTTATCTATTGATCTGCTATTTGTGGCTGTAATTAAGTACTGCAATACCCAAGTTTGATTAACCTTCAACATTATTGAATAAGTTATTGTAATAATAGAGGGAAGCGACCAAAATCGCAACCATTTTGTACAGAGAGATCAGGTGGCCTACCACGAAAATCTTAACGCGATCCAATTTACGCTCAGGGAACGAGATAGCGCCAGACGACTTGTATAGCTCTTTCTCTTTCCCACAGCCTAAACTGGATCGCGTTAAGAGCTCGTGGTAAGGCCTCAGCTCTCTTAATATTGCGTCTCATTGGTGGTAGAGAAATACCCTGCTGTCAGTGATACGGTTAGCCCGCGTTGATGGAGATGCGTAGCGTGTCACGGTGCGTCGGGTAGAGGTGGGTAACTAGCCGAAATTTCAATAGCTTAGCTAACCGGCTATTTGAGGTGTAATAGTCAGCTAGCTAGCCAGCTATTTGGCTACTTGGCTATCGAACAATAGCGTTCAGTAACTAGCGGCGCGGCGACGCGGCGCCGGTGGGTGTAGCTAGGTGGGACTTAAATTACGCAACATCAACTGCCCGATCTAAATTCGATCCTCGTCGCGCCAACAAAGTCTATATGAGTCTATATTATGGTGAAAGATATCGTTAATTATTTTTATTTTATTTTAAAATCATGACAAGAAATGATTTCCTCTTGGAGGTCACAATAACCAAAATACTAACTATCAAATGTTTATTTATTTTAAACCTGTCGGTAACTAACCACCTTTCTAATCATCGCATTTCATAAGTTCGTTTATTAAACGAACGAAATTACTTAGCATAATGCTCTCTCTTTGTCTAATCTATTTTGTGAATATTGTGAGAAAAAGTTGGGCGATACGAATGAAGATCGCACACGCGTAGCGCAGTGAGCGCGCACACAGCTATCAGCTATTTTGGCTACTCTCGCCACCCGGCTACCGAATACCGGGACGGCTACAAACCGTAGCAGTTAGCTATACTCTGTGGCGGCTACGCGGCTACGAGCGGCTACGCAGCTACGAGCGGCTACGCGGCTGCCAACGACTACTCGGCTACAAGCTATGTCAGTTATCTAGCCAACCAGTAGCCGATAGCTAGCTATCGTGTTGACGGATATCATAGCCGTGGTTATTTTGCTCATAGCCGGTATTTGGCTAGTTATGGCTATAGCTACACATCGCTAGCGTCGGGCGTCCACTGCTGCGGTCACAGCAGCTGCCTGTCATTTAGTTTTGTTAGAATACCTTCAAGTGTTTTCTCCGTTGAATGAAACAGACTTATAAATGAATATACCATTCGCAAATAAATTTGTAGGCTTTAGAAAGTATTTCGATCGAGGATTAAATACTTCCAAAAAAGAAAACTGTGCGCTGACGGACAAAATACCTACCTATTTATACCTGATACGTAACGCCCGGTGGATTTACCCATCTGGTCTGACTGAAGGCTTTCTTTTCCAAAAAACTGGTATTTATACAAATTTTATTTTAAAGTAAAATTTAACATGACCATCGAAGGTATAAATTGTGCAAAATGATGAGTAAAAGGTAGTTTAATCGATGAATAAACTGCCTTTTACTTATAAACAGAAGTCTAAGCACCAAATTCCACAATTGTAACGTCAAAAATGCCGAACTTCCATACACCTTCACCCTATCTAATTCACCCCTTCAAGTGATGAATATTCATAAATCCTTCGTTAATACTTTCGCTATTTTGGGGAACTCGTGCGAAATTTCATGCTTCAATTATATCAACAAAAATAACTGAGTGATCGTATCCCGCTCTGGCTTAGCAAACTATTGTATAATTCGTTTATTTGGGATTACTGGCCCTTGTAAAATTGTTCATAAACTACTTTCAATTGTTTGGGACTTTCCCACCAACAAAGGCCTCTCATGTAGGTACAATAAATAATACATTAAAATATATAGGTTCAAACTAGTCAGAGCTGAAAATGATATTACGTTTGATGAAAATGAGACTTCAAATGGAAGATAGTTCAAATTAGTATATCACAAAATTGAAATGTTCCTATCTATTTATACATTCAAAGTATGGACGCCAGCAGGTCAACCTACCCGAATCTATCAATTTTTTTTCCAATCGCAATTAACCTGTTTCTATTGTGATAAAGTTGAAAATCTATCTAAGAGACAGATTCAGACGAAGACGGAAGAAAGTTTAAAATTTAACATTTTATATACAAACAGTACTTTAAGAAAATGCAGACTTTTCCTCTTATTTAAACTTACGTTAAAACACAGAATTATGTTAAGCCAAGAGAAACGCCGGTTTAATGATCTATTTTTATAAGTTTTGAACTGGACATAACTTTCCCCAGAGTTTATTAATAAGGGAGGAAAAGTTTTGGTACTTTTGCACCCTTCTTTTCCTTAAACCTTCGCAACCCTCTGATAGATGGGTTGCCGCAAAACTCCCCATAAGTTCAGAGATAATTTGAGCTGGAAGTTTCCCCTAAGTAAAGGCAGATATATATTCAATTATCAGGACAAAGGCGACAGTGATCAATTGAGGCTAAATCACGGCACGGCACCTGGATCCATAATGGAGAACTATTCAGTTGATATTATCTGTAAAGTGGATATAACTTGGGTGATTAAGGAGTGACTGGCGGGCGTAAAGAGGTGCTTTCAAGTCGTTAATTGTAATGAGTTATATAACAGTAGGTAATGATTAAGATGTGTTCACCTACACGTTCAAATTATTAAAACGTAACGTATTCTGATGTTATTCAAATTACGAGTAGTTTAGCAACTAAAATAACTTCGTAGTAACGTAAACTACTACGATTAAAAAAAAAACTCTAACAATTCAAACTCCTTAATTTATAAATAACGAAGTTGCAGGAGGGTTAAAAGTACCGAGAGTCGCGTCGAGAAAATTCGGCCATGCTCTAAGCTCTACTTTGCAAAGTATACATTTATTGTCAAAGCAAAAAAAAAAGAGGTTACATGGTTATTAATTTATATTTTTATATTTCCATACAAATGAAACATTCACTATTTTTTTTTACAACCAATTTAAACAATAGCAGTATAGAAAGATCAGATTAACAATAATAGTATTAGTGTCAGTTAGCGAATGAATAATCTTCACATGGACCACCTTCAGGTATAAGCCTCCTCCAACGATTTCCACTTATTCCTGTCCTTAGCCATCTCAAGTTATCCTCGACCTACTCACTAATAAGGGATATCAATTCATGGAATAACCTACATAGCTTTTCCTCCGAAAATGTTGTTAACTAACTAACCGAAATAAGAGTTCATCTATAGCAAACGTTCGGTGTTCATAAGAATGTGCGTATTCACCGCGAACGAACGAAACAATGCCAACGAATGATCGCGAGCGCAGCGAGCACAAAGCTTTATAATAATTACAGGTCTTTGACTCTTTTTACACCTAACTATAGATAGTTAGGCCCCACTACAATTTTGGATTATAATACCCATTACACAAGATATAGGCTTAAGTAAAGGCGAGATTCTACTTTAGAATAATTATAAGCATTGAAATATTCAGGTTTTTTTTTCTAGGAGTGTAGAAAAACAGAACTAGATGTTTGGGAATTTCAAAAGGATGAAAGGAAAGAGACAGGTATACCTATATGTTTCGTAAATTGATTAAAGAAAATTTTGATTCTACACTATTTACAACAACTGGATATAAATGTCAGCACTTGACAAACGCGTCAATTTGTGTGTCTGCTTTTCATCTAATACCTTTTACAGCATAGCAATTTAAACGTACACTGTTATGTCTTGATATAGTGCCATACTCTTTCATCTTTGTGTTTATGTTACTCCCGAACTGAGAAATCCCTATGATGATTGAGTACCAACCGCCATGCTCTTAATACAACCACCTCATCACATATTTATATTGATCGAATTTATGCCTGCAAAGGCGTATAATTTAACTCTGAGCACGCTTGTAAATCACCTTATGAACCACGACAATAGAAATTACTACAAAGGTTCTTATAGACCGGAAACCTATTCAGGTTTTAGGTCAAGATTATGATATATCTAGCGCAAATCACGACACCCAAAAATAAAGATTATGTCGCACTTTTTTCACCAATTTTCACTTTATTTTTGAGTCCAAGCCCTATAGACAAACAGCAGATGACAACAGACGACAGTCGTTATCGCTCAGTAGTCACTAATACATTTTCAACTTTATAAAGTTGAAAAATTTTCCAAAAAAAAAATTCTTAAAAAAAAAAGTAAAATTTTCAAAAATTCCCCAGCGCGTAGAGTTGAAAATCTATTGGAGTTTACGGATCGTTTTAGAGTTTCATTCGTTTTCGCTCTGCTGTCTTTTATAGAGTTTCAACTTTATGTGCTAGTGTATAAAGTTGAAAATGTATTAGTGACTGCTGAGTGATAACGATTATCGTCTGCTGTCGTCTGCTGTTTGTCTATAGGGCCTGGTGGCCTACCAAGACGTTTTAAAGCGAGAGTTATTCCAGTGAGTGAACGAGGTGGCGCTAGACGACTTGTTTAACTCTGTCTCTTTCCCACACTGGTATTACTTAATTCTTTTATTTGTTTCTTGTTGAAAAATGCTTTAATTTTTTCCTTGAAGGTAGCCCGAAGGTTGCTGGATCCTCTCCTCAATCTGGCGTTACCAGAACACGACCTGGCAAGTGACAGTTTTTAAATTCATATTTTTTTTTGTCATAACGAGTTTCTTCTGTGTCTCGGAGAGCAAGTAAAGCTGTTGGTGCCGGCTGTCATTTCTAGATCGTTGATAGTCGTTACTGTTAGTCAGAAGCTCTAAAGTCTGACAACCAGTCCTACCATGGGGTATCGTATTAACCAGTTACTGGGTTGTGGGGGTCCGATAGGCAGTCCATAGTCCAGTAGGCAGGCAGTGGATTTCCAGCTGCTTCTTGTTCGACTGGAAGTCGAACCCAAATGGAGTTGGGAGAAGGCTAGGCTAGATGATGATTTTTTTAACTTCTAATTTAATTTCAGTCTTCACTGACTTTAGGGTGTTATCATATTTATACGCAAAAATCATCATAATTCGGAGACAAACATCCTTGAAGTATCTTTGTCTCCTTCTGTCAGTCAGAAGCGTCAAGTGGTGGAGCAAGAAGTCCTTCCTAAACCATCCGTATTCAATTGCATCGAAAGCACTTTAAAGTAAAATTCTCACCAAGTAAGTTATAATTTTATTTGTAAAAAATATGCAAGGATATGGTGATCTGTGCGTGTGAATATGACAGTGGAAAATTAACATTGACAAATCTTGGATTCAAAATAATATGTTTATCCACAGAGATTTAAAAGAACCTATAGAGCGGGCATTGGGAAAATTGTCAAACAAAATTGTAGATGCCGTGCTTCAGTAGCACTATCTAAGCGTTGCATAGCAACGCGACTACTAGACTGAGGAACTTTTTACCTATAGTTTTGGATCACAAATTTCTTCGTGATGTCCCGTCTATTGCTCGTATATAGTTTAATGTCCTCGTGTTTATCAGAACATTAAATTATGTGATTACGTTCAAATCCAAAAATATAACCTCAAAAGAATCTATTTTATTATTCAGTAAAGAAGCATACATTTATTTGTGATATTTTGTCCGTCAAGCTGCGGATATCGAAGAGATTAAGACATCGGGATCTCGATCGCTCAATGGCAGGATACAATCGGGCAAGTTACCATGTTAATAGTTATTGGGCGTTTTATTAATACAACTTACTTTTTCGTTTCCAGCAACTTCCTCACTGCGAGCATTCACCTGTAATGTAACGTTACAGATTCGAACATTTGAAGACAATAGATCATCAAATTGCGCACTTTTATGTTACATTACAGGTGAATGCTCGCGGTGAGGGAGCGCCTCATTGTAACGTTACGAGTAGAGTCGAGCATTTCATCGACGAGGGAGAACAATCGAGCATCACAATGCGCACCTTGTATTAAATCTATACTAAATGGAGTGGGGGGCAGTGGTCCAACTGCTCTATCCAACTAGTTGGACCATGACCCTTCACTAGGGGCAGTTGTCCAACTTTAAAAATAGTTGGACCACAGCACCTGTTGAGAGTTCCGTGGTCCAATTAATTTAAAAATAATTTGCCCACCCTAAAATTCTCAACTGTATAATTGTATGTGTATAGTAACTACTGGTTTACGGTTATATTGAACCTCTTTGCAGTAGAATAACAAAATTAAAGTCGGGTGAATAATTATAAAACTTTTATTTTTTTACAATACTCGTATTTATAACTAAACAATCAACGAAATTTTTCTAAAGCATGGCCTACAGTAATTTCACCTGAACTCAGTTGTAGCTGAATTTCACGAATATAATAATCATTGTCAATTTGGATCTTACGTCTTTTGTGTGCGATTTCGTTTGAAAGAGATGTAAAATTTAAAACATTTAATAAACGCAACATTGTAACATTTTTTTTGCATTAATGCCATTGTTTTGCAAAGAGGTTCAATATAACCGTAAACCAGTAGGTACCATACACATACAATTATACAGTTGAGACTTTTAGGGTGGGCAAATTATTTTTAAATTAATTGGACCACGGAACTCTCAACAGGTGCTGTGGTCCAACTATTTTTAAAGTTGGACAACTGCCCCTTGTGAAGGGTCATGGTCCAACTAGTTGGATAGAGCAGTTGGACCACACTGCCCCGCACTCACTAAATGTACGCGAATGCTCGTCATCAGCGAGGTAGCACTGCAATGTAATGCTCAAAGTCGAATCTATAATGTTACATTACACGCGAATGCTCCCGGTGAGGGAGCGCCTTTAAGGTGTCGTTGTATCATTAAAGAAGTTTCTGGGAAACCAAAAATAGGTTATAAGTAGACTAACTGCTAAAATAATGAAAACCAATAAAAGAAAAAAAATGTTTCGTTCTATAAAGTATACCACAATACCTATTTTAGTCGGACAACAACATAATTATGTTGTAGCTATTATGCCCCGATAATAATGTAGAGAAATAAGCGTATTTACTGTAACAAAATACCTGCTACTAAAAAACTCACCCCATGAACTCCAACTCTCATTATATCATAATGTTTTCTGTTACCTTTTGTCATTAGGTAAAGGCGTTGAAAGCCCTGTATTAACTTATCGAAGGCCACACGTTTCACAATATAAGAAGTATGATTTCAGCCGAAAGGCTGTTCCGTATGAAGAAACGAGTCCCAAACATAGGTATACGAGCCGTGGACTCCTGTGTTGTTGTTTCAAAGGTATCGGTATGTACTAGTTTTATTTCAAACACGTAAAATATTAGAACATTATCAATGCTTTAGTACTAAGTACAGCAGTTACAGCCGCACAGGCCGATCTTCCGGGTTCAGCCGCGCTTGCCGAAGATACTCTGTGGATGGGTGACCATCTTTCATAGCGAGTTTCCTTCGTGCCGCGGAAAGCACTCGGAAAGCCGTTGGTCCTGTCTGTCATTTGTAGATCTTTGACAGTTGTTAACCACAGTCAGAAGCTCGAAACCATTCTTACATTGGGTATCGTATTATCCAGTTACTGGGTTGTGGATAGAGATGTGCCTGATGGCAATATTCCCACTGCCGGCAATATTCCCAATATTTCCACTGCCGGTAAAATACCAAAATTGCCGGCAACTTTGGCAATATTGCCAAAGTTGCCAGTCAAATAACACCAGTATATTTTATTATTACTGCAGGTGCAGTTTATATTACTGTAGATAATACGTTGCGGTATTAAGTCCGCCTTATAAAAACTACTTATTTGTTACTCTAAACGGTGATTTACTGATTATGTAAGAATTACCGAAACAAATGCATTAAAATAATGTTATTTTTGTTGATTATTTGTAGTTTTGACAGAGATTTATACTTCCATATTGTATAGGTACTTATACTCGTTGTTTTTGCTATGTGATTTTGCATGAAAAACTAGTAGCCCACTCAACGAACAGTTATAGAGGGAAATTCTTGGAACACGATTTTGGACTACGTTACTTTGTTTGAATTAGTTAGGAGGTGAATATAATTATCAAAAGTCCCCGCCACTAGCCCTTGAGCTGTGGGGGAGGGGGGTTTAAAGGTTCCATTTTTTGATTTTTCACTTATAACTCGGAAACCATTCCTCCTAGCGGCATGGTTTGTATGAATAAAACAAAGGCTGAATAAATTTCCTACAAGTTTTATTTAGTAACCATTTCGATATCTTGTATAGTTGTTGTTTTGTTGTTTTTGCATTCGGAAAGTCTTACTTAATATTGCCATAAATCCAGAAAGCAGCAGCAGTCTTTTCAGGCTCTCCCTGTAGTACCTACTCTTCCGTGTATTTTTGTGGGCAACTCACACTTGACCAAAAATTAATACCTACCTATACGAAAATTGTTTACAACAAAAAAGAACTAAAGTTTCCAAAGATAGTTTTTCCGCATCTCTTATGGGTGCGGATTTCCTCCTACATAGTACAGTCCTACCTAGTCTGTAAGTACCTAGTATAATTTAAATGAGTTTCTAAGCTAATTTTTACTGCTCCCTCGGTGGGGGAAGACAAGACATATCAAGCTTGATGGTGGTCACCGAATTTAAGAACTACTTATACCTGGTGGACATTGAGAGATACCCGAAGGGGTCTCTCTCAATGTCCGTGGGCCTCCAGATAAAGATCTGGAGGCCCATATCACCTCAAGATGCAGCATGCTGGCTCTGTTCATCGCAGGTGGTGAAGGGAGGGTCTGAATCAACTGTTACTGCTTTCTGGATCTATGGCGATATCAAATACAACTTTCCAAATGCGCGAAACTAAAAATGTTTTTTCCCCTAAATTACAGACTTTCAAAAGCGGATACCTCGAAAACTATGAAAACTCGAAAACTTACAAGATAATAATAATAATAATAATATCTCACAACTATCACACAACGCCATCTAGTCCCAAGCTAAGCAGAGCTTGTGTTATGGGTACTAGACAACTGATAAACATACTTATATATTTCTAAATACATACATATTATAGATAAATTACACCCAGACACAGAACAAATGATCGTGCTCATCACACAAACATTTGTCCTGGGTGGGAATCGAACCCACGACCTCCGGCATAGCAGTCCGGGTCACTAACCACTAAACCAACAGGCCAGTCAAAAGATATTGAAATGCTTACTGAGTAAAACTTAAGGAAAATTGATTTAGTATTTTATTTTGTTCACACACGCTATGCTGCTAGAACGCATGGTTTTCCGAGATGTAAGCGAAACACCAAAAAATGGTACCTTCCACCCCCCCCCCCAGAGCTCATGGTTTTGATATGTTCACCTCCTAACTAGTCCAAACAAAGTTACGTTGTAAAAAATGTGTTTCTAGAATTTCCCTCTATGCTTTGAGCATTCGTTGACTAGATTAAACTACAAAATTAAAATAAATTATTCGAATTTATGCCTTTTTATTCAATATTTATTCAATATACAATGATCGTCAATTCTTATCTTAAAATGTATGTGTAATTTCTTATATTCACAGTCGTGTGCGGCAACAATGGGCAATATTGCCGGTAAAATACCGGGAATATTGCCAAAATTGCCGGCAATTTTGGCAATTTTACAAAAAAAAAAAATTTTTTTGTATATAATGTATACCATGATCTGTAAATGCTAATTTTAAGTGTGTTACATAGTTTTCGCACTCACTTTGACTTAAAATTAAGCAATATTCCCAAATATTTCCACTCCCGGCAATATTGCCGGCAATATTTCCACCTATATTCCCACCTTGGGCAATATTGCCGGCAACGGCACATCTCTAGTTGTGGAGGTCCGATAGACAGTCTTTCCATGGAAAATACTGATCTGCTACTGCATCTTTCTCTGTTGAAGACTTGTAACCGACCCCAATATAGTTAGGAAAAGGCTAGGTAGATGATGATAAATACAACACAGTACAAAAAAAAAACAGAAATAGTAGCCCAGTTGTGTCAGGAATAGGATCTAAGTTACCAACGCGACGGTCAAGGAAAACAACCTCTTAACTGTTAACGCATATCAAGTGTGTTACAACGATAAAGACGTCGTCACGTCGGGCAACACTATTACGCGCTTGGCAACACATCTTCCTTCTTCCGTTCTTTCTCGCCTCACCGCGTCTCGTCCGCATCTCAGACGTTTTTGTAGTCGGGTTTCTATATCATTTGTAACTGGAACTCTATTGGAATACAACCATAATTATCACAAACCTAAGTTATCATTTCTCGCCCGAGAAAATTCTACCCAAGCACGCCAATACACTAACAAAACGCGCCGTGTTACGAAAAACTGCGTTCTGATTGGCACTTGATCCTTTGATCATTTCACGACCTTATCGCCGTGAGCGGTGGCTTAGCACGAAGTGGCCAGCGGTAAGATCAAATGTATTGAAATGTTTGAAACACGCCAGGCGCCGCCAGTTGCGAATTCGCGGACTTACAAAGTAATTAATGTCTTATTACCGCCCTTCGCACCGCTCACCGTAGACTAAAGTCGTAAAAGGGCCTGAGAAGAGCCTCCTTTATCATTAACCATCCTGTGAGCGACCCACTTGCTTAGACCACTATTTCAATACACGTTTTTCGCAACAAGCAATAGGATTAAGTATACTTAAAGCTTTTTGTCCATCAAGGTCGTGAAGCCAAGGAGGTTTTGCCAAGACCCTCTCGAGCTCAATCTACCCACACACTACCTGGCAAGTACCACTTTACTATTTGAAGAGGGGTTAAGGATTTATCTAATACATTCAGCATTCTTTGTTTAATCCATCGTTTTGTCCTTAAAGATATAAATATCTTGCCGGCTATGGAAAGCGTGGCTCACAGAAGAAGCAGCAGTACTCCACCTGGCAAGTACCAATGTGACTGTTTTAAATGCACATGTAGGTACTGTAGTACTCACACGAAGGGTTTCAACCCAATCCTTAACCCTTAGCCTTACTTATGTCAACAACGTGATGAATGCTAATCTTACCTTGCCGAGAAATCCCCAACAGGCATCATAGTAAAGCTAGCTTACCACGGTGCGTAATATTGCGGACGGACGCGCACAGTCTTCGACTACGGACTGTCACGCGCCTCTTCTTTTGGCGAAGGTGTCTACGCTACCACGGAACGCTTCCCAAGGCGCGTAGGTGCGAGCTGGGGGTCTACTCTCTAAGCACGAAACCCGTGGTATCCAACCCGAACTTAAAATTAATGATATTACGATTTGACAGATAACTCCCTATATAAACACTCATGTTCTGCGGAAAATTCGTGGTACTACATTTTTAAACACAATTTGATGTAATGACAAAGACCCTAGCGCTGCGCCAAATGGACTTAAAGTCTTGGCACGTCTGCTTTGACTTTGGTTACGTTCGTAGGTGCGTTTAACTGCATTTTTTTTTTTTTTTTTTTAGTGTATTAAAATCATCAAATGAGTCCTCCGGCCCCGGGCAGGGCGGGAGGGACTGTCAGACTTCTACTGACTAAAATCCACGGTGTCCTTCATAGCCTGTTATGTTCCGGGGTTACGGTAAGGGAATAATCCCGCGACCCCGGCAGGCTTTGGCCCTCTGAGAGGGGGGCCCCGTCATTATGCTGACGCTCTTTGAGGCGCACGTGGGACACAACGCGCCGTCGACCCGGGCATGGTCCTTGGTCGGGCAGCGAGTTGCCCTTTACTCGCTGCCCGCATGCCCGCGCCTACGGTGGCCGGAGATCGTCTCGCGACGTCCGTCGCCGTGGGCGTCCTACACCGCGGTTGGGGCGGAGGGAGGACTCTGTTCTCTCTCGCTCGCGGCGCGCCTCCTCCTTCGCGAGCATTACTGCTTCGCAGAAGGAGGCGACCGCTTCCCACTCCGTCTCGCCCCGCAGCATGGCCGCAACCAATGCCGGGCGCGAGAGGTCTCCGCCTATCGCAGCCGTGAGGACACGTCGGTGCACTGCCCAAGCTGGGCAGTCCTGCACCGTATGCTCCACCGTGTCCTCCGGGCGATCTTCGCAGTGTTGACACCCAGACGTTTCCTCCTTCCGCATTAGACACAGGTACCTCCCGAAGCACCCGTGCCCGGTGAGGACCTGCGTCAGGCGGAAGGTAAGGACGCCATGACTTCTCTCCAGCCACTCCTCAAAGAGGGGTCTTACCGCCGCAATTGCGGCGTGCCCGGCCGTCGGTCGCGACAGTCGTTCCTTCCATACTGCCCTGAGATCGCGCCGGAGGTCTTCTCGCCGCGCCTCGACTTCTCGAGGCAGCGGGGTCACGCCCCGGCGCTGCGCCTCCACGCGCCACTCATAGACGCGCTGGAGGGCAGTCGCCTCCAGATCCCAGGGCAGCAATCCGGCAAGGAGGTTGGCCGATTCGCCGGCAATCGTGCGGTATCCCCGGATCATTCGGATAGCCATGACCCTCTGGCATGCGACCAGCTTCTGTGGTCGCGTCCGGATGCTCAGGGCCCACACAGGGGCCCCGTAGAGGGCCATGGACCGCACGACGCCGGCGTACAGCCTACGGCAGGAAGCGTTTGGCCCGCTGAGATTGGGCAGGAGTCGCCTGAGGGCGCCCGCTGCACGGTTCAGCCTTGGGGCCAAACTCAGGAAATGCTCCCTGAAGTTCCACCGGCTGTCGAGGACGAGTCCCAGGTACTTCATCGTCCCCTTTACGCCGATTGGAACTCCTTCCACCGTAATGCTGTAACTCGACTGTGGCGCGTTACGGCGGCCATAAAAACACATGGCCTCCGTCTTGTGCAGCGCCACGTCGAGTCCCAACCGCCGGATCCTGTCGACGACTGTCGCGACCGCCTCCGTCGCCACGTCGGCCGCCGCCTGGTGCGACTCTCCCTGTGCAAGGACGAGCGTGTCGTCAGCGTAACAAATTACGCTGACGCCGTCAGGGAGGTCGCTGCGCAGCACCCAGTCGTATCCGATGTTCCACAAGGGCGGTCCCAGGACCGAACCCTGTGGAACACCGCACGACATCTCTCGCCGGTTCCACTCTCCCCGGTGACCGGGGTAGATGACGGCTCTGTCCGTCAGGTAGTCCTCGACTATTCGGCGGAGGTAGGTCGGCACCCGGTGATACCGGAGTGCCTCCCTGATGCAACTCCAGGGCAGGGTGTTGAAGGCATTGGTGATGTCCAGAGACACCGCCAAGACGACCCTGCCGCGTTTAACTGCATGGAGAAAAAAAAAAAAAACAAAAATATTGTTTCTCCAAGTTTCAGTTTTTGATTTGAATAACTCCGAAACCTGACGCTTTAGAAAATAAAGTCCATATATTTTTTGTTCGTCTAAGTGTCCTCTATCTAAATATATAAATTTGCTTGAGCACAGCAAATCTGAAAAAAAAATCAAAATGGCAGTTGAAAAATAGGACCACCCTCCATATTAAAATCTTCCAACCCCTTTCGAATTAGCCTACTTGAGAAAAAATGCAACTCCACCATTCTCGTTTCTACCACCAACCATCGTTTTTGTTATAGACTTTTTTCTGTATATAATGCAAATATTATAATTTTTTGCCTGCAAAGGCGAGGATATCGTATATTTAAGAATATTAAAACTTTTGAAAATACACAAATTCACTGTACTCATTCTGTGCTTTAAATTATTATTTTTTTATTTAATCAAAAATTTGAGGCATTTTTGAGCATCTTCATTTCATTTGAACGATATGTCATTAGGTCGAGGTATCGCGACGGTAAAGCTAGACAACTCTCAAGCAGATAATGCCGAGAAACAAATGATAACACATGGCAAGTAATAATGCGACTGTTATTAAAATCACAAGTACTTTCATTCGCACTCATCACCATCACCCTTCCTTGTCCCAGTTACGTCTTACCAGACGAAAGGGGAGAATAAAAGAAAAAAAAAGTTTTCCCCGCACGCTATAACTTTTTTTTATTTAATCTTTCTAAAATCTTCCACATAACTAGGTATTATACACTCGTGTGATACTTTTAAAAAACTCGCTTCGCTCGTTTTTTAAACTCACACTCGTGTATAGTAAATACCCCTCATTATGTACCAGTTTCATAAACTACTATTTCCGTATCTAAAGTTAATATAGTATCGTTTTGTCCGTAAAGGTAACCTAAAGGACCCAGATATAAAGACAGTGGTTACTCAAGCACAAGTTACCGGAATAAGCCCGGGCAAGTATTTGTGTTAATGTTAGATCTCATTGTGTTGTCCGTTGTCATACTACTCCCGTTACAGCCCTTATGGGCTTACTCATTTCAAGGGTTTAATGATAGTGTGCGTTCAAGTACTTGAGACATTCCAGTGTTGCCACTGAATGTGGTTTGGCAAGGCTACCTGTTCCCCGCTGTTTCATTCGCTGCTTGGTCGTACCTATTAGTCATAGCGGGATGTAATATAGCCTATAGGCTATAATTATCATTAATCAAAAAAGTTTGAGTTTCTAAGTAAATTACATCAAACAAACCAAACAACCAAACATCTGCAATAAGATGGTTCTTTTCGACTACGGGAGTCCACTGTTCAAAGACTAATTAAATTGAATATGAAAACAAGACTGAATGTATTTAAGATCATAAAAATGGCGAAAAGGCACTCTTTTCTTTCTTTTCGAAAAAGTGATGAAACGGTATCACCAAAACTGCCACCACACTAGGGCCACTCTTACGAGACAAAGACTACCTATTATCGCTAAAATCAACGGGAAATGTTGTTAATTTGAACTATTTTAACAATGTGTACAAATATCATTTATCATATCAATGACACTTTTTCTTTACCAAACCGCTTAATGATTTTTACAATGGGACCAACCTTGAAAACGAAACAATAAATAATAAACACCTATTCCTTAGATTTCTATGTTTACATTAACGCACCAATGCATACATTAAAATCATTTTTGTTTGCACAATAATGATTTTAAGTAATAAAAAACTAAAGTCTAAAGGCGCTCCGTTGGGAAAATCTGATATCATTTTCTCAACGCGGCGGCGGCTGCGCGGCGGCGCCCTGAAATCTTACCATGCACCCGTTTGATCAAAAGAACACATTTTTATTTTTGAAACGTTTGTTCTAAGATCCTGATGTTGAAGCCAAAAAAACATCGCTTTCTCAGAGACAAGTTCGATGGGCAGAACCGGGCAAGTATACTAATTAATCTATTATACAGGGTCATTATTTTAAGTTAGGCAACAGGAGGAAATTCAAATCCATAAGAGATACGAAAATACTTTGTTAAGAGACTTTAGCTCTTTTTTCATATTAACAATAGTCTTAGAAGACCTAGAGGAGGCCTACGACAAACGACAAACCTACACTGAATTGCGGGACATCATAATATGGACTATAACAAAGTTTTTTTTACCACAAAAATTGTAACCATAAAATTGAGAATAAAAGGCCTAAAACATTATATTATAGAACGTGTAGTCAGCGGGGCTAAAGAGTTTTGGGTATCCACCTTGTAGTGGTTATTCTATATTTGATAAACCAGTCGTTTCCAAGATGTCGTTTAACTCAATACTACAAACCGTACCTGAAGTTGGCACCCCAAAAGTTAATAAGAGGGGTCGCGGGCGGTGGCGTAGCTAGGCGGCATCGAAGAGGACTCTAGCCCGCGGCCTCGCACCTGAAGGGGTGACCTCGCGCCCAGAGAGAAATCGTCTTTTTAAACTGAAAGAGCCTAAGAGGCCTCGCAAAGCTGGCCCTATAGACAATAAACAGCAGACGACAGCAGACGACAATCGTTACCGCTCAGCAGTCACTTACATATTTTCAACTTTATACCCCAGCGCGTTAAGTTGAAAATCTATTGGAATTTACAGATCGTTTTCATTTTTCGTTCGATTTCGCTCAGCAGTCTTTAATAGATTTTCAACTTTATGCTCTAGAGTATAAAGTTGAAAATGTATTATAATATAATAATAATAAAAAAAAAAATGAGACCAAGATAGTCCATAAGTTGTTAGTAGGTTAGTAACAGAATTTGCTTACCCTAAGTTAGAATTATTAGTGACTACTGAGCGAAAACAACTGTCGTCTGCTGTTTGTGATGCAGACGAGCCAAAGACGAGCACATTTAGGCATAGTGTCTACACTGTTCGTACCAAATCTCTTGTTGCAAAATGATTTGGTTACGTTTTACTTCTAACAAGGAACTGATAGAGCCAAAAGAAGAGGGCGAGGCCTCACAAAGCTGATGTCAACGATCACATTTAGTTCTAGCGCTTCCGCTGTTCCGCACGAGGCCCCCATGTTGCAAGATGACTTGGTTACGTTTTATTTCTAACTGAGAATTGAAATAGCCAAAGAGGCCTCGCAAAGCTATGTAGCTGAAAATCACATTTGATATAATTGACATGACGGAACCCAGTTATATTAAAACTACCCCGGCATTGCGCCCAGCAGTTTTTTATACACATAATTTGTATACCTATATGTATATTTTTATGACCACATTTGAACCCCTTTTTTTCGGTACCCCATTCGATCGATTAAAAAAACTAAAATTCTTACGAAATTTTTCGTCCCGAAAGAAAAGAGCCTTTTTTTTTCTCCAAGGCTCAGTTTTTGACTTTTATTTCGGCGAATAACTCCGAAAACTGACGCTTTAGAAAATAAAGTACATTTATTTTTTGTTCGTCTAAGTGTCCTCTATCTAAATATATAACTTTGCTTGTGCACCGCGAATCTGAAAAAATATGAAAATGGCAGGTGACAAATAGGACCACCCTCCATACTAAAATCTTCCAACCCCTTTCGAATAAGCCTACTTGAGAAAAAACCGGCCAAGTGCGTGTCGGGCAACGCACAGTGTAGGGTTCCGTAGTTGCTCATCAAAATACTTATGCGAATTAACTAAACTGATTCGCTGAATATAATTTTAAAGAGAAGAATTTTCAAAATCGGTCCAGGAGTCTTTGAGAAATCGGGGAAAATACATAAAAAAAAAGATTACGACGAATTTAGAACCTCCCCCTTTTTTTGAAGTAAGTTAAAAATAGTTGACGATAAAAACCTACCTATCCCCAAAAAAACATACCGTAAAAACATACCTATTACAGCTGTAAAAATAAAGTTGACAAACTTACATTTGCAGTTGAAGAGCATGTTCTCCGATACATTTTGTTTAGGAAAATATGTTATCCAAGTACATTTTATAAGTTGGTCGACTATTACTCGTAAATTTGTAAAGCCTACTTAGTCATGATAATTTTCTTTTAAACTTCGTTATATAATTATACTACTATTGTGAATTTTTTCACACCCCCAAACATAACCGTTTAGCTGGTAGAGGGGGGGGACACTCGAGTCGAGCAAAATTTAGCACTTTAAAGCTTAATATTTCACAAACGAATTCTTTTATCAAAAAATTGTTAATGGAAACTATCAATATTTTTTAAAGACCTATTTAATGATACCCCACACTAAGGGGTACGCGAGAAAAAAAAAACATCCCCTCTTTACGTGTACAGGAGGTACCCTAAAACAAAATATTTTACGAGATTTTATTTTACCACTTTTTCGGCACAACAAATCCGTATATTTACACCAAATTACAGCTCTCTAGTACTGTGCGTCTCTGAGCTAAACTGCGGACAGACGGACGGACGGACGGACGGACATGGCGAAACTATAAGGGTTCCTTGTTGACTACGGAACCCTAAAAATGCATTCTTGTTTCTACCACCAACCATCGTTTTTTTCATATAGACTTTTTTCTGTATAATGCAAATATTATAAATTTTTGCCTGCAAAGGCGAGTATTTCGTAAATTTAAGAATATTAAAACTTTTGAAAATACACTACAAATTCACTGTACTCACTCTGTGCTTTAAATTAATTATTTTATTTTAATCAAATATTTGAGACATTTTTGGGCATCTTCATTTCATTCGAACGTTATGTCATTAGGTCGAGGTATCGCGATGGTAAAGCTAGACAACTCTCAAGCAGATGATGCCGAGAAACAAATGACAACACATGGCAAGTAACAATGCGACTGTTATTAAAATCACAAGTACTTTCATTCGCACTCATCACCATCACCCTTCCTTGTCCCAGTTACGTCTTACCAGACGAAAGGGGAGAATAACAGAAAAAATTTTTTTCCTCTGTACGCTATAACTTTATTTCATCTTTCTAAAATCTTGCACATAACTAGGTATTATACACTCGTGTGATACTTTTAAAAAACTCGCTTTGCTCGTTTTTTAAACTCACACTCGTGTATAGGCAATACCCCTTATTATGTACCAGTTTCATAAACTACTATTGCCGTATCTAAAGTTAATATAGTATCGTTTTGTCCGTAAAGGTATCCTAAAGGAACCAGATTTTAAGACAGTGGTTACTCAAGCACCAGTTACCGGAATAAGTCCGGGCAAGTATTCGTGTGTTAATGTTAGATCTCATTGTGTTGTCCGTTGTCATACTACTCCCGTTACAGCCCTTATGAGTAAGCCCACTCATTTCAAGCGTTTAATGATAGTGTGCGTTCAAGTACTTGAGACATTCCAGTGTTGCCACTGAATGTGGTTTGGCAAGGCTACCTGTTCCCCGCTGTTTCATTCGCTGCTTGGTTCCTACCTATTAGTCGTAGCGGGATGTAATATAGCCTATATCATTAATCAAAAAAGTTTGAGTTTCTAAGTAAATTACATCAGACAAACCAACATCAGCAACAAGATGGTTCTTTTCGACTAAGGGAGTCCACTGTTCCATCAGTCAAAGAATAGTTAAATTGAATATGAAAACAGGACTGCATGTATAAGATCATAAAAATGGCGAAAAGGCACTCTTTTTCACTTGTTTTGCACGTCTTTTGTTTAGTTGTCGAAACGAGAAAGTGATGAAACGATATCACCAAAACTCCCACCACACTAGGGCCACTCTTACGAGACAAAGACTATTATCGCTAAAATCAACGGGAAATGTTGTTAATTTGAACTATTTTAACAATGTGTACAAATATCATTTATCATATCAATGACACTTTTTCTTTACCAAACCGCTTAATGATTTTTACAATGGGACCAACCTTGAAAACGAAACAATAAATAATAAACACCTGTTCCTTAGATTTCTATGTTTACATTAACGCACCAATGCATACATTAAAATCGTTGTTGTTTACACAATAATGATTTTAAGTGATAAAAACTAAAGTGTAAAGGCGCTGCGTTGGGAAAATCTGATATCATTTTTTCAACGCGGCGGCGCGGCGCCCTGAAATCTTACCATGCACCCGTTTGATCAAAAGAACACATTTTTATTTTTGAAACGTTTGTTCTAAGATCCTGATGTTGAAGCCAAAAAAACATCGCTTTCTCAGAGACAAGTTCGGTGGGCAGAACCGGGCAAGTATACTAATTAATCTATTATACAGGGTCATTATTTTAAGTTAGGCAACAGGAGGAAATCCAAATCCATAAGAGATACGAAAAAACTTTGTTAAGAGATTTTAGCTCTTTTTTCATATCGCTTTTGTGTTAACAATTGTCGTCTGCTGTCGTCTGCTGTTTGTGATGCTGCAGACGAGCACATTTAGGTTTAGTGTCTAAACTGTTCGTACCAAATCTCTTGTTGCAAAATGATTTGGTTACGTTTTACTTCTAACAAGGAACTGATAGAGCCAAAAGAAGAGGGCGAGGCCTCACAAAGCTGATGTCAACGATCACATTTAGTTCTAGCGCTTCCGCTGCTCCGCACGAGGCCCCCGTGTTGCAAGATGACTTGGTTACGTTTTATTTCTAACTGAGAATTGAAATAGTCAAAGAGGCCTCTCAAAGCTATGTAGCTAACAATCACATTTGATATAAATGACATGACGGAACCCAGTTATATTTAAACTAGCAGTTTTTATACACATAATTTGTATACCTAAATGTATATTTTTGTGACCACATTTTAACCCCTTTTTTTCGGTACCCCATTCGATCGATTAAAAAAACTAAAACTCTGCTCCGAAACCTGACGCTTTAGAAAATAAAGTCCATATATTTTATGTTCGTCTAAGTGTCCTCTATCTTAATATATAACTTTGCTTGTGCACCGCGAATCTGAAAAAAAATCAAAATGGCAGGTGATAAATAGGACCACCCTCCATACTAAAATCTTCCAACGCCTTTCGAATAAGCCTACTTGAGAAAAAATGCAACTCCACCATACTTGTTTCTACCATCAAACATCGTTATTGTGGTAGCGGGACTTTTTAAATTACCGTCACCCTGGAACGTAAAACCAAAATCCAAGGACACCTTGGATTTTAGTCGGTACGAGTCTGACAATCCCTCCTGCCCTGCCCTGGGTGGGAGGGACTGACAGACAGACTCGTAACTCGAGGCTGAAATGAGTCCTTCATTTGACGAATTTAGCACATAAAAAGTAAAACATCGTTGTTGTGATAGTCATTTTTCTATATAAGTAATGTAGATATTATTATTTTACCTGCAAAGGCGAGGATATCGTATAATTACAATTACGAATTCACTGTACTCACTCTGTGTTTTAAACGAATTATTTTATTTTAATCAAATATTTTAGTCATTTTTGGGCATCTTCATTTCATTTGAACGTTATGTCATTAGGTCGAGGTATCGCGATGGTAAAGCTAGACAACTCTCAAGCAGATGATGCCGAGAAACAAATGATAACACATGGCAAGTAACAATGCGACTGTTATTAAAATCACAAGTACTTTCATTCGCACTCATCACCATCACCCTTCCTTGTCCCAGTCGAAAGGGGAGAATAAAAGAAAAAAAATATTTTCCTCTGCATGCTATATTTTTTTTTATTTCATATTTATAAAATCTTTATAAACAAAGTAAAATAAATAAATCTACAAAGGAGATTGAGCAAACTACTATGGCACTCGGTTGCGCTCCTTTTTGAAACAGTATAGTAGTAAAAATTGGACACAACAACAAAAGAGTCCAATTGCTCGATGTGTATCAACGTGGAGGTATCCTAAAAACTCGATACGAATATAAGTTTACTAGCAGAGAAAAGCAAGAAATAGTAGTTCGCCGGTAATAACGAAATCAAAACCAAATAAACACTAAAATCATGAGTTTGACTTTGACAATTGACACTTCATGGAATAGTGTTGTGTTGTGTGATTGTGGCACATCAGTCAATTACGAAATCTAAACATAATCGATTATATCTTTACTTTTATTATAAAAACTCATTATGTGTTATCATAAAATAAATCATATTAGAGTTTATAGAAAAACAATAATAACAGCTTTTAAGGTAGTCTTTAGGGACACTAGTAGATTTTTTAATTGTTTTACAACTTTGTTCTTTGTTTAATCGATCGATTCTGGTAACGTAGCCCTTCACTATACCGGAACAAATATAAAACAGTAATAACTAATAATATTGAAAATAAAAACCCCACAAATGTTTTAAGTGAATTTATGCTAAAACAAATTTAATATAATATAATAACATTATTTATACATTTGCTTAAGTGACCATACGCTTCAAAAAGCGAAACCATGAACGCTCATTTTCCTTTATCTATTCATCACAATGTTTTACAGCTGAAAAATATATATTCCTTTTTCACAATTAAAATATGAGCTCCTCACACATCACGTCTGTGCCAGACGTGATAATTTTGTATAGCAAACTCATCGAATTCTGTGACTCGCCTAGTTCGGTGATATTTGGTTTGAGCACTATCGTGGGGCTGTACGAGTGAAATGAGTTTCTTGAAATACCTGAACAACTAACGGTTAGTTGTCATTATATCGCTTTACAGACGCATTTGAACTTTATTACTGATGCATATGGTAGTATCTTATAATTAGGCAAGTCACAGAATTAGATGAGTTCACCCATAAGTCTGAAAATGCTATAATAAAACAAAATTATTTCTCTAAATTTTTTCAGGACTATGATAGAAATAGATGCATGCAGACAAAGTATGCTCTTAAGAAATCATTTTATTATTCGGTATACATAACGCCCCAAATTCCGCAAAATTTAAAACCCACGAACCCTCAGGCCCCGTTTATAGATAAAACGTAACAATGCTTGATAACCTCACTAACATTCCCGTTATTCACTAAAGTTTGTACTTGGTATAAAAAGATATTGGATTCGTTTATTTGTTTATTTTCCCGTGCACTAAACTTCTTCAAAATTTTGACGTTAACTAACCAGGCGTTAATAAGACAGTTGGTTGACATGTTATTTTGGAAGACAGTGCCTCCAAAGCAGTCTTAATAAATTGCTATTACATCGACACGCAGACTGCTAACATAAATTCAGCACATGATTCTAGACGCCCCAGCGAATTGATATTTCAAAGGTTTTATGACCTATCAAATATTACTCCGCTGTATGTTTAGGTTTACAACCGGGTACTGCAACTGCTTTTACTGTTCTGTTAACAGCTTCAGTGTTATCACGTCCCAGCCGCTCCGCTGTCAAGAAACACGTGCAATTTCCCGACGAACAAAGCTGTATCGAAGAGGCAATGGAGGCTCCGTCACAACCAGGCGCTGCTGAGAAACCGGGTGAGAGCATTTTCCCACTGTGCTCATGCACATGTCACATGTTACCAAGGTATGCGGGTATTTCTTACTAAACCAATGCACTGCGTGTTCACGTTAGTGACCGACCCGCCATCTCACGTCTCTGTTACTGTACTTTTGACTTACATCTTCGTCGGCATCAAATCAAAATGTGTGATTGTCACGTGTGTCAACATGAGTGTCTATCACGATTGCACATTTTTTGTAAGTACAATAATGTACACACAAACAGCACAGTAATGTAAATTGTAAAGTAATAAAATCAGGCTTATCGTTGAATCACCGCAATATAAAACAGCCCTATGTAATGTATTACGGCAATTCATACAATCCGACAGCGACATGTACATTTTTCTCTCATGGATCTCTGACGACATGTACATTTTTCTCTCATGTATCTCTGACGACATGTACATTTTTCTCTCATGTATCTCTGAACTGGCTTCATCGCATTTAATTTGCAAACAATGCCACTTCTACGAAATTATTTAACTCTGTGTACCCAGGCCGCCAAATAGCAAAATGTGACACTGCAACGTTGCAATAACTTTAAACTTCAGTATGATTAAATACGACAAAATGTTCATGCAATACTTGAAGCGCTCAATGTGTCCTTTGAGAGCCACTCAGTTTTATGAAATACTTTATTTGTGATATTTGAGTGGATATCTACGTTCATGTGGAAACTTTTGCCATACGATATTGGATCCTCATGGATTTGTAACAATGTCTATCATATAACTTATCTAGTTCATGTTGACCTTCATATATTTTGGGCCAATGTATATGAATTGTGTGTTTATCTTGTCACTCCAATCGGATTGTGACACAAGAAATATGGTTGTATTAGCACTCAATCCACGAATGAATAATGTGAATAAATGGGCTTCGCATTTGCAATGTTCGCCCATTTAATAAAAAGAACACACATTCGACTAACAATGGAAAAAACTGAAGATTTATCTATTAACATTTTTCATTTTTCGCTATAGATACTAAATACCCGAACAAGTGAACTATGGTTTACCAGGGTATATTACATTGTGTAACGAAACTAGAAAAAAAAATCCAAGACGTGTTGACAAAACGCTTCGATAGTGATATATTGTTTCTGCTCACACACAAGAACAAGAAGTTACCGAACTAGTTAAATCAATATATCCTTGTAATGGACTATAAAACAATGTACGGGAAACTAAGACTATTAGCGGTGTAATGTCATGAAAGTTTTAGCGACCGCTGGACCCAACATTATTTTGCGAGCAACGGAGGCTGTGTATAGAAGGACAAAACTAAGAGAATCGAAATTGCTTGAACATTAATCACTATCTCATACGTCCAAATGGCGTGATTTGCGATTAGTACGTGGCTTCCGTTACAGTAGTTTATAGGCAATAACACGGCTATAGCGCCGCCACCGGTCGAAGCACTATAAGTACAGAGCTTATTTTACAAATTCATTTGTGTTTGGTTACTTAAGCCAAGTTTTGGTAATAAAAAACCTCGTCAGTTAACCTGGGCTGACAATAGTTTGAAATTGCCATCATGTAGTCAACGAAAATAGTGATTGATGTTGGCTTTATGGCTGCACAAACGAAGGTCTTTGGGGGCAAACTTAATTGCTGCCATTTTTACAACAACCATACCATGCTATGCTACAAAGATAACTAATTAATTGTGAATCACTATGAAAAAGGTATCAAAATCTGTATGTGGGCAACTGTGTGAAAGTCGCTGTGGGGTGTTTCTACAATTATTCTTATTTCGCGGAGAACTCTTAATTACGATCTAGGAATTTCATTTTAGTTCTTCATTAGTGTCACAAATGGTCTGCTAACAGTGTTATGTTGGTCGAGCTGATTAGGTATACCTGCTACACATTCAATTGAAACATTTTATGGACCAGGACTCGAGACAGGGTCTGGGGGTCTAATCTCTAAGCACGAAACCCGTGGTTTCGGCCTTAGTGACAGACTTTTGACAACAAGCCCGAACTAAGAATGAATGATATCACGATTTGACAGATAGCTTCTTGGTGACCGCGCAAACATTCATGACCTGCCGAAAATAAGTGGTACTACATTTTTAACGCAATTCGATGTAATGACATAGACGCTAGCGTCGTGACTAAATGATTCAGTCGACGGTAGTATCCGTCAGCAATTGCATTTGACGTTGGTTACGTTTGTACATACTGTATCCGTTCCCTTGTCTTCTACCCAAGAAAAGAGTCATTTTACCAAAGAACTGTCCTAAATCAGTTTGGTTCTCGTTTACTCAACTTTATTCTTCACATGCCTGTACATATTATATACGTTCTTGGTTTCCATTCCTTTATGCGAGTCTTTTCTCTACGTCGTTCTTACGAGTCATGTGTATAAACACAATATTTGCCATCAATACGTATTCATTCTGACAAACACTCGAGTCGCGGCGCTGGATAATATGAGCCGGTCGGCTACATGTTGACTGAAGTAACGCTCCAGTAAATAAGGCATTCGATTGTATAGAGTTAGGATAACTTTGCGACACATTCATACCTACTTTTAGGTTGAAAGAATATTTGGAGACAATTTTGGCGTAACTTCTTGGTAAGTAAGCGAGGAGGTGAATGATTTCGACGATTCAGTGTGTTTTTGTCAACATTTCCTGTGAGATTGTGGACACCTAATGGTGTCAGAGGAAACTAAGCCGCCCCTGAAAACTCTTGAAATTGATATAATAAGTCCAGTCCAGAGAAACAAATCCAGTATTTCCCTTCAGCGATGTTAGAAATGTCCAATATAAACTTAGAAAGTACAATACACATTCGTTGAAATAAAAATGACACATTGGAAAGTTCCAATGTGTCATTTTTGCTCAGGTTTGAACTAGCAACTCGTGCACGAGAGGCAAGGTGTTAGCTTCTGACCCATCACGACTGTTTTTTGTAGAAACGTGTGAATTATGGTAAGCGTCCACAGGTCCGCATCGTACGTATCGGACGCATCGCATCAAACGGATTTCTGTGTCGGCAGCGACCGGATTGCCGACGCGAGTGTCAGCAATCGGATTGCCGATGCCACCTTCATCGCTTCTACTGATCGGCATTCCGTATGACGTCATCGGTACGCATCGCATTAAGGCATTGCCGATGAGCCGTCCGTACGATGCGGATCAGTGGACGCAGTTGTATGAGTTTTCATACATGGCAAACTAAAATCCGTTACGTACGATACGTCCGATACGTGCGATGCCGACCTGTGGACGCACACCTTAAAAGCCACCAAATATTACTGCGTATTTGATAAACGTTCCGGTTCAATCACTCCGAAGGATTTCAGAAAATATCGTTGTAAATATAAAAGCTAGCACTGCCTACAATAGTTCCTCGTTTTCCCAGACCAATACCGACCTTCAATCAATCCACACAGTTGTCCGAATATTGCTACTATTTCTGTACCGCCTTTTGTGGGACTAGTGATATCACCAGCACTGCTCTTTAGCCAGAGTTAGTTATATGTGTGTCTGTACTTTTCTTAAAAATAAGGATCATTCATCAGATTAAAAGCTGAGGCCCTTTGGCATTAAAAGATTTGTTTTGTTTTTTTTTTTATTTAGTTTAAACTAGTAGAGCGGGAGCCCGTAACAGATGTCCGTGACCAATTTCCTCTCAAGCGATAATTAGCAGACTACATGAGGGAGTCGTATCATGAACGTTCGTGGAAGTCAGCTGCGATTCCGTTGGTGGGATAAGCAGCAATCGCCGTTCAAACACGTAGAAAAAATATTTTTTTTTAGTCATTTCCTCTCACTTGAAACCTGATTTATATTGAAGATTACCTTGTATCACGAAGAATAAAACCAATCAGCCGACGGTACCATGGTGGAATACACGTCAGCTGGTCACTCGAACATGTAATTTTTAATTTTATTTTCAGTGATTTCCTCTCAACCCAAATTTTGCCTGATGAAAGTTTACATGAAGATATGGCTAAAAACAGACGTCAGCTGGCTGTATCTCGGTGAAAAGGTCGTCAGCTGATACTTTGAAAATTATTGTACAAGCAGGACTAAGGGCTAGTACAGACTTGCGGAAACCGCGCGTTCATGAATCGCGCGGTTCGAAACCGCAAAATTGTGATGCAATCAGACTCGGCGGTTATATGTGGTTATCGTGCAGGGATAACGTCCGTTTGAAAAAGGAGGTCAGCGAAGAATCGATTTACTGTGGTTGTTGCTCCTTAAAAAAACGATAAGAAAAAAATGCGGTATGCAATGCAAATGGGTGCATCCAATATTAAGTAACCAACCAAGTTTCCAACGTATTTTCACAATTTCCAAATATCTCCACTAACTCTTGCCAAGCTTGGTTATGATAGTTTTATTTGAGTAATCCTCACACTGAATATCCCATATTGCAGGTCTCTTCTCCACTTCATCAATAAACAGTTCAGTGTCGAAACGAACCGTGCCAAACTCACGAGCTGTGATGTACTAAGCGCGCGGTATCCGCCACGCAACTGAACGCAAAGTAAAGACTCCATAGTAATAGAAACGCGCGGTAGCAGCGCGATTCTATTTTCTGGCGGTTGACTAACCGCGCGGTTATGTCTGAACGATTACTTAATAACTCATACATTATAAGACTCGCGCGATTTCCAGGCGATTCTGAAATCGCGCGGTTCCGCCGTGTATGGACTAGCCCAAATAGCCTATGTACATCACGTTTATTAAACGCGCCGTTGACGCGCGTTTGTAGTGATACAGATGCAATGCAAACGCGCGTTTGACGCTTTGTGTCGCGACAACAAACTGCTCTGTTTTACAAAAAGCGTGTCGACGGCGCGTTTAAAAAACGTGGTATACCTATGTAAACCACGTTTTTTAAACGCGCCCTACGCCACACGGCGTTCTTTAACCGCGCAGATTACGCGCGTATACGAGATTCAATCGCAACCTTGTAACTTAAGCACTCAGGGCGTGAATCGCGCCTGTACTGCACGTATACGCACAGATACAGCGAAACAGACGCGCTGTAGTCGCTCGTAGATTCTGCGTTTTTTAGATCAGAGACTCCTCTTCTTCAGTTGTTTAGGCACGGGCGGTGCAGTGGTGGCGTGAGGGCCCCGCCCCTGCCTCTACTTCGCTTCTTTATACGCGCGCTTGTATCATCAATGCAAACGCAATAACAAATCAGCGTCTACGGCGCCGAAGAGGCGCGTTCCTGAAACGCGCGTCTTCTGCGCGTTTAAAATACGCCGTATGCGATGAGCCTAAGGTTCTCTGCCCATTCTTTGCACGAATATGCAAAACGATCTTATTGAATTCTTGAAAAAACGTATAAATGGGTCTATTGATTTATTTTCTCAATTAGTGACAATTATAAGAAATAAAAAGCTTTTCTATAAAGAAAACCCCCAATCATTGCTTGATTCATTGTTTGATGTTATTGTCATTTACATTTTTCATTTACATTACATTTAAAACAATTAAAAATACAAAATAAACATGTTGTTATGAAACATATATCAATGGATAGCTAGTTCGGACCTCAAAGATAGGAATTTCTTCATAATGCAAGCCGGATCGAGAAGCTCTTCACGTAATCTCCAAGCGAGAGCCTCGTCTCATCATTGAAGATCGTGGAGGAATCCTTCTGATTCTGTTGAACCGGTTAACGGACCTTCTTGATCAGGGTGTCAATTACTTATTCACTCCAGTAAGAACAGTTCCCTAACTTGAACAAAATAACGAAATACAACAACAAAATCATTTAATATTGATTTGAAACCTTATGACAGCAGAATGATTTGACAAGATAGACATTAAGGATGACACAAGTTTTTTTCCAAATAATACTTCTTTGTGTCATTATGACAGACACTCGTTTCCCTTATGTCCGTTTTGATATTGCAAATAAATTACGTTTAGTTATTCAGATTTAATAAAATATTTGTTTCTTCATATTTTATTTTACGATCTTTCCACCGAGATACAGCCAGCTGACGTTTGCTTTTATCCATATCTTCATGTAAACTTTCATCAGGTAAAATTTGAGTCGAGAGGAAATCACTGAAAATAATATAAAAAATTACATGTTCGAGTGACCAGCAGACGTGTATTCCACCATGTTACAGACAGCTGATTGGTTTTATTCTTCGTGATATAAGGTAATCTTCAATATAAACCAGGTTTCAGTTGGGAGGAAATGACAAAAAAATATTATTTTTTCTACGTGTTTGAACGGCTATTGCTGCTTATCCCACCAACGGAACAGCAGCTGACTTCCACAAATCTTTATGATATGACTCCCTTATGTAGTCTACTAATTATGGCTTGAGAAGAAATCACTAACGATATTTTGGTCTGGCTTCCGGTCTATAGTTTTAAGTTTTAATTCTACTAAACTCAATTTTCTTCTTCTTCTAAAATTCCACACGTCTCAAACCCGGGGGCAATGTGAACTTATGGTGGTGTTATTCCCACAGAACACATAGAACCTAAAGGGGGTTGTTCCAATACTAGGAGAGCTCGGAATTTTTTGCAAAAGTGCTTGAGGCACGCTGAAAACTTGCTCAATACTTCATCAATTATCCCTAAACACTGAAATGCAGAACTGGCTAAAACAAAATAGTTTAGACCGAAGCCAGACGTTTTTAAGAATGCGATATTTTTGGCCCCAAAAAAATGTTTTGGGAATTTTTAAACCTTTACCTTTAAAACTGAATCTATAAGAGAGGGAAAATTAATGAGACAGATCGATAATTTAATTTATTTTTACACCTCGCTAGGCGCAAAAATATGTAAAAGAAATCAATTTCCTACCATTATTTTAATGGTAACTGGTTTCGCCCTTGTGTTGGACGTTTTCAGCGTGCCTCAAACACTTCTCCAAAATTTCAAACAGCTCTTAGGCTACAGCCAGATTGATATTACTGCCACTTGTTTGTTCCAATCTAATTTTAAGTATAAAAAAAGTACATTTGAGAGTAAAAACCAACAGGCCAAAGCTAATCAAGAGCCAACCAGAACGATATGTGTGCTACAAATATTGAGCTATTATTACATACTTTAATGACCTACGTAGGAGTCTTTGATCAACTGGCCCCTCGCAAAATGGACTCGCGAGATCACTCAACCCAATCACATTAGTAGGTTGACTGGACCCACTGTCGAATTTCGTTATTAGTACAGTGATGTAGTAAAGCCAAATCCTTTAGACTTCTTATTTCACATTTATTGAGAAAAAACGTTTTAAACCTAATTTAATTGCGTTTTAATTATTTTACTGTTATTAACTCGCTTGTATCCTATAATAGCTTTATACAATAGAATTTTTAGCTTTCAAATGACTAATAAAAATACAGGAAATAAGTTATGTGGTCAGATAAAACTGTGGGTACAGAAGCGAGCGGCTCCAGTTGAGTGGAGACTCGTAGTGAGTGACCCTTAACTGGTGTATAGTATCGTTTAACTTGAAACTCAAACTTCAACAGTGTGAACAAAGTGTAAGATGACAAATTCCCGATCTTATTTCCTTTATGGAAATGTCTGGTATGAAGTTATTTTATCCTGAGATATGAAGTTATTGAATATCTGAGAAATGCAATATCACAGTACTCAGTGAGAAATGCATTTAGTTTTTGCTCGGAATCATATAATCTTGGAAGGTGTTACGTAGAATATAATTTACTATAAATTGTCTCTCAAATTCCTTATCATTCGTGATCATAGTGGATATTACTATTTCAATAAGTATCTAAATCAATTAAGGGTCAATAATCAAGATAAAAAGAACATGCATTTAAATTACTTTGCATACATTTTATTCACTTTAAAAATATTTCACACGGCATCTTAACTTTAACTAAGACACGAATGGCATAGCAAAGGATTTTTTAGTTAGCGCTGTAACACGAATAAGTGCTGGTTGTCACAGAAAACAGGTTTACCTATAGTTCCCGGAACTTACTAATGTAATTTTATAGGATTTTCAAATATATCACAGAAGGTTCTTGTTCGATTGGAAACATTTTAAATTTTTAAAGTTTGGGACATGTTGACGTTCTGGGGTTCGTTCGGAAAGTTAGTAGAGGGTACCTTATACTATTTTAAACGAGAAGACATTCAAAGCCACATCCAGGGTAATTCTTTTAATTTGGCCAGTAAGGGGAAATCCAAATATGGATTCGGATTCGAAGAGATAGGAAAAAATAGTGTTGGGAAGAAAGACTAGCTCGGACTAGCGAGGCCTACCCTCTAGGCTATTGAAGGACACCGTGGATTTTAGTCAGTACGAGTCTGACAGTCCCTTCCGCTCTGGCCTGGGTGGGAGGACTCATTCGTTGTTTTTACCGCGCCTAAAATGTCATCATAATTTATGGCCTTTTAAGTATGTATTACTCTTACAATTACAGAAGCGCGCGTCATCTCCTCTCTGTGGATGGAATTGGAATCGGAGGCCCCGGTGCCAGAGCGCTGACGGCGTCGGAGCGAGCAGTACTACCGGCCCGTTTCTCGAGCACGGAACGAGCGGCGCAAGATGTCCGCAGCCGGAGTACCGCCCGCCGACGACACCCACAAGGACTCCCTCTAAACTGACCGACCGCGCGACTAGAAGGTGAGCTTTTTAACAAAAGATAAAATAACATAATTATATTTATTTTTAAAGTGAGATCCCAGAGCCCCCAGACCTACGTCATTTTAGCAAAGCTGAAATATTGAGGATTTATAGTCTACTATGTAGGTAGTTAAGATAGTATGCGTACTTACTAGCTCGAAAGGAGGTAGCGCGAACTAATAGTCCAAGAGCTACTGAACCCTGCGACTAACGGTCTTCCTGTAAGGTTAGAAATTTGTACACGTAATATTTATAGCATGCTAAGAGCAATAGCGACGACCTGGCAGGCGTCAGCCGTGCACATCATTAGACAATTTAATTTTCAAAGTGTAAAAAAAAAATTAAAAAAAAACTTGTTCCTGTAAGCTTAAAAATTTAACAGGATGTAGTTTATTTATTGTAAATCTTGGAAAAAAAATGACAGGCGATTACAAGGTGCACAAGTATGTGACAGGCGAATTGAAAAGTGCAAAGTTGATGAGGAAAAATAAACTTTCTCTTGTAAGATCAAAATTATCTCGCGTTTGGCTGAACTGATTTAGATGCCGTTTTCAGAAAAGTGTGCGTTACATTCCGAGAAAGGTTTTAATATACAGGGTGAATTTTTCAACTGGGCGTGGATGGCTATCTCCGAAACAATGAGGAATATCGAAAAACGTTGAAAGGAATCTCGAGGCCGATTTTGACCAAAATAAAACTGCATCGTTGGATTTTAGAAAAATCAATAATCCTGGCCAGGAATCGAACCCGCTGATTTTGGAAAAAAAATCACAGCCTGTATTATTACACCATTCGATAGTGTTGCCAATAAGGATCAAATTCTGGGAAGTAATCATATACGGCAAACTTTCGGAAAACGTATAATTGAAAAAAGAAACTGATGAATGTTCAAGACGATAACTGTATTCGGAACATAAGTTAACCGTTTCTTCTTTGAAATAACGCTTATTTTTGTTCAACTCAATAATTTCGCATTGCTGAATACACTGGGATTGTTGAGACATCAAATCCACTGAATTATTGAAAACAATTATAAATAAATTATGGCTCAGTAGAACATAGTAACATAGAAATATAGCAATTTCATGAAAATCTGCTATTTCCTTAAGTTTGCCTTATATAATCACTTCCCAGAATTTGATCCTTATTAGCAACACTATCGAATGGTGTAATAATATAGGCTGTGATTTTTTTTCCAAAATCAGCGGGTTCGATTCCTGGCCAGGATTATTGATTTTTCTAAAATTCAACGATGCAGTTTTATTTTCGTCAAAATTGGCCTCGAGATTCCTTTCAGCGTTTTTTGATATTCCTCATAGTTTCGGAGATAGCCATCCACGCCTAGTTGAAAAATTCACCCTGTATATTAAAACCTTTCTCGGAATGTAACGCACACTTTTCTGAAAACGGCATCTAAATCAGTTCAGCCAAACGCGAGATAATTTTGATCTTACAGGAGAAAGTTTATTTTTCCTCATCAACTTTGCACTTTTCAATTCGCCTGTCACATACTTGTGCACCTTGTAATCGCCTGTCATTTTTTTTCCAAGATTTACAATAAATAAACTACATCCTGTTAAATTTTTAAGCTTACAGGAACAAGTTTTTTTTTAATTTTTTTTTACACTTTGAAAATTAAATTGTCTAATGATGTGCACGGCTGACGCCTGCCAGGTCGTCGCTATTGCTCTTAGCATGCTATAAATATTACGTGTACAAATTTCTAACCTTACAGGAAGACCGTTAGTCGCAGGGTTCAGTAGCTCTCCAGCTATAAAGGTCTATAAAAACCCTACTCAACTACGTCATTTCAACAAGCCTAAATTTTACACAATATTAATCATGGTACTAATTCAAGACCTTTTGTTCGCGTGTTATTTCTTTAATTTTATTTTTAATTCTTTAATTGAAAGAAAGAAGAAAAATTTTTTGTTATTACTGATTCATGGCGAAAACTATTGAACGGATTTGGATGTTTGACACCTAAATGGTTCAAAAATTGAATTAACACCTATAAAGGATCCTTCTTACTACAAAAAAATTAAACATCTGTTAGACACTAGTCTAAAAAACGACGTTATTAGGGTTGACGTTGATATAAGGGTCGTTTTACAGTTACACTATTTTTCGACAAGTGTTCAATGGAACTTTTTGTGGTACCCGAATAGGTTACTTATTAGGGTGATATAGTGTGGGACTATTACAGAATTTTACCCGGGCGAAGGTGGATAGGTACGCTAGAATGTACTACAGGACAAATTCGCAATCTAAATGCAAGAGCCAAACTGCCCATAGCTCGCTCGCCTTACCATAATACCGCATGGTTTTGATAACGCAAATCCATAGTAAAAAATAATGGATGCTTGCTGCTTACGGTCATTTTCATAAGTTTTTATCAACTATGCACTTTAAAAGATGGCGCGCATGCAGATATATGGTCCTTTATGTGTGTCATTGCAGTCCAGCACTGGATTGGCATTAAAATAAGTCAATACAGAGTCCAGTAGACAACCCTGGATCCGAATAGATCACGTTCCTATTTTTCAATCCAGTAACGCTAGATTCAGGTACTGGATCAAGTGTAAGCCGTCACCTCTCCTTCATTTTTTAAGCTTTTAGACAAAATTTAGATTTACTCGCAACCTATCTAAAGGAATATTTACCATGTATGTAGATAAAAGTGTTAATCCAAGACATTTCGATTCGCTCGATTGAGCATCAAATGTACCTGCTCTTCACTTCACCTTAAGTTAGGCAGCTCCGAACACCGTTTGACGACAATCTGACACTTATCGGGCTAGCTTTAATGATCAAAGTCTCTTAAAGTATGATCATTATAGAGCGTAATGAAGAACATCGGATGTCGTTGTTCCAGAGATAAGTTTATCACTCTAACGCATGTGTCAAAGACTACAGAAAATAAAACAATGTATAAGCTATAGTCGGAGGTCTCATTTTGCCTCGGTGGTCCCTAATTCCCGGGTACCTAGGCTAGGCTGAGCCAGAGCTGCCCGCAGGTCGTGTCCTTGAACTGCTTTTTTGAGGTCACTGACCGTCTGGATTGCTAGCTCTCATTTGGCACAAAAAAGATTTGGAATTTTATTTTACACCTACTAACCACTCCAAATTGTGACCCTCAGATTGCTGGAATGTAGTTTCTGACCGCAATCACTTTAATTTATGGTCTCGACGTGAAATTTTGTTCCACGCTTTTCAGGGACAAGCCTCAATAATTCAATGTAAATTATTTCGTTACAAATGTGTAAAGTGTTTGTTTATATTGTCGTCCCATTTCTAATGAAACAACACTTAATTATTGAATTCAGTGCCTTATATTTTGTAGTGCAAACTTTTCGGGCTTTGTGATAGGTGCAGTTTTGCAATAGTTATTTGTTATGCAAGGCTGCAAAGTTGATTTTTGGCGCGAGTACTTGAATTGAGAACTGAGCGAGCGAAGGATTCTAAGATTGAACCGCGAGAGAAACGAGCGGTTTAAATATAGAATCCTGAGCGATGCGAAGTTTTCAAAAATACGAGACGCAGAAAAACTTTGCAGCCGAGTGCAACACACAACTTTTCACCTCACACAGCGAGGAAATGTTGCGGGGGCGGCTCGCCTGACAGTGTGGAAAACAATTGAATACAAGACGTGTTCGAATTTTGAACAACACTTTGTGCTCTAGAGCATAAAATGGAGTTTTGCGCACAGATTTTGAATGAGAAATAGAATCTTTCCGAGCGTGTGAGGTGAAATAGTTATTTGTTATGCAAGGCTGCAAAGTTGATTTTTGGCGCGAGTACTTGAATTGAAAACTGAGCGAGGGAAGGATTCTAAGATTGAACCGCGAGAGAAACGAGCGGTTCAAATATAGAATCCTGAGCGATGCGAAGTTTTCAAAGGTACGAGACGCAGAAAAACTTTGCTGCCGAGTGCAACACACAACTTTTCACCTCACACAGCGAGGAAATGAAGTGGGGGCATTGACCTATACAGGGGGCGGCTCGCCTGGCAGTGTAGAAAACAATTGAATACAAGACGTGTTCGAATTTTGAACAACACTTTGTGCTCTAGAGCATAAAATGGAGTTTTGCGCACAGATTTTGAATGAGAAATAGAATCTTTCCGAGCGGGTGAGGTGAAAAAGTATTTTACAAAGAATCTGCTGCTATATTTAAAGGAGCTGTATTGCTACAAGCATGAACTCCCAGACAAGTACCATTTAGCATAACGTTATTATTCATTTTCTTTCACAGTAGATTACCACTTTATTCATGAGATAACTTAGAACTGCATATGAACCCTCTCCATAATATGGAGAGGGTTGCCTTATTATAATCATAAAATAAGGCAACGTTTTTGTTTTAAATTCTTTGTTTCTAATAAGGGTTTTTTCAATAGTGATAATGGCATCCCATTGTTTAATAACAAGGGGATGAACAAAATAACAATAGATTTAGCTTATTTTTAACTAACTTTCTACATATTGATTCATATAGTTGCAGTTTATTTTTTTAATTCACGAAAACTGCATGGTTATTAGAAGTGAGCTATAGGTTTAACGCAAGATTTTAAAGCTATATCTTAAATTATATAAGTCATGAATTCATGATATTTTGGCCCACTAAAAGCTGTTTATTCAAATTAATTAATTAATTCGATTAAATTCAGTTTAGTACAAAATTCCGAATCACATCTTGTAGAATTTCGTCTTACACTTAGATTATCTTTTAGGGCACCAAATAGAAAAGGATTGAGCTCAACCAACTGAAAAACTGAACAATTATTCGTGGGCGGGTACCCAGATAGTATCATGAAACTTTGAGAGCTTTCGTTAGATCGAAGTTTTTTCTTTTGTTTTATGTTTGTATAAAGACTGATTTTTTTTTCGATAGGGGTGATAATGGCACTGGATTGATTTCACCGCTTACAAATATATAATACTAGCTTTTACCCGCAGCTTTACTTGCATTAGTTTATAATTAGTACAATCAATTCGATTCGTACATGTGTCGCCATCTATTATCATGTGATTAATATTGTTGTTTTTCTCAGAAACAGTACCTTTTTCGAAAAGGAAGGTAGGTTCGGCTCTGTACGCCTGACAAAGTTTAATAAAATGCTAAATTTTGGTATGATCATTTCGTTCGAGTGGGAGACAATATTCCCAGCCTCCCATAGGAATCGGTAATATCCCTATACCTCTTCTATACTCCAATAACAGGACAAACAGAAAGACAGACTGAGTTTTTTTTTAAAGGTTTTTGTCTCAATATCAGTATTTTTTGTATATTGTAAAGACGCCAGCAGGTCAACTTACCCGAATCTGTCAAATTTTACCAATCGAACATTAACCTTCCACTCTCAGATCAAAGAAATAGGCAGATAGAACGCTCAGAAGGCTAATTCACGTAATTTTATGACGCGCCGATGAAGTAGTAGTGCAGTTGCAGTTAAGTTCACGTTCGAGTGATAAACGGTATGTAATCTTTGAACTGCGCGTGAACTGCACGTCAACTGTACGACAACCAAACCAGGAGAGAAAAATTATATTGCCCACTGAATAATCGATTGGAATCGATCACATTCCAATGAATATTACATTAAAAATGCACGTTGATCGAATTGAAACTTGTACACTGTCATTTTGAAACGTCAAACGAATAGTAGAATACCGATCATGTTGCGATCCAAAGATCCAAAACACGCACGCGTGACGCGAACTTGACGCGAGCGTGTCTGACAGCGACAGAGAATACGAAAAGCGTTGTTTTGATCGAAACTTAACTGCAACTGCACTGCAACAGCACTTCTTTAGTTACGTGAATTGCCCTACAGAACACGCGAGTGTGTCCACCAAAGCAAATACAAAATCAAATCGAATTACAATCCATATTGTTTTCTTTCTTTTTATTAGAACAACTTTTACAATGTCTCAAGACACGAGACGGCATATTTTGGTAAACAACAACAACGACGCGTAGCTTGGTGCGACGCGTAGCTTGGTACTGTCGCGAGTTTGTATTCACTTTTGATTTTGTATTTCCTTTGGTGGACACACTCGTGTGTTCTGAGCGCTCTTTCTGCCTATTTCTTTGATCTGAGCTTCCACTATTGTGATAAGGTTGAAAATCTATTGAAGTTTGACATCAGAATGAAGTAGGTTGATGTGCTTGCGTCTGTGTATGGATCCGGTAGACTGCACACATATTTTTCACCCAAAAATACTGTAAAAGCCCTTTCATCACACAGTAGGTGATGCAAGTATAGGGTGGTGATTGAAGGCAAAAGGGAAATTCTCTCCGTTATGTTAAACGAACTTTTCTATGCCATTCAATTTTTTTTTGCAGTTAGATTTTTTGCTTTTACCATTTTTTGTGTTACCTTTCCTAAATGCACTCTGAATAATACGTATCTTTTTATATAAGACATTTCTCCATTTGTTACAGATTTACGACTACAAGATTATCAGATTTAGCCTGTACGCGAAACAGGGTATTTGCGATGCTAATCAGAGTTGTTTTAAACAAATATATAATCTGTATTAATCTGTATTCTAAAATAAGTACTTACTGTAATTTTATTTTCACCAACTTTGTATTTGTGGTTTTCTGAGCGATGAAGTGATTATATCGTAATCTTCTATATACTTATAATAAATCTGTAGAGAGGTCAATTCTGTACATGAAATATATTTCCAAAATAACTATCAGGGGGTGATTAGGGATCGATACTGATGCCAAAAATGCAATTAATAAAATTATTGTCCGTCTGTCTGTCTGTCTGTCTGTCTGTCTGTCTGTCTGTCTGTCTGTATAACCGTTATAGAAACAAAAACTACTCGACGGATTTTGACGAAACTTGGTACTATTATTTTTCATACTCCTGCGCTGGTTATAGTATACTTTTCATCACGCTACAATCAATAGGAGCAGAGCAGTGAAGGGAAATGTTAGGAAAACGGGAGAAGTTACTTCATACACGCTAATCTTCAGAACTACTGGACGGATTTGATTGTTTTTTTTTTTGTTGTATAGCTATTAAGTCTGGGCAACATATAGGCTATAATTTATCTTGGAAACTTGAACACCTGATGCAGATCTGCAATAGATCAGCTAAACTATAAGAGATACAAAAATAGCGCCATAGCAAAAATTGTTCCGCCTGATGAGCATTTTCTGCTGAGAAAATAAATTTGAAGATATGGAACACCTGATGTGGAACTCCACGAGCCCAGCAACACTATAACATATTAATGACGTCTTTAGCAAGAGTTGTTCAGCCTAATGAACACTCTCTGTTGACGTATGAAAATTGAGATCTGGAACAACTGATGTGGAATTCCAAGAGCCCAGCTACACTATAACATATATATGAATAACATCTTAGCAAGAGTTGTTTAGTCTGATGGGCATTTCCTGTTGACATACAAAAATGAAAGATCTGGAACGTCTGGAATCGTCATGTGCGTCCCGTTGTTTTCCCGTCCCCAGGCTCTAAGAATTCGACATCAGACGTTTCTACGATTTTGACGACCCCATTGTCGCTGGCATAAGCAACAGGATCCGCGTACGAAGTCGCTGGCAGAAGCTAGTATTAAATATGGATAAGTACTGATTTTTATAAATTCTTACTTATGGCTTATGCCCAAAAAATCTTCAGCGTTAATTTCTCATGAAAGCAACACATACCTACCTGCTTTTAAAGTATTAGGAGGTGCAATATCTTTGTCTCTCGCAAACACAATCGCTTTCATTGTGACCCAGGAAAAATCCTATAACAAAATTGGCAAATCTGACTACTATGTTAAAAGTTGTGCCAAATCCCCGCAATATAGTCAAGAATAAAACATAAAAGAAGCTATAAAACATAGTATCATAATTTTTATATCAATAATAAATAATGTATAGTGACATATTAATGTACATTACATTTATATATTTAAAGCAATTGTGATTGCGAGTATACCAAACAATATGACACAGAATTTAGTTACTCGCACATTGATCACTTTAATCTTTTACATAAAGTTAGACTTATTTATTTTCAAGTAAGCATCTTGTTGCACTAAAGGTGATTAGCAGATGTACAGACGTCAGCAGCCCAGCACATCAACCTACCCCAATATATATATTTTATGCAATCGATCATGAACTTTCGATAATTGTGATAAAGTTATAAATTAGACTAACCCGTAGCTTGTGCTGGCACAGGTGCTGGCGTGTGTACAATATAATAGAAAAAATGTTTGAAGTTTATAAATGAATAATTACTTTAAATATTACTCAGTTATTGGAATAATGTAATATCATGTTTAAACGTAACTAAATACGAGTAATATCTAGTTAAACACTGTTTTAATTTATTGATCGATTCATACTTTAATAATGTTTAAATACTTACTAATTTGTAACTACTATTTACTCTTATGTCTTAAATTAATTTCAGTACTGTTTTGAAATTAATTTAAGACTTAGGTATTTATTATATGGAATTAATTTATATACTTACGTGTATGTTAAATATGTTCTAGAATGATTTATTACATTTACATAGATTAGATACAATGTTTGTTATATAGGTAATAAGTTATTGTTTGCTTCGAAAACACGGTAAAGTATTTCAGGACCAGGCCTTACAGTTTTCAGTTTTCAGGTGACCTTGGTGGTCACCACAATTTTTAAGTTATTTGTTTCAATTAAACATAATAATTGTGTTTTACATTACATATTTTCTGTTACTACAAATCTAGTCTTTATTCATAAGGTAAGTAAGTAAGTATATTAAACCTGTCGAAGTAAGAAAGTAATTATTAAATTAGTAAACTATAAAATAAACTGACTAGATATAACTGTATATTAGGAGTGTTCGTAAGAGAAAAATTCGAGACTTGACTCATATAATATTGACTTTATAAATTTTCGTAAACTTGGCTTCAACCTAGCCTCGACTGCGACCTTTTTTTACAAAAATTGGGGACACCCCACTGTAAAATTTTATAGCTTCAACGATTAAATTTTAACTTTTATGATTGGGTTTTAGATGTTATAAACACACGTTTGATTATTTTAAAAACTTGATTTGTTTTTGTGAGTTCTGCATTAACATTAACCCTTATAGGAACCAAAGAAGTACGAGTATCTATCTATTGATAAATTTATTTACCACTCTTGAATATAGCAACAGTTTTACTCGATATTTGTGTATACTGAAAGTTACTCAATATAATATACTTAATACTTACATAAACATGTATTCCCATAGGCTAGTTACATTCACATTATAAAGTATAATGAGCAACATAAAAAAGCATAAAAAGAATATTCTTAGCACGTAATTAGCAGGAAATGTATGTAAGAAGCTAATGCATCGCAAGGACAGGCTTCACAGCCATTTTTCAGAAAGACAAAGGACATGTTCATGCGGGAGCGCTATGAAAATTCGAATGACGTTATTGCGACACACGCTATTTCGAAAAAAATAAGAGTGGTACGCCAGTCCGAAAACACACAACGAATGACGTTGTCGCGAACACGCTGATTCGAAAAACTGTTTATAATAATAATAATAGGTAATAATTTGTTATAACTGGGTCGTGAGTTCAGCGTTATTGCGACAACGTCATTCGATATAGCGGTTTTCGACTTAATGTGTTTTCGAACTGGCGTACCACTCTTAATTTTTTCGAAATAGCGTGTGTCGCAATAACGTCATTCGAATCTTCATATCACTCCCGTTTATGCTGGATAGTAGCACATTATTAGAATTTTAAATCTGTTTTCAATATTTTCGCTGAAATAAACGTATTTGTCTCCAACGGTTGTGTTTCTTATGTCTCCTTATATTAGGCACCCTATTTCATAAACATTTATTCTAACTAATTTGTTCCTTGCAGAAATTATACGTTTCAGAGGCCTTACCACGAGCTCTTAACGCGATCCAGTTTCAGCTGTGGGAAAGAGACAGAGCTATACAAGTCGTCTAGCGCCATCTCTTTCCCACAGCCTAAACTGGATCGCGTTAAGAGTTCATGGTAGACCACCAGTTAGAAAAAAAACTCCACAACTCAGATCCAAAATATTAATGAACTAGCTGTTCCCCGTGGTTTGTCCCCCACTGCTCCGCTCCTATTGGTCGAAGTCGATTTGCGCGTCCAACCAAACAAACAAACAAGCTCTTCAGTTTTATAATTCCAATACATAATTATATCGCAATTACGGCTAGCCAATTCCAAAAACGACCGTTTTGGTACTGCGGCGCCGGCGGGTCAACGATTAGCCGGATCGTCATTACGAGGCGTTCTTAAATGTGGCGGCACACGTTTAGCCTCATTGTGAGAATGTCAGAATGAATACACTAAAAAAATGTTACACGCAACCAGGCAGACGGAGCCCCGTTGTGCGGGGCTCCTGTTTCCACCTGCAAAACTTCCGAGTGCCAGAAAGTTAAGTCAGCAGGTGGCCTGCCATGAACTCTTAACGCAATCCAGTTTAGGCTGTGGGAAAGAGATGGCGCTAGACGACTTGTATAGCTCCATCTCTTCTTGTTTTAGTAAACGGCCAGCCGTAATGTAATGCGGTGCTTTATTTGTACAATCCGCGACAGATACTTGTTCAAGGACCGTACCATACCGATATGTGTTCGCGGGATTTACTTCCTTACCGTGACCCCGGAACACAAAGGGCTATTGAAGGACACCGTGGATTTTAGTCAGTACAAGTCTGACAGTCCCTTCCGCCCTGCCTGGGGTGGGAGGACTCATTTGATGATTTTACAACGCTAAAAAAAAAACCATACCGATATGTAGGGGAGGTACCTAAGCATAAGACGGGAAGCCCGCCTCAAATGAGAGGCGACGCGTCCTGCACTCACACATTCTCATTAGCAAGAACGACGCGTAATTTAAAATGCATACCCTATTTGGAAGGGTTACCCGTCTGAGCACCTATGGTACCTACCTCAAAATTTAGCTACGAAACCTCCACGTATATTGGTACAGCTACAATTTCAACAGGAGTGTAGCTAACATGTAGTGTTGGGGCTTGCAATTAACGTGAGTTCTTAATAAACTAGAAAGCGCTCATAATCATTTTCATTCTCTCTATTTTCAATCAAGCCCTAGCGTACCTACTTAAAAGTGTTGATTAGTTCAGAATGGGAAATTTTGGACTGTTATTAATCAAGTAAGTTCTGCGAAATCGTTATACTATGGATTAGTAGGTACCCATTTGCAGTGCCGAATAAACTAGCGTAGAGCAGCCTCTAACAAACATATTTATATACAAACCTATTTCGTGCTACGCAAGTTTAAGCAGAAGTGGGAATAACTTGTAACATTAAGGACATACTCGTAGGTGTACTTTTATATTTCGCTAGTTACCTTTGTCCAAGTCCTATGTTATAAAGGCGAGCCAGTAGCATCTAGAAGGCAAATGCAGACGCCCCGTAGCTATTACTGGAAAATCCTACCGCAAAGAAAGAACCAATAACACAATAAAGTCACGGTGGACGCATTGATTGAGCTATCAATTCTACTGCGCTGAGTTGCGTGGTTTCAAAAAAATATTTGTAAGATCTACAATTTATTGTTTCGGGTCCACGTGTTTGTGTATTTCAGTTTGAATGTTTTTAAACGCACCAACGATACAGGAGATATTACAATACAAGTGGGTAATGTAAAAAAATAGAACGAGTTGACATCGAGCACAGCAGTGGGCTTTGTAACCACAAAACCAACGAAGCAGTGTTTACAGAGTCCATCAGATATTCAACGATAAATCTCTTTGGGCCTGTCTGACATATTGTGGACTGGCCGTTTGCGTCACCTTCCTTTTCTTAGTTATTTTGGTCTAATGATATTGTAGAACTATCATTTATCGTAGCTATCGTGTGTGACTTTGAAGAATTAAACAGTTGTTTAAATTATACAAAGCATTTTGATGCGGTATTGTGTCAGAAGCTCACCAGACAAAGACTTACTTATCGTATTTCCCAGTTACTGGGTTATGGGAGCCAGACAGTAGTCGCTTCATGGATACTGGTATTGAGCTACATCCGGTACGACTGGAAACCAACTCCATTATGGTACAAATCTGGTAGCTGTCATCAGGACGCTGACTACTCGCAAAGACTAAGTCACTTCAAAATGATAACTTTGAAACAACGAAGGCATAATAACGATCTGATATTGCTTCACAAAATTATTAATGGAAATATACAAGTTCCGAAGCTTCTCGATGAAGTAAATATATCGGTCCCTCGCCATAGTTCACCCAGATCAGAACGTATACTGGATGTGTTTACTCCAAGACCAACAAGAACTAACCTCGGAAATTCGGCACCAATGAACAGATTGATGAGGACGTACAATGAGCTCCATACACGTTCCAGTAGCATTGACATCTTCTCTAACAAGCTATCGCAATTTCGCAATCAATTACTGTTAGTGACCCACAGTGACCAAAATTAAAATTACAATTTAATAGAATGTAACATTAAAATCACTTACTTACTTTGAGACATGTTTTAGGTTTATCTTTATTTTTATTTTCAATTTATTTTCATGTATGTAGTTCTTTAGTTTTTGTATTATGTACTAACTGTAAATTATTATCAGACTTTTAACCTGTGAGTGCTGTGCGCACCTATAAGTGACAAGTTCACTCTAGATTTAAAGAAGAAAAATTGTACCCCAAAATGTAATAGTGAATAAGTCGTTGGTGTGCCATAATTAAATAAATAAATAAATAAATAAATAAATGGGTGCAAATGGCTAGGCATAAATCGTGATTTTGATGTGGTGATATCTTGCATACATTACCATCGTATTTTGGAGAATTTTTCACAGTAGGTTCTATTTTTTAATAGAACCTACTGTGTTTTACTCTGACGTATGTGCGCATTGCAACGAATACGTTGTGTTCTACAATTTGACAGACAAGTCAAGACGATAGTGTAAATATTTGGAAATCAATAAGTTACAGCGATTTTTTGATTGTGTGCTGGTGGCAATAGGTAATGCTAAGTAAATAAAACCCACATGTTGTAAATAATGTGATTATATTCTTAAATAATAAATGGATACACATGTTAAAGAAATTCGGTTTAACAAAGAACATATTACAGTTTTAACATTTCGATGGTTTAGTTTTTAGAGACATGACAGTTATTGACTCATTAGATTACAATAATATTTTTTTAATACATAGAATATAAATATCGTAATTTTAATAAAACTCTTACAAGTGCGAACACTGAATTTACACACTATAACCACGCGCGATACTTATTGTCAAATTATACAAAATGTTTTATAGAATATTTAAATTTAAAGAGAAACAGAAATTACCGATAAACAGTATGGTAAGCAACAACCTCTCATGCGTCAAATATACGAAGCATTGAAATATTGAAATTATTTCATCACAACCGTGATTGATACGAACAAAATATTTTCCAAATTCGTCGCGCGCAGGTGATACACAAAATATTAATAAACATATCCGATAATAAAAAAATAATAAATATCAAACACTACTTAATGTAAGTACTTGTTTGACAAGGTTATAATAAGCCATGCAAATAATTTTAACATGAGCTTTATACCAATGATATTAAAAATTTGTGCAATGTCTTACACAATTAAATTGCATTATACCTTTTTTATTAACATTATATTAAGTAACATTAAAATCTTTAAGATTCTTTAAAATATTAATACAATTAATAATTATTTACTTTCACCACTGGTGTCCATACTATACTGGGAGAATACTAAAATATTTAAATTATAATATGTTTACGTCCATAGTTCATAAAATCCAATTGTAATTTTGATAAATTCGCAGTAAAATTATCATTTATTCATCAGTGCTACAGTGAACGGCCTTGTCTAACGTAGGTACATCTAAATTACAGACGGCTGATATCAATACTCTATTCTTAAACTAATCTTTCAACAAATTTGTCATCGTCGTTTCATAACTTCTAATCCAATCATCGATTTTCGTCGCTATAGCAATAGTAATTTTAGACCGTATCACCGTACATAAATAAGTAACTCTATAGCTGTGAACTAGAATTGTGTAATATTATAATATACTTAAAGATCAGTACATTAGTGAGCCTATATGTAGCTACAGTCTAAGCCTATGGTTGTTGTGACAAAACAAATCACTCTACACAATCTTGCATCTACGTATGTCGAAGTGAGATGGTGCCTCGTACACATACACATGCATACCTCGCACACCAAGTAAATATCGAAAAACATTCGCACACTGTGAGAAGCACATGCTCTCTCAAATTCTTCTAAGCATGAAATATGATTTCAGTGACGTGGATAAGTCATTTAGTTTAAAGCTCTTATTTGGATCGATAGTTAATTAACAAGATTAAAAGCATCGCATCAGCACAGCACGATTATTCACAACAGTAAGCGCTGAATTCTACGAAACTAAAGTTTCAGGATCGATCGTAAATAGTGCAAAAATCGTCACTTCATCTTTAAAATATTGATCGGATGACGTTTCCTGAAACCAGTTTCCAATGCGTCGATAGCCTAATTTTGCTATCTTCACTAAACAAGGAAACAAGAAACTCATTAATACGAATAATCGAAGTTTTATAATAAAAAGATTTTAGCAAAAGTCAAAGTCAAATTTAAACAAATAAAAGCCAGAGGCAGTTCACATACACATCACCATAATATCCACTGAAAGACGGATCTCAATATTTTATATTTGAATCACTCCAAATATTCACGCTATCCTTTTTAATTAGAACCTACCTTTCAGTATGTACTTGAATGTTAGGCCTACAATTACTTTTTTTTTATCTTACAAAAAATACAGTTAATTTTACCTCTTTAGAGGTAACCAACTCTATTATTCATAATTGAATATCGACCACGAGGGCTGTCACCCTTCACATTAATATGTTCTTGTAAATAACCGGAGGTAAATTATCAATATGATCGCTATACAGTCGCGATAAAAGCGAATTTAGCTTGCAAGAAACAGGCGATCAGTCACGGTGCAATGCATTGGTGATATTTAGTAACTGTCGTAAATTGGTGCCTGTACTTTATAACGTGACACCGTTCGGTCGATCGTAGTTCGAGTTTGTCGCTATAATTGTACCTTCAATAGAATAATTTCCACGATAGATTCCCGTACTTGGCTGAATTCTTGGTTTGATTCTACCAGACTCGTCGTGTTTTGTTCTTCTTGGCTTAAATCTTAAATCTAGCAATCTATTATTGTTCTATATTAAAATGTAAGGCAAAGCTGCTGGGTGTTACACGGTGAGTTTGATGGAATCATAGAGATATGTCTATGATAGTAGAATGATATCGCCAATGACTGGATTGTTGCGTTTTTTTTTTTCGGAGCGTTCGCTCGTCGTCCTAGCCTGTGAAGGCGTGTTTCTAAGTTAGCTAGACGGGCGGTATCGTCCAGAGCACGGCGGTCTTATCGGCAGAAGTCGATAAGAAGGAGAAATCGTCGGGATGCCATCTCGCGGAGATCACTTTGTCGGGGTGGCGGGCCACGGGCACGCTTGGCAGGGCGCAAGTCAGGTCACCTGGGGTTGAATTCTAGATTAGTACAACTGTTTATTTTTAACAAAAAAATTATGATCTTGGTATGGTGGTGAGGAAAAGCTAAGTAAAAGGCGATTTAGTAAGTATCGAGGATTAGGTCCCGAAGTCAACAGGTTTTATAGGATTTTTAATGAGGAGTTTTTAGTAATAAAAAATGAGGTTCTATAATATAAAACATCACCTTAACTATCTGTTTATGCATGAGTACAGAACCACACAATTTACGAAAAGTATATCTATAAATAACAGAAGTACCTACAACAACAACTATCTTACCCTGAAGATCAGTTAGCACAACGCGTCCATCATATCCAGCGGTCAGCAGGTAGTATGCACCAGGAGAGAAGCGGACGCTGCGCAGATCACCAGAGTGCGGCGTGAAGCGCTGTAAAGCGCGGGATCCGCGGACGTCGTGAAGCGCACAGGAACCGTCATCATGCCCGCAGACTAGCAACCGGCCGCTCGGGTCTACGGCCAGAGACGCTACTGCTGAGCCCTAGCCACAAAAAAAACGATAAAAAATACTGTTCCTAAAAATAAAAAAAAAAACATTTACCATCGTACCACAAAAAGTTAAACATCTGTTGAACACTTGTCTAAAATAAGTGTGACTACTAAACGGGGTCGTTTAGTAGTAACACTTTTTTATGTCAACGTCAAATGCCGTTTTGCAATTGACAGTTTTTTTAACAAGTGTCTAACAGATGTTTAATTTTTTTTGGAGTAAGACGTATAATACCTACGGGTAGACATCGGACAACTTAGTTTCTTAGTGTTTATGTTTTTCCTTAGGAACTGGTTAATAGCAACCGCGGGGTCTACATTATTTGTAATGACCTCACCAATTATTAAACGAACAATTATAAAGATCCACTATGAATAAGATGGCAATGGCGCCATGTTGCGACTTCATGCTTTTTTACTACTTACACGTTCCTAAATAATTCATAAACATTTAACTTATAAATGTACCTAATAAATAACAATTAATTTGCGTAAAATACATAGGTAACATATATTTTTTAAACTTTCTTGTAATAATAATATGGCACCAAGTTCGTCCTTAGCTGAAACTAATACAATATTGTTTTTGGAACTCAAGCCTAACATTTCCTTAAAAAAAAATTAAAAAGACACGTAGCATTTTCAACCTATACTTTTCCCACAGCTGGGACACAAGCCTTCTTTTACTGGGAGTGAGTGACACAAAAGACATGTACAAGAATTTGCAGAATCTCAGGGGATACGAAAGATATAGGAACAGAAAAATGTATTCGGTATCGATTACAAGTCAGCATTCCGAAGTCGTGATTGTGACAAATGATTTCCGTCGTCTAAGCTTACCTCGGTTTTTATAACTAGTTATAGGGATAGTTGGATGAAATAAAGTTAATCATGATACTCGGTAACAGTAGCTAGCTTAACTAGCTGTTCCACGTGTGTTCAACCCAACTGCTCGGCTCCTGTCGGTCGTAGGGTGATGTTATTTATCCTATAGCCTTTCTGGATAAATAGACTATCCAGAGCATTTATTTTTTTCCAAACCGAACCGAACGTTCAACGTCCGAACGTTCAACGTCCGAACGTTCAACGTCCGAACGTTCAACGACCGAACGTTCAACGACCGAACGTTCAACGACCGAACGTTCAACGTCCGAACGTTCCTGACATTAGCGTCTTCAACCAACGAAATCTTCAGCTTTATAATATTAGTATAGATTAATTTAAAAAAAAGTCGGGGTGGTTGATTTTTCCACCGGCCCCTCCTAGTTTTATGAAATGACGTGTAATAAAAGTGTTGATATAACCTACTTGCATAAATAAACATCATTTCATTTCATCATTTCATTTCATTCCAAGTTTCCAACCTAATATAAAAATCAAATCTTTTCTCTTTTACTATAAGCAAAACATTAAGATTTCTATGTTATGTCAGGATTCAATATAAACGAACTATACACATAAAACTCTAGGAATGTTGATAGAGCGAACACTAAAGCTTGTTGCGTATACCAATATGGTATGAATAACAACGCGTTCACATAGAAACACGAAAAGCGTATTAAGTATTAGGATATAAATTATTTATTGTTATGTATGGTATTTCTTTGTCACCCAGCCAGCGTACAGTCGGCTTCATAAATTAGGTTCCCCGGTAACGAATCTAGCCACTCTCACGGTGGGAGGTAGCGAGCTTGCGGACGGCGAGTCTGAGTAATAGGTGGCCCGCCGTCCGATCATGGACCATGTCATAGTCTGCCTTGACAGCACGTCGTATTCCTTGCGCGCCTCAAAGAATTGTCAGCAATCTGACGGGACCCCCTTAGACGGCCAAAGCCTTCCTGGGTGTCGAGACTATTGTTACGAGCTGGGTATTGGGATAAATTAATTAACACCAATTAAAACCAAATAAACTTTAATCACACACGAATCACAAACTAAAATAAACACTTAACACTACTCAACACTTAAACACTTATACACACTCTTAATCACACGTAAAAGTCACTTAGAGATCGCTTGTTCACTTCGAGTCGCCTCCATCGTAGTTAAACCAGACTGACTCAGGTTGGTGATCGACGCCCTTTTTATACCCCGGCCGGACCCACTAGATGTTTCTAGAAGGTGGTCGAATGTTCTGGAAACATCCATAGACTTCGACATAGTCCCATACCTTCTGGAACATTCCAGAACCATCTCGAAACATCTAGAACAGGGTAGAATTTTCTAGAAACTTCTCGACCCATTTTTTGTCGAGAACCTTGTGGAACTTTCGAGAAGTTTATAGATAGGTCTCGCAATTCGACCGACGTAACACTATCTTATCAGGTAACCGTGACCCCGGAACATACAGGACTATTGAAGGACCCCGTGGATTTTAGTTAGTACGAGTCTGACACTTCCTCCCGTCCCGCCTGGGGCTATAAAAAAAAGATACAGTCAGCTTCAGAGAATAGTCACCCCTTTTGGCAGTGATGTCACTAACAAAGGGGGTGACATGCCTATGCAGCTTACCGTACTCTCAAAGGTGAGGATAATCACAGCTTGAAGCTGACTGTACATGGGTTGCCGGAATGTTGTGTTGAACGAACTGTTTGAGTTTTAATCAGTAGGAGCCTGAAAGTCCTTCAGCTTTACGCAAATGAAGAGGGGTAATTCGTCGAATTCATTAAAGAAAAATGTCAGCTCGTAAAGTCGGCTTCAGAGAAAACTCACCCCCTTTGATAGTGATTTCACTAACAAAAGGGGTGAGTTTTCTCTGAAGTTTACCGTACATTTACCCGTAATTTTACCCAACTAAGATTGGTCGTTGCTTTTCATAAAACTTAGATATTCCGATATTCCCATCCTTTAGTTAGTTAAATTTGCTATCGAATATAATGCAATATTCAATTAAAATTTCAAGAGAGCGAAACAAGACGATATTCAATCAAAGTTTATTCCTATTTCGAAAGGTACAAACTTCGTCTAATTTCAATTTATTAATCCTGGATTTCTTGGTAAGGTAAAATATGTATATGAGGCTCCTTATCCACGTATTTTGCTTTGAATGAAAATAACTTTCTAAAAAAGATTTTTCGATTTTAGATCAGAAGCCTTATTACAAGATTTCTGTATTTTATTTACAGCGTAATTCAAGTATTTACTGTGTTTATTGTATGAAAAATTAATAGATTAAAAAAATCTAAAAACCCACGTTTTTAAATTTCCTAAAAATAAGAAAATAACCCTACGGGGCTGAGAGAGGGGCCACTCAAAACGTGGGGGCGTATATTATTTAAGGGATATATTTACATGACGTGTATAGATCGTGGGTGTAGCTTGCAAAGATACGCCCCCACGTTTTAAGTGGCCCCTCTCTCAGCCCCGTAGGGTTATTTTCTTATTTTTAGGAAATTTAAAAACGTGGGTTTTTAGATTTTTTAAATCTATTAATTATTTTACTATTTTTATCTTTTTTTTTTCATATTCCTTACAGCAAACCCTTTCGTTTAATACCCATATCATGGAGGTGCATTTCAAATAGCCTGTCCGCCATTTTGGACGTCCGCCATATTGGATTTTAGTCACGTGACTATTGTTTTTCGTATTTCTGACATCAAACCCTTTCATTTGATACCCATATCATGGGGGTGGATTTCAAACAGCCCGTCCGCCATCTTGGGGAGGCCGCCATATTGGATTTGTTATGACGTTTCTTAGCTAGTCATGTATTGTCATCAGAACTCGGAGCGTGTGCAAAATTTCAGCCTGCTAGCTTATCGGGAAGTGCCTCAAAATTGACTTGCAAAAGTCCAACCGGAACGAAAAACAAACAAATAAACAAACAAGAAAAGTGAGTTTATAAAAACGTGGGAAAAATGAATAAGCGCGTCTAGTCTCCAGCACACGAACGAAGAACTATTTTTTGCCTTCCTTTAAATTAATGTCAAAGTTCCAGTTAACTTTACGTCTCAAAAACTTGAAACTCATGATAGGGTTCCAAAACTGTAGTACGAATATAATAGTCTAATCGTAATACTAAATAGTCCGAACAAAGCCTAAACATTTGGTTTGGATAGGTGAGCCCGTTCTTGATTTTGATTTTTTGATTTTGAGTTAAAAAATTACGACGAAAAGTGGCATTGATTTTGAAAACGAAAAGGAATTTCGGTACTAAACATCTGTGACATGGTACTTCCAAATACTTTATTATTGTTTTGAAACGTACATACTCTAATGACGGCTATTGAAATCGCAACAAACACGTATGACGCCACCATATATGGAACCATAACACCGATGAACCAAGGTAAAAGAAATACGAGAGAAAACTATTTCATACTGGTTGGTAAAATTAATGAGCTATAACTTCTGCGAACAATAGGCATTAATAAGCTGGGCGTGCAATAAACTACTTTTATGAAACATTGTTTTTCTATCCCACATAACTTGGAATTCGCGGACTATGTATTAGCAAGCCGAATTGGCATATTATATGTTGAAACGCGATGTTATTGGCACGTACACATACTACTATTTTCCATTTCATTAATGTTAATTGGCTAATTATTAATTCAAATATTAGCGATGACACGGAACGAGCGATTGTATTGAATAAATAACGGCAAGATTGCATAAACGTGGATACTGCTCATGTACTTGCACATTGTGTAACTGAAGCCTTGTTCGCTTGCATGAACATGCGAATAACTAGCCGTGTTCATTTTAACAGAGACTAAAACTAACTAATTATTTATCAGCTGTAGTCTTCGTCATCGGCGTTAATATTTAGTGCCTAATATCAGGGCGCTTAAGGCATTAGATCTGGACAGTAGACTTGCGGAAAAAAAAACATTTAGATATTATTATTATCTACTTGGGCCAGTTAGTATCTTTCGAAAACAGGCAAGAAAGGGAAATCGATCGGCGAGTCGAATACGCCTGGAAAAGCTACTGGTCCATGAAGAATCTAATGAAGGGTGATCTACCGATTTCCCTGAAGCGTAAATTCATCAATATGTGTATTCTGCCCGTCCTAACCTGTGCTCAGACACAGTCACTCACCGAATCACAAAAGTCCCGCCTTGGAGTTTGCCAACGGGCAATGGAACGCAGCATTCTAGGTGTGAAAAGAGAAGACAGGGTGCGAAACACTACGCTGCGTTCCAAAACTGGCATAATAGATGTTGGTAGGAAAGCCGCTAGGCTGAAGTGGGATTGGGCGGGTCACTTCTGCCGGATGCAAGAAGACCGCTGGGCGAAGATCTCCACGCAATGGGTGCCGGGAGATGGACGGCGCCGCCGGCCCAGAAAAAGATGGACAACTAGACGCTCACCATGAGAGCTAGTTCGAAGCGGCCCAGGAAAAAAAATCCTGGAAGGAATTGGGGGAGGCCTTTGAGCAGTGGGACGTTATAGGGTAATAAAATATATATATATATATATATACATCTATATTATTTATTTATGTGTGTCTTAATATATCAGGATAATGGAGTCTCAGAGTTTTGGAGGGCGTGGCAGGCAGGAGTCAAAGCCATCGTGCAGAGGCCCATTACGCATTTTAAATGAAATGACGCACCAATTAGGGGTTATTATTAATTTTATTGAATACTGACGCCATGACAAGGACTGCATCATACAAATAACAAGTCAGTTCCAGTCTTTAGAAAGAATAATCACAAGTCGCTTTTCCCAGAATAGGGGGTACCGGCATAAATAACAGTAATCACGATATCTTAATAATTTACACCCCCACAAAACGTAGAGACCACACCATGAATCCAATACATCCAATTAATTCTTCCCCACTAATAACACGACCAACAAAGACATGCATTTACAATCAAACTAATGTACGATATCAGATTTTAATTGGAAATACATTTTAAAATAATTACATTTATCAAAGGGTGGCCTGAGCTATTAGGCTAATAGGATGCATCGAGTTTATTTATAAAGAACATTCCTTTGAAAGGATCGGTTAATATTTTACAGTAGCTATTAGTACAACAGTAAAGCATCGCGTACACTGTGTTTTCCCCACTCGACAGTAGAGAAAATTTGCTAATTGTCTTCCATATTTTGCAGGATGTAAACTACACGTGTATGGTTTTATGACTGACGTTGTTGAACTAACTAAGGGGGAGGCTTTTGTTCATGAGTGGACGTCTCCCGGCTGATGATGTAGATGATGTCGAACTAACGTTATTTAATTTCTTTGATTACCTTGTTTAATTATTCCAATTTGACCGCATTAATAAATTGTCCGATTTCGTCATCATGGAAAATAAACACAGTCAGAAACAAGGTATTACTGTCCAAGCTTTACCCAAATGATTTAGTCATCGGGACACGTACCTCACATGCAGAATTGAGCTGTCCATCGCTTGAGCCTTGTGTGGATTAGAATTTACGTCACATTTCTTCGTTTTATGTTTTGTTATCTAAACATCTCTTTTACCTCACAATGTTACACTTTTACGTAGAAAAAACAAAAAAAAACAAGCTGTTTTAAGATTTGAACACGTACCTTATTTGGTTGTCCCGCTGGCGGCGAAATAATGTTGACGCAGCCGCCAGTACGTAGGTCCCAGAACCGCACAGTCTTGTCCTGACTGCCCGAGACAAACATGGCGCCGCCCCAGTTGTACAGTGACAGAATGTGTCCTGAGTGACCGCTTAACGCCTGCACACAACACAAATCAACTATCAACTACCAATCACTCAAAGTCAATCTCGGAACAAATCAAACGCACCCTTCAAATCGGAATTGATTTAATATACTTAGAGCCCGAGGTAGGCGGGTGTGCGAGAATCATTCCACGTTGATGTTTATAGTGCTATAAAATGTTTGTATTGTTTAAATCGAAATATCCCGAGGGCGAGGAAATAATAGTAATAGATTGATGTAGTGGTGGCGATGAATAAAGGGTGTTCAATCCCAGGATGTTTCTAGAAGAAATATGAAGGCATTAGTGGTGGTCCTTATCCGAGGATGGGATTAAACAGAGCTGTTATTTGAGGCAGTATGTGGCTGGTAAATGCGTCCTACCACGGTAGTTCTCGAGTTGTGGCGAGGCTTATTGGGTAAAACCACAAATCGCGTGCTTAATGATATTCGAAGCGGATAAGGTTGTACATATGATTGGTCGCCTACGCACAGGGTACTGTAATCACGAACGTAAACACAAACACGTGCGGGCTGCATAGACGTATCAAATTAGCGGTTGCAATGTGTACACGACACGTTTTAACGCTGATTTATGGTGGGGACAAGTTTAAAATATTTACGTCGACCGAGTCAAACTGTTATCTGTAATTCCGTAAGAGAAATCACCTGTGACCTTTTTTTTTTAGCGTGGTAAAATCATCAAATGAGTCCTCCCACCCCGGGCAGGGCGGGAGGGACTGTCGGACTTCTACTGACTAAAATCCACGGTGTCCTTCAGTAGCCTGTTATGTTCCGGGGTCACGGTAAGGAAATAATCCCGCGACCCCGGCAGACTTTGGCCCTCTGAGAGGGGGCCCCGTCATTATGCTGACGCTCTTTGAGGCGCGCGTGGGACACAACGCGCCGTCGACCCGGGCATGGTCCATGGTCGGGCAGCGAGTTGCCCTTTACTCGCTGCCCGCATGCCCGCGCCTACGGTGGCCGGAGATCGTCTGCTGACGTCCGACGCCGCGGGCGCCTACCACTGCGGTTGGGGCGGAGGGAGGACGGTATCCTCTCTCTCTCGCGGCCCGCCTCCTCCTTCACGAGCATTACTGCTTCGCAGAAGGAGGCGACCGCTTCCCACTCCGTCTCGCCCCGCAGCATGGCCGCAACCAATGCCGGGCGCGAGAGGTCTCCGCCTATCGCCGCCGTGAGGACACGTCGGTGCACTGCCCAAGCTGGGCAGTCTTGCACCGTATGCACTACTGTGTCCTCCGAGCGATCTTCGCAGTGACCTTAATAAAAATTATACGAAACTAGTTTATTTAAATTCTAAAGGCCTTAAAACATCTTTGCTGCAGATTTTTCACAGAAAATGTAATCAAGACGAAGACCGCTTAAAAGCAAAGGAGTAATAAAATGTTTTAGATTGAAACTATCGTCTAAAGTCCAGACCCAGTATAATTTATATTACCTGGAAAGTTTTGCCCGTAGCGCAGTCGGTGACGTAAATCTTGCAGTCGCCGGCGCCGCCGCTGACCAGCAGGCTGGTCTTGTTCGACGTGTCTTCGATGAAGCAAACGTCCCGAACTGTCCCGTCGTGCATTGTCAGCTCAACCTGACAACAAGCAACAATTAATAACACAAGACGAAGACACAGTCTGTTATGGACACAAGAAAACTGTCCACGTTTATTATGAAACATAATCACATCACGCCTGTTTCTACCCAAAGGAGGAACACGCAACAAGGAGAGGCTGTAACTAATTATACCGAGGCGAGGTTAAATTGTATGAATTATTCAATTGAAGTACAAATTGGATTATTTTAAACGATTTCACTTAGATTACACTACACTATTATAAGCTGCACAAAAAGTGCACCGGTCGAGTAGGAATCTTGATGCGGTAAAAACGCTTCCGCTGTCTATGCAAGCCGCAGCCTTAGCAGCCACTTAAAGAATTGGAATATAAATTATGATTATTATACCATAAAAAATATAACTATGACAAACTAAATGTTATAACGCCTAATCTCATTGGTATAACTTACTGTCAAATAGGTACATTAATAACCTACATTCGTACAGAGAGTAAATGTCTCGTATATTAGATTAAAGATCAAGTTATATTGGCGAAACTGAAAGCACATCTTTCAACTACCCAACAAATTAGGGCGACCTTTAATTCAGAGTTTGAAGATGGATCAGTCAGCCCTATTTGCCAAAGTTTGATTGATTATCATTTTCCTTCATTACGATACATCATCTTTTCTCGTGTGACATAAGTAATTTGGCCGTCACGTCACGGCAATACTGTATCAATATAAGATCTTATAATAAAATCTGTTAATCTAATTTGTATTTGAAAAATCTTGGATAGTCATTCAAAAACATTGAAGGTGAAATTTCTTTTGTGCTATATTTATAAGCACTGTAACAACAATTGAGTTTGTCAATTTATGAGTAGTTGTAAGTGTTTGTGAGTAGAAATAGTCCAGATCTCATAATAATATGTAAGTAGACAGCCTTACTACAAAACTTAAACATCTGTTGAACACTTGTCTAAAAAAAGTGTGACTGAAAAACGGACCTTATTTTAAAGTCATAATCTGACATTTTTTAGACAAGTGTTCAACAGACGTTTAAAAGTTTTTGTGGTACGACGGAGAATGTTTAGATGTTTTTGGTTTTTTAGGGTGACATTATCACTGAGTGATAAAACCCAAAAACAAATATTAAAAAAAAAAAACAAATGAGTTTCGAAACTTATTGAGCTGATGATGCTAACACCAAATTAATGTTTGCGACGGGGCTTTAAAACAACAGTTGTTGATATTATTTCTACAAAATTACAATCAATGTTTAGTTTGACATAGAAATTATAGAATGAAAAAAATTAATAAATCAAACCGCACAACTACCAATTGTAATTACACAAGAACGATGAATGTAATTAACCAAAACCATTTTTCTTAATAAAATGTTGATGTCAAACTTTTAACGTCACAAACAAACATCCTTAATGAGTTTACCGATTTATCATGTTTTAGTTAGTGTTAGAACGCGGATGTGCAATCTACGGTACCCGACGCACGCATTGCTTGCAAAACTATTTCAATCAATATTGCTGAACACGGAACGTCTTACCACAAAAAAATTAAACACACGTTGAACACTTGTCTAAAAAAATTTACAACGTCAAAACGACATTTCTTCTTGATATAAGGGTCGTTTTACAGTTACACTTTTTTTAGAAAAGCGTTCAACGGGTGGTTATCTTTTTGTGGTAAGGCGGAGAACGTTTAGTAATAAAACGATGCTTTATTTAATGTTCCTGCAGTCATCAATTTTTATCTGAATGTATATTTCAGTGCATTGGATTGCTGTATTGAATTCTACAATAAAACTATTAATATCTGGTTTAAAATGTCTATATCTTGGGAACCGAGCTTTTCTTGAGCCTGGGACCTTGATAAATCGATTCCTTGAGCCGAAAAACCCCTAATCTGTAACTTTCATGAAAATCCTTGGAGCCGTTTCCGAGATCCTGATTATATATAAATATACAAGAATTGCTCGTTTAAAGATATTAGATAATACACCATACAGTATTTTTCAACTAAAAAAAAGACGTTTTTCCCTCTATTTTTTGAAGTGTCTCATAGTTTTCTGAGTAGCTTATCTATATACATTCTGATAACTATTCAATTAATATGAAAAAGTCATGTCAAAATTATGTTTATTGAAATTATCGATCTGATAACCAATCATTACTTACGGAAAAGATAACTCGTTTACCATACCCCCTGTTTCCCGAGATAAGTAGACCGATTAGTAATAGACCGACTCACAAATTTCGTGAAGAGGTATTCTATTTTTAGCATCTACTGATACCAAATCGATACAAACGTATAGATTACGCTAAAACAAAACTTTTAGGACTGCAAGAACGTTTCACTGTCAACATAATGTACTTCAATCTTGAAAACAGACATCTTAATTGGGGGCTCTTACATCTGTCGTACTGATCAAATTACATTAGTCCTTGAAGAAAGGTCGGAGCACGGTCGATATTTGTACCAAAAACTGTACTGAAATACTCAACTAGACAAAAGAAATTGCTGCATATCTTCGATTTTCTTCTTATAATCGTTATAACAGTGCGTAATACTTAGCCGGTGAATAACAGCAGCTTCGTACGCCGAGCTGTTTACGAGCTCGTGCCACATATGCGATTAATCGAGATTGACAATCGTTAAGAGGACGCTGATGCTGCAGAGTGACGGTTACGTTTCGAATAAATTGCATTTGCTCCATTCTTGCTCCGATTCATACGACATTGACTGACAGTTACTAGAAGCTCTTTCCATTCGATTCGAGAGTCATAAGTCGTTACAATCGCTACGTTTTTCTATCATTAATCTTCTTACAGCAGCACTCAAGAACAAAGAAACATCGTAAAAGGCATAAGCTACATAAGTAAATACGTTTTCGTAGTGAGACTGACGTAAATATCTAAAATTTATTATTCATAAGCCTCTGACAAATGAACTAATATAGAATCTCACAGAGCTAATTTACACAGGACTCAGGAGTCGAGTTGTTCATTAAATACTGCCTACACGACGCACTGTTTACACATACTAACTTAATGAACGAATAAGTAAAAACCCTGTTTGTATTATAATAAAACGTTTTATGAAATTCATTATTCGTTTTATAGTATAACGTACGACCGAAAGCCCCCGTTTCATAATATAAAATCGCATATTGTATTTCGAATGAAGTTTTTTTTGGGATACTTCTCCGACCGGAATATTATTTGCATTATAAACTTATTGTCGACAAAATAAGTTTGACGGACACGTTTACAAGGGACAGATTAAGTGCACCTGCCTTTTTCACGAGTCTATTTTAGCTACGAGAAACTGAGCACCTGAAAATACATAAGTACCACTTCTGCTGCGCTGTCATTTTGCTATAAGGTCTTTAGGAATCTACATTAACAAATCATTTAATGGATAATGTAGCTAGTTGACGATGATTATACTTACAGAGGCATGCTACAGGTAAATAAAACCAGAAAATGATTATAAACACATAGTCAAGTATTTGCTCATTTACTTCAACATACGTAATTATTTACATAGAATATCTAGCTGGGCTCAATTTCTTGCGAAGTGATTCACCTCGGTAAGTCTATAGTTACGTTTATTGATACAAGGTTAACTAATTGGAACTAAAAACAATTGGATCATTTTTCAATTCGCCGCCGCTTATCATTGATTCGACTGAGCTAAAACACTTGATAACATTTGAACCGAGACATCTTGATAATTATAAAGGTCGAGATATTAATTAATAAATGAGACAGTAATAGTATTGTGGCGCTGTCCTTTTTATTGGTTGTTAATTACTTAAACAATGAAATAATTAGGCCGTTTCAAGAAATATAGAATATATGGCCGCTAGATATTCCAAGGTAATTCAGCGATTTTTATTTGATTCATAAAGGTTTGCTGATTTTCTGCCGAGTTCAGAATGTCATCTACACTAATATTGTAAAGCTGAAGAAGAAGCGTCTAGTTAAGAAGATTTTCACTAAAACAGTTTTTTCTCACCAAATGGTGATACGATTACTCGATTAGCAGAAGAAAACTCAGGAAATGGAGATTTTTAAGATCATGAATATGTTTCACTGGACAAAAAAAAAAACCAACAGGTTTTATTTTAGAACGAAATTAGACCGTCTTATCTACATTATTTATGAGAAACCTAATTATATGTGTACCTACATAAATATTTATTTAAGGCAAATATTTGTACCCCACTTTCGTCTGACGACCTTATTTTCAAACACAATTTATTATCTCATTTGAAAGAGCGCAAGAGGTCAAGCCTGCGCGATAAAACATTTTAACTTCAGTGCAGTGAGCACAGGCGACATAAGATCTAAATACGTGTAGTTAGTATTTATGGGTCGACTGTATTGTTGAACAGATTCACCGAAATCAAGTAGGCATATGTAGATGAATTTCAACTCAAATAGGTATTCTTCAGGGCCTGAAACGAAAAGGGCTATTGAAGGACACCATGGATTTTAGTCAGTACGAGTCTGACAGTCCCTCCGGTCCTATGCTGGGTAGGAGGCCTCATTTAAAGAAATTACCAAGTGAAAAAAACACGGGCCTGGGCTAATTGCACTTTTAACTTACAAAGGTCTACTTTATGAAACTAAACTACACATAAAATGAACCACTCATTCAATCAAGAAGTTTCTTGTACATACAAAGGAGCACGTCCATTTTAGGTCTCGGCTTAGTAATAAAGATGGACTCACCTCTTGTCCTTCCAAGTTGCAAGCATGGCTGTTGAACCTCATAAGTTTGACTGTCTTGTCGTTGGATCCCGTCGCGAGAAGATCACCAGCGGGACTCCAAGCGAGGCAGTAGATGCTGCCTTTGTGATGCTTGGTGCGCTTCAGTAAGACTGTCGGTGCCGTTGGAGCGCTTGTGTCCCTGTAGTAAGGATTCAATTAAGTTTCCATAATGAAAAAGTTGCCTTACAGTATTTATGATCGGCTAATCATCTAGATCTTATTTATTTAAACTTCATGTACAAACATTAGTACATAGGCGGACTTAATGCCACAAGGCATTCTCTACCAGTCAACCATAGATCTTGGTACTGTATCAAATGTTTAGGTCCCTTTTTTTTTCCTTTCCAGGAATTTCTGATTTGATGTCTGATAAGATTAGGTGCCTAGTTGAAAAAATCTAATAGGTTATAAGTGTGCATCAATCTCTATTCTAGCATGCATAGCAGTCATGCAGGGTGTCAACCCTAGAAACGTGTTTCGGCAATGGAAGAAAAGACACCGTTTAAGGCGGGTTTTCCTGTCACGCTGACCGCACGCGGATGGTCAGAGCTGATTGTTCAATATGCTATGTAGTAAGGTAGTGTTTCTGAGTAATGCTGACCGCTCAGCGCTGACAGCCGCTTACTACATAGCGGTCGGCGTGACAGGAAAACCCGCCTTAAACATGGACAATTAAGCATGTTTAAAATGTTTCTATTCTTCTATGGCAGAATACCATAGAAGAATAGAAACATTTTTTTTTTATTTCAATCAGGCCATTCATCTGTAAAATACAATCGAATTATATAGATATTGGTAGAATAGATATATGGAATTGGTCATGCTACGCGTGTCGTCTTGGCAATTTATGATAAGTCATACACTTTTCATAATACGTTTTAAAGCTAACAACAAATTGAATTAAAGGTTCTCGAGTTACAGGAGCTCTTGAGACAGACGGAGTAGAGAGTACATAGTCATTTTGTAATTTAAGATTATAAAGAAAAGAATATAAAGTCTCTTTTTTCTGAATTTTTCTGTTAAATAAATAATAAAAGTTACTGAATGAAATTACTTTAAGGCTCAAAAATATTAATTCACATAGATACATGATTTAAATATTTTTACTAGGGAATCAATTATCAAAAATAAACACCAAAGACAAAATTTAAAAAAAAAATTAGAATTGCAGATAACAGTTATTTTCATTTTCCTTTAATTCTGATATAGTTTCCTAGAAATGGCTCATATTTATGACAACTTTATTCTCTTAAAGTATTACCCAAGTTTAACCAATCAATGATATTATAAGTAAATGACTTTATAATATCATTGTAACCAATCATACATTCACCTGTCAGTCTTCATAAAACATTTTTGAAATCAAGTAGAATAACCAGAATAACCGATCGAGAATGAACTCAAGATATCTGCGCTAGTTATTCCATCGTCGAAGTAAAGAGAAAAGCTATCAATTACGCTTTTAATTAATTATTTTCATTTTGAGCGTAAACGTTTTCCGCTGATGCTATTATCGCCATAACCGGATATTCAATGTGAGAGTTTGGTTTTCACATCACTCATAGATATTTCGTATAAAGAAGTGAAGTTCTGTGATCACAGTTTTAAATAGATTTATGTTTGCATAAATTATAACATAACTATGATTGGTGCTGCTAGTGTTACAAAGGTTAGACTTTATGTCGCGGCAATAAATATTGAATAGTTGTGTTTATCTTCATGAGGTGTGATCATCAGCATCTGTGTAATAGATTTTAAGACTAGGTAAGAATTTTCTGCTGTGAAGATTATGAATAAAATAAAGTAAACCAGTACTAAAGTTTATCAACTTTTCCTTACCAGCAATTTATATAAATAAATCACGTAAACCATCAGAAAATGTGTGTTTGTGAAAGCGGGTTTTTGATTAAATTATTATTGAAAATTGTTTACAAATCTTATTTAATATAGAAACGCTGTCACTCTCTTATTCAAGTTAGGTAAAACAAAAGCTAACATTACATTTTCTATAATACGCAATTTACATAATAATGCAATTCATCGTACATCAATCTCGGTAATACCCAATCTTTTATGTACCTAACACGGATATATTTGAATGAGCTTTGTATTACGTTCTAGAGATCTTCGTGTTTTTACTGTGACAAATGGTTCTTATATTCCCTTTCTAAATACCGAGGGTGTGCTGCAATAAGTAAAATATTTCAAGTGATTCAGCGACTTTGTGCAAAACCACTAAATTATATTTTGGTTGGTATTGATACTGTGCTATTATGTAATTTATTAGTTACAAGCTGTGCCCGCGACTTCGTTCGCGTGGATGTCGGAACTTAACAAGGAATTAAAAAAAAACTAACATTAAAAGTAGCCTAAGTAACTCCTTATTACATCAGCTACCTGCCAATAGAAGTCCCGTCAAAATCGGCCCAGTCGTTCTAGAGATTAGCCATTACAAACAGACAGAAAGAAAGACAGACAGACAAAAATTGTAAAAATGTTATTTCGGTGTATGTACCGTAAGTATATATATTCGTATCATCATCATCATCATCATCTCAGCCATAGGACGTCCACTGCTGAACATAGGCCTCCCCTTTTGATCTCCACAGATACCGGTTGGAAGCGACCTGCATCCAGCGTCTTCCGGCGACCTTTATAAGGTCGTCTGTCCACCTTGCTGGTGGACGTCCTACGCTGCGCTTGCTAGTCCGTGGTCTCCACTCTAGTACTTTTCGACCCCATCGGCCGTCTGCTCTGCGAGCAATATGGCCTGCCCATTGCCACTTCAGCTTGCTAATCCGGTGGGCTATATCGGTGACTTTAGTTCGTCTACGGATCTCCTCATTTCGGATTCGATCACGTAGAGAAACACCTAGCATAGCCCTCTCCATAGCTCGTTGAGCGACTTTGAGCTTTGAGATGAGGCCGATAGTGAAAGACCACGTTTCGGTGCCGTAACTCATCACTGGTAACACACATTGGTTGAAGACTTTCGTCTTGAGGCACTGAGGTATGTCGGACGAAAAGACATTGCGTAGTTTCCCGAACGCTGCCCAACCGAGTTGTGATATTCGTTATGATATTCGTATGCATTTAGTAAAAAACTGTTATTTCAATATTACAAACAGACACTTCAATTTTATTTACAAGTATAGATGTATAGATAGGTATATGTAGATGTATAGATAGGGCGCAAGCAAATTGTTATGCTATCGAACACCTTTATGAATACACGGCAAATTTTTTAAACTTGATGTATGTTCACAAATTGAGAAATAAAATGGACTCTTGGAAAGATGGGTAATTTTCGAGCAGCATTATAAAGTAAATTACGACTTTATTGTCTTTTCACATAATTAGACAATAACAACCGATGATTAAATACAATAGCTCGCGGTTTATAGCTGTCTTCAATGCGTTCAGAGATAAATATCTCAATATTTTACACAATCTATGGCTTTTATAATGATATCTTTATGATTGCAATGTTAGAAACACGTGAGGTCATTATAGCGATGAGCGCTAGGTACAACTGCGACTGTGAGCTAAATACCATCGGAGTTTCCACACACAAGCCGGACCTTATTTCATAAAGTACAATATTATTATCGTCATTGTTATTATGTGTGGAGCGAGAAACAAAAGCGGTTATTAACAACCTTTATATAGTGGTTTAAACGATCACTTTGGCACTTTTTGTCACACCTACGTACAGCAGACTCGTCATTTATGTTACAATACATGTGCCATTTATGATTTACAGCTTTATACTTTATTTTGAACATAAGACACCAAAATATGGAATAATATAATACCTACTATGTAGAAATAAACTCACAGCAAATTTTTTCCATCCAATTTTATTTTCGTTTTACATGTTGTCCGATACGAACGTCCGCCCATAAGGGCAATGGATAGGTCACATACAATCATTCATTTTAGAAATCACGCAGAAGTTGTTGGACGTATTTTGATGGCACTTTCTCCGTTAGCTACTTCTATGCTATAGCCAACTTGAAATAGACACACAAAGTATAAATCGAGATAAGAGAACGTTTAACTCGAGTTCTGTTTATCTCCATTTTGAAGGTCCCTGTGTGGGTGGGTAGTTTAATGCAGGTATAACCACGGGCGAACGATAGTAATCGGGTATATTTGTAATATATTGGCCTACATCTGCTGTGTCACGGTTTTTAATAGACATTTCCAAATTTGCAACAGTCGGAGAACTCATGCCAGCGAGCAGTATAGTGAAACGTAATAATAGGTACGTGAAGTATTTCGTAAGAGTCCATATCTGCAAGAGCAATACAGTCAGCTCGTTAAACTTTCACGAAGCATACTTCTCTATAAATGCTTGATACCTACCTCTGACCAAACTTCCAAATTTCACAGATAGTACAACATCATCGCATTACGTAATACTTTGGGCAACATTCATTGCGAACTAGCAATCACCTGTGGCTTTCCATGTGATATATTTGATATTATAATAAATATTTAACCGATGGAAAACAACTTAACTAAAGTTATGTTAATTGGAAAATTATGCGTTTAATTTATAACGGTATCTCTGATGTAATACTGACATACATAAAATATAAGTTTCGAATTTCTATTTTTTTTTGTTAATCTACATATTTATTGAGTTGGTCAGTACCGTATTTCTAGTTATAGAAAATGTTTAATTGGTTAATTATAGACAAAATAAATAAAATGTGAATGGATAAGAACATTCGTTTATCTTTGCTAACATAGGTTTTTTCTTGTCTTGTATATATACTTATATTGTATGTAATTTTCGTATGAAAGTGTGAATATTTTCTCAATTTTCCGAGACGCAATTTACGGCCAATAACATACATAGCGATCTTTACTTTACATAGTGACACTGTGTGTACAAACTTAACATCGGGTCATCGACTTGTGAACGCTTAGTCACCGCTTTCGCGTCGCTCGTAAGTGCGGTGACGGCCTTATATCGCAAGTCATGATCGCGACAAGAATCTCAACTAGTTTGAGTGGACACAACACGATTATATGTGTACACTATTGTATCACATTATCAATAGTATCAATGAAGGCCGCCTACCGGTCTACAGAGGAATCCAACAAGTTTCTGTAATAAATTATTCTACATTCTATATCGTGATACGGTACATTTAATTACAAAGCCTATGTTCAGCTTAGATATCTCCCATTAAGTTTAGCTTATATGTATAAAGCTAAAATTACTTAGTCGATAAAAGAAAATAGGTCGTCTGATCCATTGTGGCAATCTTATTATAGTATTTACTTGAACTAATTATTAGTATGTGTGGTCAAGAGGAAAGTAAGCAAACTCGATCTAATTGAGGGTCCGATGACATCACAAAGGGGGAGCAAACGGGTCGATATACGAGAACTATCCCTGTTTTCACGGCTCACCTACCGTTACCGTGTATTCATTCAGTCCGGACTCAAGTCACCACAACATGGTGTCTTCAAGACTAAAGTGAAGTGATATAACAACATTTTCACATAACGCTAAAAGCCTTGACATTTAATAAAGTTATTGTTATGGATTTTGTCGCAGTATGCGTGATAGATACCTTTATAAGCCATAGCATCAATATGCGTTATTATATAAAACATAAATTCGATAACATTATGTAATGGTACTTTCGGTGCGTAATATTTTCTTTCGTGCGGAAATAATTTCTTAGGCAAACGATTTCCGTAACTCTACAAGAAATTGTTGAATAATAGATTTGAATTTATGTTTTTACTCTCATGTGTAGCATTAGGGTTTTAAGTGCCCACTTCTGTTTAGTTTGCGATTATCGAAGGTGCACATGGTTTCAAGACACTTTAAAAGGTAGCGGCAAAAGGCGATAGTAAGTTTTATCACAAAAACGACTACGTCATGCAGTCTTTTGTAAAATGAGACAACCTCAACGGAACGGCAGCAGGGTTATGGATTGTGACGGTGTATCAAACTTTATTCCGCCTCACTTGGGCACCAAAATATACAGCTATGGAGACTTAAAGTTTCCACAACTGCTGAAATCTACGTTGCCATTGAAATGTTTTTGCTTGATGATGAAAAAAATTAGAAAGATGCTTAGATTAGATACCGCTCGTATAAAATCGTGAAAGTTTCCTAAAACACCAAGTAAGTGAAATGAATTCAATCTATTAGGTAGATCAAGTACACTCTTAATAATTCTCAATCGACAACTTAGCTTGCTTGTTATCAGATAATACTCGTATTTTACGCAAATAAACATTTCAGCTATAAATAATAAAGTAGAAATCGATAGCCTATAATAAATTAATCCCCTGGAGTCCTCCCAAAGGAGTTTGTTTAGCTACACGCAATAACTCGAGAGCATGAGAGGCAATCCCTTCCGCAACATTATTGGTTGTTAAGAGTGTATCGGAACTTTGTAACCAACACATGATTAAGTACAAGATTTTTTTATATATTTTTTCGCTCATTAAATTAAACAAGGCATGTGTGTTTATAATATGCAGTAGCTGTTGACTACCGCTGTTCGGTTCCTATTGGCCGCGGCGTGATGTTATATAGCTGTGTTTTTCAACCTTTTTCATGGCACGGCCCCTTTATTATGAAGAAATATATTTTGCGACCCCCAACCCGTTGTTAAAAATGGAAAAGATCTCAGAAGTTATTTTTATTTTTTACTAATTTGATACAAATGACTAAGCCCTTTGGTTATCATTAACTAAATTGTTTTTTTTTACTGCTGTAGCTTTACCAGCCTTTTATAACTCCCTATAGAAGCTTCGCGACCTAAAGAGGCGTCGAGAACCCCCAGGTGGTCGCGACCCCCAGGTTGAAAAACCATGTTATATAGCATCGAGCCTTCCTCGATAAATGCTCTATCCAACACAATAATAATGTTTGAATTCCAACCAGTAGTTCCTGAGATTAGCGCAAGCAACAAAACAAACTCCTCAGCTTTATAATATTAGTAGCTGACCCCGCGAACTTTGTAGCGCCACAGAATCAATACTACTACACTACTAATACTACTACTACTACATCATATCTATACTTATAATAAATCTGTAGAGAGGTCAATTCTGTACATGAAATATATTTCCAAAATAACTATCAGGGGGTGATTAGGGATCGATACTGATCTATCTTCTATACTTATAATAAATCTGTAGAGAGGTCAATTCTGTACATGAAATATATTTCCAAAATAACTATCAGGGGGTGATTAGGGATCGATACTGATCTATCTTCTATATCTATACTTATAATAAATCTGTAGAGAGGTCAATTCTGTACATGAAATAAATTTCCAAAATAACTATCAGGGGGTGATTAGGGATCGATACTGATGCCAAAAATGCAATTAATAAAATTATTGTCTGTCTGTCTGTCTGTCTGTCTGTCTGTCTGTCTGTCTGTCTGTCTGTCTGTATAACCGTTATAGAAACAAAAACTACTCGACGGATTTTGACGAAACTTGGTACAATTATTTTTCATACTCCTGCGCTGGTTAAAGTATACTTTTCATCACGCTAAAATCAATAGGAGCAGAGCAGTGAAGGGAAATGTTAGGAAAACGGGAGAAGTTACTCCATACACGCTAATCTTCGGAACTACTGGACGGATTTGATTGTTTTTTTTTTTGTTTTATAGTAATTAAGTCTGGGCAACATATAGGCTATAATTTATCTTGGAAACTTGAACACCTGATGCAGAACTGCAACAGAACAGCTAAACTATACGAGATACAAAAATAGCGCCATAGCAAAAATTGTTCCGCGTGATGAGCATTTTCTGCTGAGAAAATAAATTTGAAGATATGGAACACCTAATGTGGAACTCCAAGAGCCCAACTACACTATTACATATACAGTAATGACGTCTTAGCAAGAGTTGTTCAGCCTGAGGAGCACTCGCTGTTGTCGTATAAAAACTGAAGATCTGGAACACCTGATGTGGAACTCCAAGAGCCCAGCTACACTATAACATATATAGGAATGAGAGTTGTTTAGTCTGATGGGCATTTCCTGTTGACTTACAAAAATGAAAGATCTGGAACGTCTGGAATCGCCATGCGCGTCCCGTTGTTTTCCCGCCCCAGGCTCTAAGAATTCGACATCAGACGTTTCAGATCTTCGATTTTGATGACCCCATTGTCGCTGGCATAAGCAACAGGATCCGCGTACGAAGTCGCTGGCAGAAGCTAGTACTTATAATAAATCTGTAGAGAGGTCAATTCTGTACATGAAATATATTTCCAAAATAACTATCAGGGGGTGATTAGGGATCGATACTGATGCCAAAAATGCAATTATTAAAATTATTGTCTGTCTGTCTGTCTGTATAACCGTTATAGAAACAAAAACTACTCGACGGATTTTGACGAAACTTGGTACAATTATTTTTCATACTCCTGCGCTGGTTATAGTATACTTTTCATCACGCTACAATCAATAGGAGCAGAGCAGTGAAGGGAAATGTTAGGAAAACGGGAGAAGTTACTCCATACACGCTAATCTTCGGAACTACTGAACGGATTTGATTGGTTTTTTTTATGTTGTATAGCTATTAAGTCTGGGCAACATAAAGGCTATAATTTATCTTGGAAACTTGAACACCTGATGCAGAACTGCAATAGATCAGCTAAACTATAAGAGATACAAAACTAGCGCCATAGCAAAAATTGTTCCGCGTGATGAGCATTTTCTGCTGAGAAAATAAATTTGAAGATATGGAACCCCTGATGTGGAACTCCAAGAGCCCAGCTACACTATTACATATACAGTAATGACGTCTTAGCAAGAGTTGTTCAGCCTGATGAGCACTCCCTGTTGTCGTATAAAATCTGAAGATCCGGAACACCTGATGTGGAACTCCAAGAGCCCAGCTACACTATAACATATATAGGAATGACGTCTTAGCAAGAGTTGTTTAGTCTGATGGGCATTTCCTGTTGACTTACAAAAATGAAAGATCTGGAACGTCTGGAATCGACATGCGCGTCCCGTTGTTTTCCCGTCCCCAGGCTCTAAGAATTCGACATCAGACGTTTCAGATCTTCGATTTTGACGACCCCATTGTCGCTGGCATAAGCAACAGGATCCGCGTACGAAGTCGCTGGCAGAAGCTATGTTACATAAAATGTGATAAATGAAGAACCTCTCGACCGATTTTGTGCAAACTTATAATCTTACATAAACCATCTACTAAATACATAGTCCGAACAAAGCCTAAACATTTGGTTTGGATAGGTGAGCCCATATCTTGAGTTATTAAAATTACAACGAAAAGTGGCATTGATAAAAGTGGATAGATAATAGAATACAGATTACATGTGGGTCTTTATTACATTAAAAAAGAAACTAGTGCAGAAATATTAATTTCTAGTACATTTCGCCTTTTATAACCCATCGAGAAGAAATATGAATGGTTATAAAAACTGATAGATACTGTTCAAATTATATTAACATCATAAACCACGATAGCTTTGGCTGTAAAACATTTAACGTAGATATGTAAGGTACTTCGTATCCATACTTCGAAGCAGTTGAATTTAAACGAATAAAACAATAAAGGCGGAGATAACATGAGGAGAAGCAATTTTAAGTAATTGGCAGTGAATTGGGTAAGGTCAACCGCGGCCGGAATGAAGAAAGTCCACGGTCGTCCCCTAGCATGACGCCAAACCGGAAATCTGACCATATAATAGCCTACTGAATTAAGACATAACTCTCGTTTTTCGATGTTATGATTAATTGAACATATTTTAATTAAATTTTGAATTTTATTCCGGTGCGGAAGTATGATTCGTGAATCGTGTATTTTTTTCTATAATTAAGAGCTGGAAAACTCATTTATCGCAAAGTTTTTACCATCAGAAAAATACGGGGACATCAACATTCCAAATGTCATAAAGCTGATACAGAATAATAGATTCGTGTTTTACGGATATCGCATCAAACACACCTCAAATTCGCAGCTACCATTTATAGTCACATAAAATATTCGATTACGCAGCAACGTATTTATATCTGCCACCATATCTGACAAACATGCAAATGAAGACTTAAAGAAACTCGTAGTTCTGAAAAGTTTAATAATGTTTAACGAATGTCATGCTGTCAAAACAAGAGTCATATTAACTAAAAGCCTGGAAATATTTGCAGTTTTGTGGGAATGATGAATATCTCTGACTTTTAAACGTCCAATTTTGGTGTACTCCCTCGTATAATTAATGTTAATCAAGACAAACGACGTTGAAAAGCATTATCATGTCATACATCTTCCTCTGTCATTTCATGTCCAATTAGGTGCATTCATAAAGCTCGTTATAATAAACAAACACGTAACAAATTCCATATCTAATAGTACATTTCCATTGTCCATCATTGGTTATTATTAATTACTGCGCTTCAAGGACAACGCATCAACAGAATTGATGATGTCTGCTAACAAATTAACAATGGAATCTTGAAAGACGGAAACTATGACCACGTGGCTGCTAGCCAATGAATATCTCATATCTCCCACTGCAATCACTAGACCATTGGTTTCAATCAAGGATGACAACATAGCAATAATATACAGAGCATATGGACTTACTTGACGTCCTCTATCTTGGGGTAAGTGCATATCCTAAGTGTCTTTGTATTGGAGCCAACAGCATACAGCTTGCCATTAGGATGGAATTCGGCACACCGGACAGCTTGAAGATCTTCCAGGACTGTGACAGGTTTGAAGGTAGGCCTGGATCCGTTGACCTCAGGCCCAACGCCCACGCTACTCGGAGTCGACAGAGGTACACCTGAGTGACCGCCATTTCTTATCTGTGCCTGCAACAAAACAACCACGAAACAAGTAATGTAATGTGACATTGTTACTTTTTTTAAGAGCTCGTTCTCCCTAAAATTAATACGCATTAAGCATGACACGACGGAACGTAAATTAATTATAACTTATTTTGGGTGACGTGTTTGAAAAATATTTTCACTTAAAATTATGATCATCAGGACAGTATTTTCGATACAGATACACACACAATCAAAGATTATGTTGTCGGTCAATCAAAAGATAGAAAACAAGCTTTTACGCTTTTAAATAACTCATACGTCCCTATGAAACAATTCTTCATAAGCTGTCTTACAAGGCTTGAAATATTTTGACCAATGAAGATGGATTGGGCTATTGGACAAAACATTAAGATAACTTTTCTTAGGCACTGACAGAAAAAATGTACCTGAAAAATTAGTTAGTAATTTCGAGGATATGATACGTAATTTAGTTATGCTAAAAATGTTATAGGTATCACATACAAAGAAAAAAAAATCGTTGTGATGAATTATTTTACTCCTATGTTTTTTTATCAAAAAAGTATAAAAAATTCTTCATTCAAAGGTAATACGGAAAAGCTCAAGGTCACCGACGTGAATGCAAGCCTCTCAATCCAATTCGTAATAATTTTTTCTACTGTTACGAACTACATTAAAGTGATGTCATTTTTAGTGTGACAATGTCAACAAAAACAGTCAATGCAACATATTTGTCATGACTAGATAGATGGTGTAAGAAATTTCATATTCTTCCTTTACAAGAACGAAGAAAGATTGAAATCTCGTCTTCTTATTTAACTTAATGAACGGATCTATTGACGTCTCTGAGCTGGTGGCCAAGATTGGACTTCGTGTACCAACTGTGTTTCTTCGGAGACTTCATCTCCTTCATGTACCTACCTATTGTAAAGGTTGTATATAGACAGAACTCATTTATCATTAGAGCATGTAAAACTTTCAATAGGGTTTGTCATGAGAGTGAGCTCGATCTTTTTAAAACTAGTGTCAAGGAATTAAAGAAAGTATTATGTACAATATTCTTTGAAAACTAAATTGTAAATAATTTTGGTCTTCTCGTGTTTTGTTCATTGTTCATTTGAACTTTTCGCTTTTTTGTCAATTCTATACATTTTTTTATTAGTGGAAACTTGTAATTGGCTTTCTTCTGTACATTTAAATTTTTAGACTAATGTATTAGCTTTAAGTTTCTTAAAAGTAATAAAATAAAATAAAAATAAAATATTTTCAAACATGGAAAAATTTAAGATAATATTATTATTATGTAGTTTATTGTATTGTCAACATGAAAGGTTAAGGTCATTCTGAATTAGACGAAGTCCATTGAAATATAATAGCATTTTTGTTGTTTAGCATGCATTTTTGTCAGAAGACACTTCATATTTTTAGATTTCAAAGTGAGGTTAGAGTGAAGTTAAATCCAAGTTTATCTAGTTTTATATAGGGGTCGTAACCTTGGTACCATGGCCGACATCTTGGAAAAAGAAGTGCAGATGTTTATCTGGCAAACTATTGATCGCATAGAAAATAAATAAAAAAAATCAAAGTCAAATTAGATAAAATTAATTTTGGCTGGCTAACATGTATGAACCAAAAATTAAAAAGTTATGAACAAAAATTAATAAAAATATTAAAAAACATCTTTTTTGTTTTTAGAGGCTTCCGATGTCATCTCAAATCCTGAAAAAGCATTGAGAAACAGCAAGTTATGCGCAATGACGTCGTATAGGTATAGATAAAATTTTCACAGAAAATTTTCATCAATCTTTGTTTTTTTTGGTTCTACGACAAAAGATACAAGAGAAAAGTTGGATTTAATTTGCTTCGAGTGACATCTCCAGAATTTTTTCTGTGCCTCCAACAGTTTGCCAAATAGGTACCCCACCCCTTCGCACCTCTTACTCCAAGATGGCGGCAGCGAAACAACGGAAAACAACTCTGGCAAATCAAACCCCAAATGTAACTTTACAACAGACTTAATTTGTGCAATTAATTATCTTGCTGGAGGGCTAAAAATAGTCTATGGGAATAGTTTAATTTCACCGTCAATAAATCAATGATCCCTTTCAAACAATTGTATGGTGCATTTTTGAAAAGGCATTCGTCAAGAGTGCTGACAGGTAATAAGAATCCCTAATACGAGAGGTTGTCGTTTAAAAGTGAAAATTCCTCATCTTTAAGAACGGGAACGGTACATGTTTCGCTGTGGCGGCGTAACCGTGGTGAAACCTCGGTAACCTTATTCATTGCATTCTCAGATCGGTGATAGCGTCGTCGGTGACGCACCAACCACGCCGGCCCAAGAACATGACGCAGACATACGTGTTCCGTATACCACTTCAAAGAAACACGTAAAATGTAGTTGGCAATGGATATCATACCATAAGCAGATATACAACGAGCCAGAACTGCGCTAATTGTACATTTAGAATGACTCATGACCATTTACTCCAAAAATGAAACGATAACCCAAAGCAACTGAACGGATAACCCCAGAACGTGCAAACTCCAATGTTTGCAAAGCAAAAACTGAAGACTAACTTAAGTTAAACCTTTTCTAATCGTTACGACATGTTAAACAACGATCACATAAAAAGTATTCATTCAAAAATAAACTAATCATGTTGGGAGATTCTCGAAAGCGTGCGAGAACTGCCGATTGTGTAATATTTAAAGCGTCAATATGCATTCAAAACGAACAAGGTTCATTGAAGCCAGGAATGTTGGGCATAACAGTGTGGTAACTAGAACAGGTTGTATTGTATGGATGGATAAGGTAGGCCGCGAGTTGCAAGACGGCCTAGTAGTAACCCGTTTATTGACACATACAGACCACCTGAACGATAGCAAAGTTGTGATGCACTCATTACATAGAGCGTGATGTTACGATCCAAATATTTCAGACTCGTGTCACACCTACCTAATGCAAATTAGTTACAAAAAATAGCCAAATACAAAAATACAGATAAAATATAACGAATAGCGGCTTAGGACTATATTTGTACTGGCAAAAATGAGCAATACAAAAGTGATATCGCTGTTTTAATTCGGAGTCACGGCGCGACAAGACACGCATTTGAATCTCGTTTGAAACGGTTCGAATCAAGTAATTGGAGTAGCTTTTCGTTTCATTGTTGCACAGACCGACGTAAACGCGTTGTAGAAAGTGTACTTTACCGCATTTTTGTACATACGAGACCGTTTATTACGCTATTCGACAAAATAAAGCTACACTGGAAACGACGCTTCTTATTTACAAATTGTCGCCATTTTGAACGCGTAACTGTTTTTAACGTTCACGTCATCGTCTTTTATTAGCTTATCGGTGATAACAAAATACGTTTAAACTATTTTAAGTAAAATATTTAAAAGATTAAAACCTCTTATCGATTTAATCAAAAAGAATCAATAAAATATAACGTAAGACAAACTTTCCTCGTATTGTAGAAAGTGTAAAAACTCTAGACATAGACCAATAAAAACCGATTCCGTTTTGTAATAAAGCTGAGATTAATAGCTGCATTGTCGTCGTGATTACGTACTTCTACAATGCCTTTATACAGCCGATTGTGACTTCCATTTAGATATCTGCTTTAACGCATAAAATTATGTTCTTATAAATTGTTACGTCATAAATTCTTGACAAGTTTTATGATTTCCGCATTATCATCAAAACTAATAGACGATATTTGCATTTAAAATTTAGAGAAAATGATTAGGAATTTATTGCCTACTTGTAATATGTTAAATATTTGACAAAGTTTAAGGATTATTTATTTTAGTAACATGTTCGGTAACTTCATTTTTAGATTCATGTAATACATGTCATTTATATGTAGTACAAGCAGTACACTTGGTGTATTTGTTTAATTTGCGAATCATTTCCCTCTTTATGAACTAAGCGAAAATTCTGAAAAAAAAATACTACAAGATAATATTTTGGTCAATTTTCCCCAGCGCATATGAACGTTAGAAACCAATGAAACTAAATGTATTTGTGCTGTCACACTTTGTATTTCTCGTTAATATTGATTACAAGGGAAAATAACATTCGTCGATTCATAAACAAAAGGCGATAATTGCCCTCAATTCGGAACACAATGAGATAAAGAGATTCATCCGGATTAAATGAGGATGAAGTTTTGTCAAGAAATTTTTCTTAAATGGCCACCTTAGCAACGTTGCTAACATCAATATTGCTAAAACTGTTCTTCATCAGTTTCGCAATAGAATAGAATATTCCGTGTTGCGTACAACAATTTTGTATTATAAATAAGATCCGAAATGGAATACTTTATCTACTTACTTTATTGCGCAAGCAATAGAGTAAGTAGATATACGTATTGATAAAGAACAGTTTTAGCAATATCGATGTGAGCAACGTTGCTAAAGTGGCCATTTTAGATGCCCAGGGATTTAATGATTCCTTTGATCAATGTAATTTGGTAATTATTAAATTCATTAAGACAGATTGCCGGTTTCTGAGCTCAGTCAACAGTAGGGAGAAATTTAGGACTAGTCTAACTTTATAAAGTTTAAATGTTGAGATCTACATTACATCGAAGAATTGTCTAAAGTTGAGATCGAGTATTTTATAATTAAAATACTCAAATCAAAAACTGGGTCAGAGTTGCGCTTGGTGGGCTGAAATCAAAATATACTCGATTTAACCTATCAAATTCTACTAAGCAACCTCACTAGCAACATCATACATCAAATGTTTCAGTATTATTTCTCCTTCATGAAAGATGTATAATGTGTAAATACAAATAACTCTAATTCTCAAGACAACAGTATCACAATTGATGCCGAAGTACCTCAGGTATGTAGTACGCAAGAACTGGGCCATCATTACAACTATGTGATAAAAACACGACTCGAAGCGTCTTACATAATTAGACGTCATGTCGAAACACGGACTTAATGAAACAATAATTTCCCGACAATAGAATTCACACTCGCATTGCAAAAGACGACCAAGTAATAGAAACAGGTCCGAGTAACCAGATAACCCAAATTCGCATGAATAGATACAAAGTTTGATATTAGAGTATTTATAAGTACGATACATGTGTGTGCGATCACATAAAAACAAGTATTGAACATCCGTTACACACGCAGGACGGAGCGATGCGGTTCAACGGAGCTGAACGCGCTCTGACGAGGCGTCGATGCTTCATTCCCATAACACAGAACCACCATACCTGTACCATTATAAATCCTAACACGTTCGCTAAAGTACCACAAATATACAAATTACTCACTTCGCTTAGCATCAACAAGATAATCATGTAGATTTAAGAGCTTAGAAAGTACGCATAAATACATATCAAAGAGCGGTTACAGTTAAACACTATGGTTAAATTCTATGACGTTAGATGCAATGGCATTCTAACAGACAACTGTTCTAGTGCAATCATTTCACAAAGAGACAACTGTCTGCATAGAAAGTTAGTTCAATTACCTGAAAGGCAGAGATCCGTTTGGGAGGCAATAACTGCGGTGGTCTATCGACTAAGTTCTCCATTGAATGGCGGGTGAGGAATCCTTGCTTTTGGAAGGCGGGGTTGGCTTTGTATGCTGTGCGGTTAAATTTGGTGGCTGGTGCGACGATGCGGTTGCCGTTCTCGTCGTCGTCCTCCCACTCAGTCACCACCTCTGTGCGGACGTCCTCTAAGGATCGCGAGCGGCTGCACGGACAGGCTGCTGGCGGCGATGGGTTCGGGTTTCTGAGCTGGCGAGGTCGTTCCCGCATACCGTACAGGTCGGCATGGCCACTTGGTGTAGGAGCACCTGCTGAACGATAGCTCGGCGACAAGAAGTAGTAATCCCGTGATTTATTACTGTACGCACTCATTCCGGAGAAATCCGAGTATGTGGATCCTTTTGACGAAGATGTTTTAAAATTTCTCAAGTCCATCGGGTCCGGCGGTCGGAAATAAAAGTTGGGCTGCGGCTGCGCCTGGCGCGAAAGCGGCGGCCACGGTCTGAACGGAGCGTCTATGTAATGTGCCGGTTTGGACTTCATGTCAGATCGCGATAGATCATCCGAGCGCGGCGGTGTCGGTTCCGTGCGGATGTAGTCGAGGAAACTGCGCTACTGTTGTCACGGGCGGCGAGCGGCGTGCGCCGGCCCACCACCAGTGTTGCACCACCGTCGACGCACGTTAGAGTGAGACGGGGACATAGAGAAAGGCGCACTAACGTTCCGCTCGATCCGTTGAATGCGAATACAAGTGAAAGGGGTAGCCCGTGCGCGGTCAACGCGCATCGTGCGCGCTCAGATATTGCTCGCGAGCACAGCGCTTGCTGATATCTCTGCGTGCACACAATCGTAGATTGCAAACTTTATTACAAATACGTACACTATTGTCACCTGTGCTTGTTTTGTTGTGAGGCGCACAACAAAACGTAACTTTCTATGTTTTAAAATAAACGATTCCCGTTCTACTGAAAGTTCTTGTCTTTGAACCGTTATCGAACCGTAATAAATAATAATGAATTGGTTGCGTAGAATATAGTGAATTCAAAAGAAGATATTTATTGTGATTAAAATATATTAGGATTCTTTAAGATTATATTAAAATCGACACTATCACCTCTACAAATTGTTTCAAAACGTAAGTTTTAGTAAGAGCGTATAATTCTTCATGCGCGCATGCAACTTTCGCTTCTTTCTTACGCCTGACTAGTGATTAAAAAAAAACATAGCTTTGCAGAAAAGAAGTCATTTCGTAATGTTTGATTAGCTATGATGCTTTATCTATTGATGAGGACGATACGCGCACGCGGCGCGACATAATAAATCATACAAATATTGCTCACGTAGGCACCCACGCCAGTCTAGAAATAACGTAGGAAAATTCAAACATTTAATTAGTCACCTTATTCGTAACGAAGGAACTCAAGGTTGTGCCATATAAAGAGCATAATAATAAACAAGTTAATGTCAAAAGAAACTCATCATAATCTTAATTTCGACCTACGCGTGAAAAACGAATAATAATTAACACCACATTTAGGGACGCTTCGGAAGATACTAGTAAAAAACATTATTAATTACAATACAATATACCTACATGGTGATATTTTAATAAAAAAAAACTATTGTATGTGTGCGATGAACCATGAAAATAATACTTTTGATTTATAGATTTCCCCAGTACATATCAAAAGGAAGCTATTCGACTCGTATGAGAACGATATACTTTTTTTTTTTTTTTTTTTTAGCGTGGTAAAATCATCAAATGAGTCCTCCAACCCCGGGCAGGGCGGGAGGGACTGTCAGACTTCTACTGACTAAAATCCACGGTGTCCTTCAATAGCCTGTTACGTTCCGGGGTCACGGTAAGGAAATAATCCCGCGACCGAGAACGATATACTGCGATAAATCTTGCTATTGAAGCTCGAACGCAGTAAAGAAAAACATGTAGGTATACGCTAGTCAATCAAAATACCATTGTAGTAACAACTTGATTCAAATTCACAATATATCAACGACTACAAAAACTCCATCATTCACAATGAAGTGGAGCGAGATCTCACACTAATTGTAACACTTTTTTGTAGTTCAACAAGTTAACAAAACCAAGTTGATCGCAACAATAACAAGCGATAAAGCAAATCTTATAATGGGTTACGTAAACTTAATAATATTTATGTTACACAAGCCGACTCGGTAGCCATGAGTTCATAGCAGGGTTGGAAAAAAAACAGTTTTTTTTTAATTTTATAAAACAAACAGTTCAAAATGTTTTAAACAAGTGTTTTTTTTGTTTTTTTTTTAGTTTAGGGCATTATTTCAAATTGATTCGACTATGTTTCTTTTCTAGACTAGATCTTTATAAACACGCCATAATAAATTAAATAATAACAAAAAAAACGATCAATAGACAATAGATACCTAACATTTATTTGTATGTTGCGTAATCAAACGCTTCACATTCACCCGGTAGGTATGTTCTAATGTTGATTTTATATTGGGCGACGACGTAGGGACTTTCCTAGCGGGTCAGGCGGCGCGCCTCCTATTCGTAGAAATAGTTCATTGTTCATGAGGTGATTCCCCGCGCGCGGGGAATCACCTTATGAACAATGAACCACCGAAGAAACACCGACCTACTCTAAAAAATAGGGGAATAACCAATAATCCTTTAAATTACTTTCTTTCGTCAGCCGACATTAGGGATCGAAGTTTACATTTTTTATATGACTAGGTACTTAATGTTGTTTTTTAATCAAAATTGTTACAATTTTAATTGTTTTGAAATTATTATGAATTATGATAATGTTTCAAAAATAGGTGCTATCTTGTCCCATACAAATCCTGGTAGGTACTTACATACTTATTTGTTTGATTGAATGAAATACACAACATAAAAATAATGCTGTCGGGGCTGGGAGTTTTTGCGTGTGAGTTTTTATGTTTGTAAACGCACCCACGACACAGTAAAAAAATTCCTAGTGTGGGGCAACATTTTTATTAAAAAAATTATTAGGTTAATAACAATTCCAATGAAAGTTCAAAAATATAACAGCAATAGAGACTCGATTGGTTTTATGTTGAACTATTCAGACTCAAATATTATTTTATTTTCATTTTATATTCAGATAAGCGCCATGAAAAGTAGTTTTTATACATGTTTTTTTTCGTATTGTTTTATACAATGTTTAAAACTTGTTTTAATCTTTGTTTTTAAACATGTAATAAAAAACACTGTTTAATTTCAAACTGTTTTAAACACTGTTTTAAACATGTGTTTTAAAACAACTTGTTTTAATCATGCCAACCCTGGTTCATAGTGACTCACAGACAGTACGCCGAAAATCCTTAGGCGCAGTATCACGTTGTAAGCAACATTGACACAAATTAATACAAACATACGTTTAAACTGAATCATCCATAGCTACAGCCGTCTTCGCCTCGCAAACAATTGAAATTTATTGACTGATTAACTGGAAACTTGTCTCGGGTCAAATTGTGTGTTTACGAGAATATCCAGTTACAGTTAAATTGAAATTCATTATGTTGGGACGAGGTTTTGGTACAACCGAACCACATACTTAATCTGTCCTCATTCATCATAGCGCAATATTGTTCTACTGATTACGAAGATGTGCTTATCAACTAAGCAACGTAACCAAGCAACCAGATTAATTGTTTTAATCTGATTAGCAGTTGAATTTTACGTAAGTTTAAATTTGAAGCATAATATTTCAAACCGACAGATTCTGAGTTACGTTACAAAAGTAGTCTCGCTCAGTTAATGCAAACAAAGTGATATTATGAACGATTACCTAATTCGTTCATCGATTTCATTTGGTCGATAGATTCAGTTGACGTCATCCATGATCCGCTAACACTGTAACGTTGGTAGAATTCCAGTTTTTCCAACTTGACACAAAATTAACCGTTTGTCAGAAGTATTTATGGAATTCTTAAGCTTCCCATTTAACTGTTGTTCAAACGAATATAACGCATTAAAGACGCATTTTCGTATGTTGTTGAACAAACTGAGCAAATATTGCAGTGGCATGCGAGATAAAATGTAAATATTGTCATGATTTAGTCGTGGCGGGTGGCAGTTGGCGGCGTCATGTCCATTTATGGCTGTATAGGTCAGCGCGCGACGCGCGGGACGGACGCCCTATCAGCGACCATGTACAGCCGACTGGGGATGTACCACCAATATATCGGATTTCTAACAGCTATTTCACTTTAATATCACACCTATACAAACAGTTTGAAATTAATACGAGTACCTTATAAGTCTCTACCACCTGTGTGCAACTATTTCATATGACAGCGTATTTTAAATGGTTCCGGCTTTAGATTACAATCCCTTTCGTGATTGTTATTTACGTCACACACAACAACAATAACAGTAGGTAATTGAATTACGAGCAATTTGTTATGTAAAAATCATTCAATTATAAGTAAAACGAGCGTGACTGACGTGATAGCATTGTATAAATCTCTTACCGAGTGCAACACAAAGAATGGTTTGTTTTAATTAGCAGGTTCATTTATACGCGGATAATGCTTGCTTCACGCTTAATGCGGATATAACGGAATAGAGCAAAAATAGAAACTTAAGTACTTACTATTCTTATTAGTCCTCATTTCGCCACCCACTACAATGGCCAATAAAATAAATTTTGATTATGTTCTTCTATAGTTAGGCATTTATTTATTTACTTTCAGTAGCTTATCCGAAATAGTGCCTATATAAATTTTAAAATTCAATACGAGCAAAGCATGTTTTTTCCTATTCAAATAATAAATTGATGAGATCATAATGTCATACCGACTGTGTGTCACGATATAATGTGAGACCGATATAATGTGAATCTTTGTTTTATTCCCGAATAGTAATAAATTGTCTCTGATAAATTACCTTATTAATAGGTCCATATGAGATTCGATCGTCATGCACTAGCGACGACACAGAATTTGTTTTGTCAGATTCCCAAGTAGTACCGTGCAATACATCCAGAGAGTCAGTTGAAGACTTCTTTGTATCGATTGAACTTTTTCTGGACAACGAATTTGTGGAGCCGACGCTTTTTCTGGACAGCGAATTCGTGGATCCGACATAGTCCCGCTTCATATCTCTAATACCATTGCTGGATATGGAGTCGCGTCTGTTGTAGTTTACGATGTTGCTCCTGCTCAGGTTGGGGAAGGAACCCATAGAGTGGCGCTTATTATGAATTCTGTGTGTGGGGCTCGGTGTGTCACGCCGGGGCGGCGTCACGGAGGGGCTGTGTCGGTCACGACGCAGGATACTCGGGAACGTCGACGGGTGCTCCAGCTCACGCGCCGGGGACAGCCCCAGTGAATCCCTTCGCCTGTTTCATCATAGTTATTGTTACACACCATGCATCACAACAAAGGCATTCAATATTGTTTAAAATAAAATATTTTAAATACGTACCTGATGATTAGCCCCCCATTCGTGGGTGAAACTGAGTCCCTGTAATATCCAGGCGTAGACTCTCTACTGTGAAGGTAAAGTGACGACCTATACGGCGTGCTGCAACGGCCATGCACTTCACAACGAGGGTCGTGCTCGACGATAGAGCTGACTACCGGAGAATGCCGACCCTCCCCCTCCAGGTTCATATTTCCAAACATAGAGTCCAACTGCCGCATCGCCATGACTTTCTTCACAGCAGTCATCTTCACAGATTGTCAACACTCCTCCGTATAATATAATTTTAATTCACAATTTAAGACAACAATGTTTCCGAAGCTCGATCGTGCGTAACGCGAGCGCATGAGTACTTTAAGTGACATGTATGTCCTCTAGGTATGCCGCGTCGCGACTGGACTGTTCGGACGGCATTGTGCGCAGAACGCTTACCGATGACTCATAAGAGGCATGCGCGCGAGCAACGAGACTACGATTATCGCCGTGTCCTACAATTATATGGGTAGGTATCAATATAGGTGACAACGAGGTAAATAATGGTCCAGTAGGTACATTAAGAGAGCCATCAATAATAAACAAGGACTTAAAGGCATGTGGGTGTCGCTTCAAGTTCACGCGAAGGTCGCCAAAGTACACGCAATAAGACAAACGCAGCAGCTTTTTTATTATAATTTGCGACGAAAAGGGACATCCATAAAAATGATATCGTGATTAAATTGTTAATTTGTTAATCAGATGAACCCACGCTCATTTCCAACGCTGAGTATTTATCCAATTAGTCAAAATTTAAACTAGACTGTTATTTTACGGTTGTATCTTCGCATGTAATTAACTGAATTTACTGATGCGGCAAACTGGCGAATAAAGTTAACTCGCCGATTACATGGTTCCTTATATGGTACCGCCGGCGCCGATCCCCTGGTTAATTTGTATGGGGCAGTTTAGATCCGGTTAGATAAATAATTGGGAATAATAAGCGAACATTTCAAAATGGCAACATCCTTGAAGAACGAGAGCCCAGTAAAGGTTGTTTCCTTTTGGCAAAGCACCACGGTCTCACAATAGTAGGTCACAAAAGGTTGGCAATGCCGTAAGGCATTCTCTATGCAAGAAACAGACAACAACCTTTAAACTTGTTCGTGTTTGCAACCGATGTTCAAATGAACTTTCAAAATTGAGTAAACCTACTCATTTGACAACAGTAATAACGGTAAGGAGCGGTGTCAACATAAACAGAGTTTAGAACAACATAATAGGCAAGTTGAGCTAGAAAAGCATACCGCACCTAAATAATAGAACAGCTTTACTTAAGTAACCGGTTATTTAAATAACGACAACATTTATAAGAATTTTATTATATGCAATAATAAGCTTGAAGTTACCTACGAGGAGGGATCAAAAAGTAGTGAGAACAACATACACCTTGGTAAGAAAAAAAAATACTGGCAGGCATAGCTCAGATACATATTAGTAATATTAATAAAGAAAAAAATCTTTGATTCTCTTTTGTTTTTTTTTCTGAATGTAGTCATTTGTTTGCTTCGTGTTGGAACGTGTTCTCGAAAATGGAGAAAAACGAAGTGCGAGCCTTTATTAAATACCTCTGTTTAATAAAGTTAACGACGCAAGAGATTCATTGCGATTTGGAGGCAACATTAGGAGAGTCTGCTCGCTGCAATCGGCTGGCAAGGTTATGGCCTCAATATTTTGGGACTCAGAAGGGATATTGTTGATTGATTGATTACCTGGAGATAGTCCAGTCATTAAAGCCCAAACCCGAAAATAATTAGTAACTTGCTGAAATTTTAGGGGGTTCTTAAGGAAGGTAAAATAACATACCGGGTGATTTTGCAGCGTTCTGGGGTGTACGGAAAGGGTTGAAAAGGGGTGAAAAGGTGTTTTTTGCTAATAACATTGCCAAAAAAATTAGTAACACGCTGCAAATTTGGAATAAGGTTGTTCTTACGGTTTTGTAACGTGTATTAAATTTGCAGCGTTTTGCAACATACGGAACATTGTTTTTTTTTTTAAACAGTGCAATTAGTTAAAAACAGGGGTAAGAAAATTAGTAACACGCTGCAAATTTGGAATTAGGTTGTTCTTACCGGTTTGTAACGTGTATCAAAGTTGCAGCGTTTTGCAACATACGGAACATTGTCTATTATTGAAAAAACAATGAAATTATTTAATCACACGGGTGAAAAAAATTTGTAACTCGCTGTAAATTTGTAATTAAGTTGTTTTTACCATTTCGTAACGTATATCGCACTGTTTTTTTAATAATAAACAATGTTCAATTTGTTGTAAAACGCTGCAAATGTGATATACCTTACGAAACGGTAAAAACAACTTAATTACAAAATTTACAGTGAGTTACAATTTTTTTTAACCCGTGTGATTAAATAATTTCATTGTTTTTTTAATAATAGACAATGTTCCGTATGTTGCAAAACGCTGCAAATTTCATACACGTTACAAAACGGTAAAAACAACCTAATTCCAAATTTGCAGCGTGTTACTAATTTTCTTACCCCTGTTTTTAACTAATTGCACTGTTTTGAAAAAAAAACAATGTTCCGTATGTTGCAAAACGCTGCAAATTTAATACACGTTACAAAACCGTAAGAACAACCTTATTCCAAATTTGCAGCGTGTTACTAATTTTTTTGGCAATGTTATTAGCAAAAAACCCCTTTTCACCCCTTTTCAACCCTTTCCGTACACCCCAGAACGCTGCAAAATCACCCGGTATGTTATTTTACCTTCCTTAAGAACCCCCTAAAATTTCAGCAAGTTACTAATTATTTTCGGGTTTGGGCTTTAATGACTGGACTAAGAGTGGAACCACTATTACAGGCCAATATTATGCAGCTTTAATTCCCAAGTTGAGGAATGCCATCAAAGAGAAAAGGAGAGGGAAACTTCGAAGGGGCGTGCTGTTTCATCACGACAACGCACCCGCGCACAGGTCGGCAGTTGCGATGGCTGCCATTCAGCAAGCTGGCTTCGAATTGGTTGACCCTAGCGATTTTTATCTGTTCCCCAAATTGAAAGAATACTTAAGGGGAAACAGGTACGAAGACGATAACGAGGTGATGGATGCCGTGGAGAGCTTTTTGCAGGACCAAGACAAATCTTTTTTTTTAAAGGGATTGAAGCCTTGGAAAAGATCTGGACTCGGTGTGTAGAGAGACTAGGAGACTATGTAGAAAAATAAATTATTAAGTTATCAATAGTCATTATTAGTAGATTTTACAACAAGTGCACAAAACAAACCATTTTTATCCGAGACTTTTAGCAGCCCGAGCCGAAGGTGAGGGCTGATAGTAATGTCGAGGATAAAAATGGTTTTGTGGACGAGTTATAAACTCTGCTTTTCACTTCGATTGCGAGGAAATAAAACAGTAGTATTAACATTTCTTTAATTAAAATTCAAAGTAAAACTAGAACAGTTTTGAATACTGAAGGAAATTGTTTAATTTGTCAAAATTCAAATTCAATTTTATTTTCCAATTTTTCAAATTCAATTCTGGACATTTTTAAGAATTTCAGCAAATTGAAGAAATTAATAAATGCACGAAAAAAGAACAAGAACTGTTTCCCGCCGCTTTATTTTTTTTTTTAATCTTACGACATTGATATTATGCTGCAGACCTATACAGCCTACTATTTAATTAGTTTTGTAATAATAATTTTCTTAAATCAACTAACCTACCGTACTTGAATTATAATTTTAATATCTGTTATATCTTAAAAACACGTAAGGCAAATAAATTAAAGTAAATATTATATAATAACAAATTCTATCTATGAACTTCTTATTGCATTTGGCTGTATGGCTCATTTTCTTTGCCTTAATATAATACATTTATGAGTAGATACGTTAATGCCCTTGTGCACAAAATTCGATTTTGTGCAGCCTATACCCTGAACAAAGAAGCACTTTCAGAGCAAGAGAAGTGAAAAATTATATTCTATCTCATTCTCACTACTTTTTGATCCCTCTTCGTATTTTGCACCTGTTGCAGAAACTGATGAGTACATACGATTAAGTTTCCGGCACTCACGGCTGTTATACATAACTGGGGATTCAGCAGGTTGAAAACCCAGTTTATCTTTATTAATATGAAAGCTTGTGTGCCAATAAGGTGGTAATAAAATTATATTCTACAGAAAAAGTTAAATTTTATAACCAGCCAGAATAGTAGGTTGCCACTTTTACATGCAGGACTCAAAATTGGTCTAAAGCGTGGGCCAGCCGACGGTAGACGCCATCCAAAAATGTAAATAAGATTAAGAAGTCGTTCAATAACTTTTCTAAAAGGCCAAATTCTGTAGTTAATAAATCTCGTGAATAACAGAATAATATCTACGAAAAGCTATCAACAATACGGAATATGGGTGGAACGATGGCCATACGGGACAAGTCCAGAATATTTAAACGGTCATAAACCCATTATATTGCTTTTATAGTTTTAACAATAACTTGATTTTGCCCGTCACTACGTACGCTTCGAATTTAAGTTTATTTAAGATTCTAATATTTAATTTTTTGCGTCAAATAGAGCCTTTAGTTAGACCTTTTGTACTTTATTGTACCGATCGAACTGCATTCAATTCTAAACAGTATGTTCACGTGGTACGTTTACGTACAAACATACAGTCAGACACATATTATTAAAAGATCTTATTCGATTTTTCGCTATGGGTCGATATACAACTCAGAATATTCATCTTCGCTCTATAACAGGGAATCTTATCGGTTATATACACACATCAAAAGTGTCTAGGGATCAAGCATTTTTATGCGGATTTCTTGAGATTGAGATGTGGCTTTGTAATAAATTTATGATTTTATAAATTTATATGGATCCTTTTTGGTGCATTTCATAATTTGAATCAGGAACTGTAAATCAAATTCGAGTAAAAGATGAAAATCAGCTGTCAATATTTTCCCTATAAAAACATACAACGCATTGAAGACATTATTAGTGCTACTGTTTCCCTACTACTGATTAAAACCAACGTTATTATGGAGCGGCGACGTCATTTAAGCAGGGAAGAAATGCTCAGAGCCGTGGGAATGATAGAAGCTGGTTCCCGGCAACGTACTGTGGCTTTAGCTCTGAATACAAGTCAGAGTGTTATCAGTCGACTTTGGACACGTTACCGAAGCACTGGTACCGTGGCTGAGCGCCATGGAGGACGGTATCGCTGCACCACACGGAGACAAGACCGATACATTCAAATCTTAACTCGAAGAGCTCCAACAATAACCGCCATGATGTTAGCCGTGAGGCTTCATCACTCTTCAGGGAACTTAATTAGCGACCAAACAGTCAGAAACCGCTTGCATGAAGTGAACCTTCATTCCCGAAGACCGCTACGGGTACCACCTATAGCAATGCACAATCGTAGGATTCGATATCAATGGGCTCTTGAACACAGAAATTGGGCAGAAGAACAATGGCGTTTCGTGTGCTTTTCTGATGAGTCTCGTTTTGGTATGAGACCGGATACAAGACGTATACGACACTGGAGAACCCCTGGACGCCAACAGCGATTAAAATCCTGCCAGGAAGTCCATCCTTATAGTGGTGGAACCATCATGGTATGGGCGGGTATTTGGATCGGCGGAAGAACTGAGTTGATTTGGATCAGAGGCAACCTCAACGCTCAAATTTATGCTGAGACGATTGTATCAGACGTCATCGTTCCTCTACAAGTGCAAATCGGTCCCTTATTTCAGTTAATGCATGATAATGCACGACCGCACACCGCAAGAGTTGTAAGACAGACTCTCGCCGCAGCTAACATCAATGTCCTGCCCTGGCCTGCTCAGTCACCAGACTTGAACCCGATTGAGCATGCATGGGATATGCTACAGAGAAGAGCTCTGCCGAATATGGAGGGTATCCAGTCGCAAGAAGACCTTTTTTTGTTGTTGCAACGAACATGGGCGGCCATTCCACAGCGTGATTTGGATGAACTCATTTTGAGTATGCCAAACCGATGTTCTTGTGTTGTTAGTGTTCGCGGTAGAAACACGGATTATTAATTGTTTAAGTTACCCAATAAAATTTTAAAGAAAACTGTTATTTCAGTCTTTTTTTCGAACTTTAATGTTAGTGGTACAAATGTCAAAAATCCCTTTATTAGGAAAATGGCAAATTTCTTTATGAATGCAAAGGTGACTTGGTTTATCGTTACTGTGACAAACGATAACACTTTATTTGATGAATCCTTAAAGAACATTTTAATTAATATCAATCAGGAGAAAAGTTATTGCAAAAAATTATGTTGATCCCTAGACACTTTTGATGTGTGTATCATAGGTCGGAATTAGATAGTTATTCATGTTATTACACTGATTTCATACAGTGAAAGAATAAAGTGGATATGCCCCAAATCCCGGAATTATTTTAAGGAGTAAAAAAATCCCGTGATTTATTAAATAAAAAAGTTATTTCTTTTACACAATTTATTTGTCTAATCCATCTCTGATGTTTTTATTATTAATTTTTATTTGTGTTTTGTTTCCTCACGACATTGTCGATTAGAAATCCCGATTTTTTTTAAACCGATGTTTTAATATCAACATTTAGATGCAAATACTAAAATAACTCTAACTAATACCGACCTCTGGTTATAACGGAAAGTGTTTATGCAGTAACGAGCTGTAGGAAAACACTAGTAACAACCAAGTATAGGACTATTTATTATATTGACTGTACAGTAGACATAATTTAAAGCAATATAGCATTTTTAGCAAGTATTTTTCGATTTACATTATTTCTGTCTACCTGTGATATCGGAATAGGATCTAAGAATTCATGACATCCACATCGATTTGCTTTGCTAAGTTTCTTCATTACAATTTGTATTAGATATTTCAAAAACTTATTCCAACAAGAAATGGTTCGTTAAAAATAAATACTTGCACACTGGTATAAGAAAAGCAAATATTCGAAACAAACCAAGTCTGTCTGATCTCCGCTCAACTAAGTTCGTGATGTCAGCTTGTTCCTCTTAATCAACGACGATATAATACTAGACTACGCATTGCACGATTTATCGAACAAAACTATTCTGCCAACTCGCTGAGGTACTACGTAAGCGAGGGAGGCGGGGTACTGCGTTGTGATTGGCTAACTCAAGGTCTGTTCTGTGTCAACGTATGTTTACGGCTCACAGGATTGGTCGAAATGAGACGGATATAAGACTTTTTTGCCTAATGTGTTGGCAGACATCGGTCGCCTGTTATTACCAGTCTAGTATTATATCGTCGTTGTTCTTAATAGTATGTGTCACAATAAACTAATTGTTCCACTACTGAAGACAAGACTGCCCTTGACAATATTCTGCAGTGCATATGAATGACTCTTTAATTAATTTTAGAAATGATGAATAAACAATCCTGGTCGAGTCAACCTAAATGTATATTTTGTTCCAGTTTCGTTTGAAGTGCATAATTGTACCTATAAGCAAGATACGGTAAATAGCTACAATAATAATAAGCTTTATGTAGAGTCAAATAAAATTATTTACTTAGCACTTAGTCTCTGCATGTAACACCTCTGTATTCGTAACCAGTGGTGCCAAGTAAATAGATACCTAGTAACTACAAAACCCGATCAACGTTATTTAGGTTTCGCATGAAAAACAAAAAATGAAAGCTTTTTACAATAAAAGAAATGAAATCCTTACCAGGTAATTACATTAAAACTTCTTTCACCAAGTATTTAGAAAAGGGTTGCCTTGCCAAAAACCTTACCTAAAAGGTTACCCGCATAACCGCAGGAGGTCCACCCATGTTCAATATACCAAAATCCTAACAAACCTTACACCGGAACGCAAAAACAATTCGAAATTTCCATTAAACTGTCACGTTTATCCTACCCACCTCATCGTAACTCTAGATTTTTATCCTGACGCATTATTTATGTGGTTGCGCGTTTTAAGTATTTTGAGTGGGCGCAAAATAATCCAATCCAGTACGTATGAAGGTCATAATTACAGCGCAGTAATAAATAAGAACAGTCGGAACGTTTTATAATCGAACTAGTAAATAAATTATATACTAACTACATAAACAGACGGGTAGGCGGCTATGGGTTTTATGAGACAAAAAATACTAATATAATGTTAGTTGCCAAGTCGTTTTGTATTCGCTTGATGCCAACTTAGTGATGGGGACTGTCAAATCGAACGCAGCGCGCGATGTGGCAAAATTGTGAAATAAAATGAATAGGGATCTTGGGAGAAACGTGTGTCTTTAATATGCACCACCGCATCAACTATAGCAGCTCACAATTTAGGACATTAGTAGTAATTTTTACCCGAGGTGCTAGGCAACTGGGCTTCTCTCAGTTGTAAAGTCCTCTTGTGTCTATTGGCCTTGTTTTGTTCTGTCTCCTGCTTGACATGAAGGGAAGGGGAAACGTATATTTTCCTACACCTCCACTATTCTTTTCTGATTAAAATCGTTGCAGGATCCAGACAGGTAAATATTCATTCTCCGGGACACGTCGAGCATCATTGTCTCGGCGCTTTTCTGGTGGTTGCCACTGTTGCTTTAGCTTTCAGGGGTTGCAGTGGTTTGGAAATAGTATGGTGGGTTTGTCCAAGAAAAAAAAAAGCACCACAGTCTTTTTGGGTACTTTCTGTTGGTTTTATTTAATTTTGAATGAAAAACAAGCCAATAGTTCTTATGAAAAAAATACATTTGTTGCGCAGAATTGACAGATTTTAAGTTTAAGTTATAATATAGTCATTAGGGCTGCGTTTAAATCCTTTATCCAGTTTAAATTTATACTGACTAAATGTCAAACACCCCGTTTAAGTACACCGCTTGGTGAAAAATGAAGCTAACTAAAATTTAATCTGCCCCGTTTACAGTCGTCCGCTGGTATAAGTTTTTACTAAATGGAATAAATTTTTGCGACCTTTTTACCTCGCAAAATTTTATCCTGCTGTCAGATTGACATTAAGTTTTGCTGTTTTGCTACATTCGCGCCGTAAAACGAATATTTTTATTTTAGAGGGTGAATATTATTTGTGGATTATGGATTTAATTAATATTACACCGGCAAATTGATTATTTGTTTAAAAAACTGGGTTCACCCTTGTTTGGTAGAACAACTTTTGATATAATTTTACTAATTCGAACAACGTTTGAGAAAATAATCAGTTTGTATAATATCGGTTAACTTAATTTTCATTTCATCGAATATTTATTTGCGATAACAACATTTGCGCTATTGCTCAAAAGGTATAATATTCATTTGATATAATATTCAGGTGGTATAACATTTAGTTTATCGAATATTCGATTGGTGTAATGTAATGCAGAAAAGAAAACATTGTAAATATTTGTTCCGTCGATCTACCTTGGTAGGTAGTAATCAGTAACTAAACTAAGGTTGCAAGAGCGAGCGAAGCGAGCTCGGGATTTGGGGCACCCCGACTCGGACAGGTTAGGTTCGAAGGGGATGGCGGGGTCTGAAAGACCCCGCCATCCTCTTCGTGTTAGGTTACTTTAAACCTTGCAGACAGAAATAGGAGCCCCGCGAAGCGGGGCTCCGTCAACCTACCTCGGTAGGTGGTTATCAGTAATATACGCTCGCCCTTGCATCCTTAGTCAAATTACCGATTACTACCTACCAAGGTAGCTCGACGGAGCCCCGCTTCGCGGGGCTCCTATTTCTTTTTGCAAGGTTTAAAGTAACCTAACACGAAGGGGATGGCGGGGTCTTTCAGACCCCGCCATCCCCTTCGAACCTAACCTGTCCGAGTCGGGGTGCCCCAGGTTACGAGCTCGCTTCGCTCGCTCTTGCATCCTTGGTAAAATTGCTGATTATCACCTACCAAGGTAGCTCGGCGGAGCCCGATTTTTTTATAGACAATGAAAGAAAACGAATAATTAATTAACTGAATATTCGATTCGATATTTCGACTAAATCATTATTAGTCTAATGAAACATTAGTTTAAATAAAATTAGTGCATTTGAAAATTCGGTCAAATGAAATTATTTCAAAGAAATAAATAGGCTAAATGAAAACATAACAATTAATTATTCGGTGAAATGAATAATTCTACGAAACGACTTTACGGTAACCAAAATTAGCCGGAGTGATTTTCGACGAAACGTTGTTCTGCCAAACAAGGGTGAACCAAAAAACTGAGCTGTCAATTGAATTTGACAGCTAACATTGACAGAAACTTATGACTCCGTTCACCGAACCCTCGCTAGTTTAATTTTTTACCGGCGAAATATCGCCGGAAGATTTAAACGCACCCTAGGATGCGCCGCAGTCATCGCGCACTGCAAATAGATGTCAACATGTTTTGAATTATTTTGAATGGAATGCATTGTAGGTGGATCTTAATAAAAGGCATTGTATGATACCAACAATGGTAGATGAGTTTATTTATAGCATGTAGTAATTATTTGATTACACTATCATGCGTACTTTCTGACTTTATCTTAGACGTCCCTGACATCGGTTTAGGAAAACATCATGAAGAAACCTGGACTTAAAACAATGATATAAGTCTGAAATGGTCAGCCGGTCATGAGTACCTAAGTGTTGACATGACTTCTATGTTTGGTAAGAGACCTTTGCCCAGGGCCTGATTTACCCTTAGGCTAATTAGGCTGCAGCCTAGGGCGCGAGTATCGGGGGGGGCGCTGAAATCTTGTCTATGATGATGCCTCTCCTCTTTTTTTGAAATATTTTATTTTTTCTCTAGAGTAAATATTTTAAAAATACTCGAGTCGAAGCAACTTCACGCACTAGATGACCACGCTCATGGCCAATTATTGGCATTGGCAACTAAGTTGTCTATAGAAATTAGAATAGAAACTAAGCCAATATAAGTCATGCGGTCAAACACGACATAGATTTGGTTTTCTACTTGGTAGCTTGGTAGCCTGCAGTCACTTGTCATGATTTTGGTCTTAGTTATAATGCGTGAGGTAGATGCCTTTATGTACGGTCAGCTTAAAAAATGGTTTGCCACCCTAAGGTTGAATGTCATCGGGCACGCCGCAAACGCGGCGGTAAGACCCCTCTTTGAGGAGTGGCTGGAAAGGCGTCACGCCGTCCTGACCAACCACATGCTTTTTTTTCGTGGTAAAATCATCAAATGAGCCCTCCCACCCCGGGCAGGGCGGGAGGGACTGTCAGACTTGTACTGACTAAAATCCACGGTGTCCTTCGGTAGCCCTTTGTGTACCGGAGTCGCGGTATACGTATGTCCCGCAACCCCGGCAGGACTGTGACTCTCTATAGGGGCGGCCCCGTCATTATGCTGACGCTCCTTGAGACGCGCGTGGAACACAACGCGCCGTCGACCCGGGCATGGTCCATGGTCAGGCAGCAAGTTGCCCTTTACTCGCCGCCCGCATGCCCGCGCCTACGGTGGCCGGAGATCGTCCCGCGACATCCGTCGCCGTGGGCGTCTTCCACTGTGTCTAGGGCGGAGGGAGGACGGTATCCTCTCTCTCGCGGCCCGCCCCCTCCTTCGCGAGCATGACTGCTTCGCAGAAGGAGGCGACCGCTTCCCACTCCATCTCGCCCCGCAGCATGGCCGCGACCAATGCCGGGCGCGAGAGGTCTCCGCCTATCGCCTGCGTGAGGACACGGCGGTGCTCCGCCCAAGCAGGGCAGTCCTGCACCGTATGCTCCACCGTGTCCTCCGGGCGGTCTGACCTACCACATGACGCAGGTACTCACCGGACACGGAAGTTTCAGGAGGTACTGTGTCTGATAAGGAGGGAGGAAACGCCTGGTTGTCACTGCTGCGAGGATCGCCCTGAGGACACGGTGGAGCATATGGTGCAGGACTGCCACGCTTGGGCAAAGCACCGCCGTGTCCTCATGACGGCGATAGGCGGAGACCTTTTGCGCCCGGCATTGGTCGAAGCCATGCTGCGGGGCGAGACGTAGTGGGAAGCGGTCGCCTCCTTCTGCGAAGCAGTCATGCTGTGCATGGAGGAGGCGGTCTGCGTGAGGGAGAGGATAGCGTCCTCCCTCCACCCAAGCCGCAGTGGTAGACGCCCACGGTGACGGACGTCGGCAGACAATCTTCGGCCTCCCCGTAGGCGCGGGCATGAGGGCGGCGAGTAAAGGGCGACTCGCTGTCCGACCATGGACCATGCCCAGGTCGACGGCGCGTTGTATCCACGCGCGCCTCAAAGAATGTCAGCATTGTGACGGGGCCGCCTTCTAGAGGGCCAAAGCCTGCCGAGGTCGCGGGACTTATCTCATTACCGAGACCCGGAACGTAAAGGGCTATTGAAGGACACCGTGGATTTTAGTCAGTACGAGTCTGACAGTCCCTCCCGCCCAGCCTTGGCTGGGAGGACTCGTTTGATGATTTTACCACTGTGGAAAAAAAAGTTGAATGTCATGCAGATTAAAAAAACGTTAATTTCGGTTGCAGATCGATCTTAAAGATTTTATAGGTAGTATCTGATAGTGAACCATGACCATGTTAAAATTTTCACACTACTATTTACTCAGTTACGAGTACTACTTATTAGGCCGTCGTCCGTAACACGCCTGGCGGGGGGCGCGTCTTCATAATTAGCCTAGGGCGGTCAGAACTCTTAATCAGTCGCTGCCTTTGCCCAGTAGTGGGATGTGATAAGCTGGTATGATCCTTTATTAATAATCTTCTATCTATATCTATACTTATAATAAATCTGTAGAGAGGTCAATTCTGTACATGAAATATGTTTCCGAAATAACTATCAGTGGGTGATTAGGAATCGATACTCATGCCAAAAATGCAATTAATAAAATTATTTTCTACCTGTCTGTGTGTCTGTATAACCGTTATAGAAACAAAAACTACTCAACGGATTTTGACGAAACTCTGTACAATTATTTTTCATACTCCTGCGCTGGTTATAGTATACTTTTCATCACGCTACAATCAATAGGAGCAGAGCAGTGAAGGGAAATGTTAGGAAAACGGGAGAAGTTACTCCATGCACGCTAATCTTCGGAAATACTTGACGGATTTGATTGTTTTTTTTTTTGTATAGCTATTAAGTCTGGGCAACATATAGGCTATAATTTATGTTGGAAACTTGAACACCTGATGCAGAACTGCAATAGATCAGCTAAACTATAAGAGATATAAAAATAGCGCCATAGCAAAAATTGTTCTACGTGATGAGCATTTTCTGCTGAGAAAATAAATTTGAAGATATGGAACACCTGATGTGGAACTCCAAGAGCCCAGCTACACTACTACATATACAGTATGACGTCTTAGTAAGAGTTGTTCAGCCTGATGAGCACTCCCTGTTGTCGTATAGAAACTGAAGATCTGGAACACCTGATGTGGAACTCCAAGAGCCTAGCTACACTATAACATAATATGCAGTAATGACGTCTTAGCAACAGTTGTTTAGCCTGATGAGTACTCTCTGTTGTTGTATAAAAATTGAAGATCTGGAACACCTGAACTCCAAGAGCCCAGCTACACTATAACATATTTAGGAATCACGTCTTAGCAAGAGTTGTTTAGTTTGATGGGCATTTCCTGTTGACTTACAAAAATGAAAGATCTGGAACGTCTGGAATCATCATGCGCGTCCCATTGTTTCCCCGTCCCCAGGCTCTAAGAATTCGACATCAGACGTCTCAGATCTTCGACGACCCCGTTGCCGCTGGCATAAGCAACAGGATCCGCAAACGAAGTTGCAGGCAGAAGCTAGTTTTAAATAATTTTACATAAATAAAAAAATAAAACATTTAAAAAATATAAGCAACACGATAGGCCACCTATCGGTATCAGGAACAGGGTCCGAGCCACCGGCGGTCAAGACTCCAGTAAAAGGAACCTCCTAACAATGCGTGCCGTGTCCAGAAGAACTGCTTTCTGAATCAAGCCCTTCATCCAGCTGCCTAACGAGAGCCTCCTTAGATGTCGGTAGAGGCTCTTGGCAATTAAGCCATGGGACTATCGGCACAATGATCGCTGAATCCACATCCCACATATCCACAACGCGAGCCAAATACTTGAGTTGCTTATTTTTCTCAGTATTTCACGAGGTTCTCGTCATGCGGGACAGTAATTTCAACAAACATTGCGCGCCGCTCTGATTGATCCACCACCATTATATCAGGTCTATTGGCTATAGTCCTGTCAGTGATGATGGATTCATTATTATTTTTAAGCATATTATGTGTACCCAAACCATATAATTACACCCATATTTCGTCAGTTATGTTTGACATCCCATGTGTTAGGGAGCGAGCCTTTTGTCATCAACCGAGCTTATTTTTAGACTTGCGGGGCTATTGCGCATCTCTGTTGACAGTTCAAATGATGATCACTTGCTCTGTTGACCATCAAATATATGTCAAAAGGTAAATTTCGTATTGACTTTTGAATTTGAAATGAAACTGATAAATGTAAATATTCCCTAAAATCAACTATTATAACGCTCGAGGCTCTCCTCAACTTAGCCTCATAAAATATAGAGGTGTCAATTTAAGCCATTCAAGTTCAGTTGACTACTGCTGGTCAGTGACTATCAAGTTAGCCATTAGCCCTGCTGGAACAACTAAGTGGATATTCCTTATAGAAAAAACGAATTACGCAACTCTTTGGCTTACCTACAAGGAAAACAGGTATGATGTTACATTATTATCGCATAATGTCATTTTCATAAACGGGCCAATGAAACAAATGGAATGAGTATAACTATGATATTCTCCTGTGACGTGGGTGCATTTACAAACATAGAAACTCACTTAAGCACAAACACCCAGACCCGAAAAAACTTCGCAGAAAATCATACAAATGTTTATTTCGTGCGGGGATCGAACCCGACTTACTTTGAGGACGTAACCAAATCATGCTGGCAGTCATAGCAATTTTTTTAAATAACTACGCAAAAATCGGAACCTCTTCTTCATATTTCCAGTTTTTCGCTTCCTCATACTTCTTCCTATCGTACTCACAGTTAAATGTTACCTAATTATTGTAAATCTAAAGTCAAAAACAGAAGTCTGTATGAAAATATTTTGCGATATGGGAAGTATCTCAAATTGAGTGTTTAAGATAGATCCACTTCAGGATTGTTGAGATATTGCAAACGATAGGAATGGAATATTTAAAACAATACCTTTTATAGGATAAGTTGTATTATATTCACGTGCACCAGATTCTATTGTCTCGTAATCATGGATCATTAACTTAGGTCAATTACATAAAGGTATCCACGGCCAATTTAATAACAAACCTATAATTAATAGGTCCATGTTGTGACGTCAACGTCATGCACGCTTTTCTTAAACTAGCACGATCTTACATAGACAAAAAAATAACATTAATTAGATAATAACGATGGTAAATAGTTTTCTATGAAACTTGCAATTCCCCGTGGTTTCAAATCCGCTGCTCGGTTCCTTTTCCTCGTAGCGTGATGATCGATAAATGGACTATCCAACACATTTTTTTTTTTTATTTGAACCAGCAGTTCCTGAACTTGGTGCGTTCAAACAAACTCTTCAGCTTTATATTAGTAAAAATTCAAAATGTATTTTCGCTAAACGTAATTTTCAAGTGACAGTTCACAGATGGAGGTCAATGACCTGTCTATTCTTATCCAAGACGCTTTGCTTATACAAGATTTACAGTCGAAAATAAAACACGTGTTAAAACTTAACAAAAACTGGTGTCCATTTTGATGAATATTCATCCAATGATTGATTAAAGTTACACAGAATATTTTGCTTATATGATTAATTTAAAACAAAATGAACACTTGTACTGTTTAAGTAGTGACAGATCAGTAACCAAAAACACAGTAAATGAGAACCTACTTTTTTTTGAAGTCGGTTAAAAATAGTTTAAATATGAAAATGGGTTCTCGAATAGACACCAGGCAAGCGCAGCGTAGGACGTCCACCCACAAGGTGCACAGACGATCTTATGAAGACCATAGGATCACGCTGGATGCAAGACGCTTCCAACCGGTACTATTGGAAGTCTATAGGGGAGGCCTATGTTCAGCATTGGAGGTCTTACGGCTGATATAATGAACGTTGAAAAAAATGGCAGAATTCTGAGATCGCTTTCAAGTTCATAGACAACTTTGACAGTCAGAGACTGTAAAGTCTGACTGGAGATACTTATGGTTACGTGGAAACTAAGTTTCTACTTGTGGACCTTGATGTTCTGTACTAAAATGCTATTATTATAGGTTCTAGAATAGGTCAGAAATCGCCATATCCGCTTTAGCCACTGTGGTGGACATTCAACTTTGTATGTGATGCCTCTTGCAAAGCAGTTGTCAATATTGGCTAGGTCAGGGGTTCACAAACTTCAGGTCCTATTTCAGTCCGTATTGCACTTGTTTAGTATTTTGTCTCGGCGCCCTAGCTGGTCGATACCAGGTTGTACCTGATTGAAAACTACATCAAATCGGAAATATGTATCTGGATTTAAGGTTACAAGAGTTTAATGACACTATTTTCATTTTCTGATGAATGTTTTTCATAGAGAGAATCACGGATCCACGTCAATTCGATACGGAAAATTATGAACATGAGGGTCTTACTGGGACACTCGTGAACTCCCTCTTGGGAACCTCTGGCTAAATCTAATTGAAAATCTGAGATTATACTGTGCACGTACGTGCACAGTAGTCTTAGATTAATAATCTGTCATACATTCGTTTAGAAATTCCCTTCAGCATTGTGCTCAGAACTTTTGCACGCAGATAATCAAATTATATTAGAATATAATGAAATAAATAACATGTTTATCAGTTCAATGCATACATTCCGGTGGCGTAAGATCGCGTCCTATAGTTAAATGGGGAAGGCAAGTGTCAAAGTGAAAATGACAGTTTGGTCCCCAAAGAACTGTAAAATCAAAGGAATTTTCAGAAAAAAAAAACATTTATTGATGTAAAATGACTAGATGTTGTGTAATAAGCTGTAAAAATGATGGAATACACTTTTCAAAATAATATCTACTTTTCTTTTGGAGGTTATGTACCAGTATTGCATCGCTCGAAAATCGAAGAATTATCACCTGGAACGAGTTTTGTAATAGTTGTGGTGTTAAGAAATTAAATATATTGTGATATTTCTCGAATCTAAATAGAAAAAAAGGTTAAAATTACTGACTTAAAACATTATGATATTTTATCAAAATAGAAAGTCAAAAGCAGCATTATATTCTTGATAAAGGAGAGGACAGGTAAAACATACCTAAACTCAAAAATTGAAACCTCAACTACAAGTAATTGTGGATTTATTACGGTAAAATCAAATGTATAACCACTCAATTAAATCACTTTTTTTCTCTTGTAGATGCGCCGCGGCGTCTTAATTCTTCTTTTAGTATATAGTACTTGCATGGACGAATAATTTTCCATATTTGTTTTGTATTTATACTCAATTTTTATAACAAATAATCTTGTTTGTTTTTTTGTACAAGGTAGACGTGGGGACCAACTATCGCAGCGCCATCTACGATTAGCTTTGAGTTGCCATCCCCATTGCAAACCCATTTTAACAAGTGAAAAGCGACACCATTGGACATTAATCCATCATCTAATTAATCCAATGCGTCGTCGTTGAATCGTTGAATTTAGTTACTGATAACGCACAGCCAAAAACTTAACTTTAGATTTGCCTTGCATTCCATTTCCATTATACGTCTATTACTAAGGTACTAAAAATAACAATTATTTTTTTTAATTCATTCTATACATAAGTTAATAAGGGGGAAAATCGTAATGATCGGCGATTACAAATCACACCGGGGCTACACCTTGTGTAGTAAACATATCGCTAGCAAGTAGGTGGTGTTGCACCTGACCTGACCTAGAAACAGGTGCAACGCAAACCAGCAATAGGTGATTAACTAGTTACGCAAATTAACAAAAGTATTGCAAGGAAATTATTCTATGACGAACTTATTTAGTCTAAATCTAAATTTAACGACGTAAGTGACGTAAAATTCTGATCTTCGCCGGAGGCACTCACTGCATACATTTTAAATTAGAATTCGCACACTGTAAGAAAATGCTCAAAGACGTTTTTCAAAAAAATCTGATAGTATGCGGCGTGCATTCGGCGAGCATCAGAAATTTTTTGACAGATATTTCCTGTAATATGCGGTCGTGCTTCAAAGGGTAGTAGGTACGTCGGAACACCCTCAAAAAATTCAACCCCTGCTTAAATTCTCGTAGACAATAACGCTTCTACGGTTTTGTACAAGTCTTCAAAAATCGGAAGTTCAGAGAACCGTTTCTACAAGGCCTTAATGCTCCTACACTTGCGAGTCATTGGTCAAACAAACATAGTCAAAACTATACCATTAAATTCTGATACCATCAAGTCAACGTCGATGACAATTATGTGATAACACTTTAATAAGTGATGTTTTCAAGCGATAGAAAGAAAATATCTAGACGACTAACGAACATTCCTTTTAAGAGTAAACACAAATTGCGACAACCAATTAATGGCAGAAAGTAGTAAGTAAATAGCTCAGGAAAGTAATTGCTAATACCAAAAGACACGTGAAATTCTAATCATGCTTTGATTAATGTACTGTGACCGAGTGGTCGGATCAGTAGTTTATGAACACAATATTATTGTTTTAATCTGAAATACCTGGCAACAGTTATTTTAGAAATTAATGAAGCAGTTGGTAAATATAAACATTTAAAGATTCAGATTTTAGTAAAACCTATAAAATCAGATAACTACGATTTTCCAATTTTAGTTATCTCCTAATCTAATTATAACACTTAATAATAGCATCTAAGATTATAAGACGGACATCGTCAATTCATACTTGTTCCAACCTAGAAAATCTTTAAAAAAATAACTCTATTTGGACCGTGAACGCTGCCTTTCAACGAGAAATCTCGTTTAATGTAAAATTTACTGCATTGTAATATTAAGACTATTTATTTTAATTCTTGACGAAAGACATTAGACGCTTTCATAATATTGTACATACATAATATTTCAAAGAGTTAACGATACGTTCTATGGAATTGACATTCAGCCGTCAAATATTGTACAGTTTTTATAGGAAGCATTAAAACGTGCTGTAGTGTTCGATGTTACGTGAAGCTTAACTTTTTTTATAACATCAGTCATTTCGCTTATAAGGCAAGACGTGTTTTGACGGTTATAACATAGCATCATTTAAAAACAATGGCCAAGGCTAAACACGTTAATCGCGGTCAATGTTCCAAAAGTTACATAAAAAATATTCTTACGTTTTTAGGATCTCCCATCTCCGGCGATTCGACAATTTCGTTTTTCCTGAAACACGAGAAGTTAAGAACATGAGAAATGTAGCTACACGACGATGCACTCACTTGATTTGGGTTTCATGGACTGTATTCAATTTAAAGATAACTCTAGACCACTTTACATATTACATTGTAATTTATCGGCTCGTTAGAGAAAACGGCTCAAGAGCAGTTGGCGACCAAACATTCAGAACAAATTGCTTGCTCGCTCTACCGATGAAAGTACACCACTCCGTAAGAAAATGATTACTGTTTGCTGCTTCGTGCATGCATTGCATACTAGTAATCATCCGCTATCAATTACAAACGTATCTTTATAAAGATTACTGATTTTTTTTAATTATTGAATTAGAAAATTTTTGAAAAATTGAATTAGAAAATTTAATTTAAAATATTACTTCATAAATAAATATTAGAATTAAATTACCAGCTAATTATCTAAATAGTTGACAAAATTACCTGATAAATGGTGCCTGCTCGCGACTTTTATCGGGAGTTATTTGTTGTGGATTCTTGACAGCTGACGGAAAAGCTGATGCAACATCTTCTGTTTGCTCCATCCTGAAAGTAAATGAAAGTAAATGTATAATTAATTTGAAAGACTCTTTAAAATAACTGTTAATTTCTAATTAAGTAATAATATTTACATTTTCTGTTGCCTCAAGTCTGAAGAGCAGAGATTGCGAAGATAATCATCGCACTCGCGTTGTTTTTGGATTTGATATTCTTTAAGTAGTTCCCTTCTAAAATCTCCATCGGCACCCGGCAACATTGCCGCTTCAGCCTGCTGTGGCGTGCGCTCCGCGAGTGATGAGCGTTCAGTCGACGCTGCCGTGTTTGATATCGACGTAGAGGCTGAGTAATCTTGTCCCCTGTGCTCGGGAGTAGTGGCGTTCGACGCACCGATGCTACTGTCGTTCGTTTTCGAAGAACCCGTAAACTCACCGATGGGTTTCAATGTCGCCTCATCTATTGTCTTCAGAGACTCGTTTAGCCCGTTGAAAATACTCTCGGCATTTTTACTATCAAATAATCTATCGACTGACGTGTTCATCAGTCGGCTGCCTTTTATTCCAGTAAGATGAAATCCGGCGAAACAAGAAGACGAAGGGCCATAGTCGATTGCAGACAGAGCCATAACTGCGGGATGTCGTGGAGCGCCGTCAGGAAGCGGACGCAATGATCTCGTCATGGCGTCGGCGGCAGAGCGCGGTCTCCTAAAGGGCATCGCCAAATGTGGAAACGTGCGCGGCTTTATCGGCGTTACAAGCATGTGCTCCGTCCACGAGGTGTGCAAAGATGGGCGCTCCAACTTCTCCACGTCTACATTCAACATTCTCTGCTCAAATGGAACACTAAATGTTTCAGCTGGAATAGATTGCAGCCACGACAGCAAGCTTAGGTCCGATTCATCAAAACCAGAACCATCGAGTAATCTCGAAAAATTAACTTCATTTGATTGTGCTTCCTTAGACCCCGTGGCCTTGGCCTGGCAGTAATTAACACATGACTCATATAATATTCCCTTAATAAGAAGTTGCATTAATCGATCATTTTTTGCACATTTAGACACCGACCCACTAGACTTTTTGTCACAAGGCAAGAATTGTTCTACGAGAGGATACACCTCCCTAAAGCACTGAACGCGTGCATTGCTGGGATTCCATTTCTTAAACTGCGCATGATCAGTAATACTTGGTAAAGTCAACAATAAGCATAGATTTGAGTATTCTTCTTTCGAGGGTGCTATCTTTTCTAGATCGCTAAGGACTTTCACAACTTCATCTACTATATTTTCAACGTTATTATAAGCTTTTATTTCAGATCTTATACATAACAATTCGATATATTTATGCCTTAGAATAGCGTAATTAAATTTGTCAGCTTCGAAAGCTTTGAGAGCACTGAGTGGTTGAATAAATTCCAGTACGTCATCCCACTGTCCGTCGAGGATGAGTTGCCGTAGAAACAACACATCATCTGCAAAATTGCCATTAATAACACCGGTTTCACGCTCTAGTGATAGTTGAGTAATATGCAGGTCGCGGTTATGTAGAAACTCTAGGGCCAGCCGGACTACGTCATCCTCGCGTAGGTTTAGGAGAGTTGACGGCATTCTGATAAACGAGTGCCTTATATCTGGAACAAATAGATAAATGTAACAAAGATAAACAAAAAATAGCAATAATAGCAATGGCGTGTCGTGATCATCTGGTCATCATTTTGAAACTTAAATTTTATACAACGTTAACTTATTTTAGTAACTTTATTATTTTTGCCCCACTTTATAGTCAAGCCGCATATTTAACTAAAAACGGTTGTATCAAAACTCATACATACGAAAGTAAACTAACCAGATATTCTAAAACTTGATTTGGTAAAGAAAACGCCTTTTACAACGTTATCTTGTAGTTTTGCTTGTAGTTTATCATGTGGAAGTAACGCTTTATCACTATTCGACTCTAACATTAGAACTTAGAACGGAAAATTAACATGTTAACTGTTTATTTTGAGTTATTATCCCGTTTAACGAATAATAAAATATGTTACTGTGGATAGGTCGTTAAGATGAACGATTGCCAATACATGGACGTAATAGTAACAACTTCGTTTAGGGTCAACTCACTCAAACGCATTGCACCCTTTGCGTCGTTTATGAAAGGATACAATAGGATCCAAATGGAGTACAATATTTTCACATTTTCCTGAATCTGTGCTAGGAAATAAAAAGAAGGGGGTGTGCTCCTATAAAACGAAGGCGTAAAGGATGAATACTTCAGTAAAAAAATAAATAGGCAGTTGTTATGAAAATAAATTTTATTTTCAAACAACTGGTACTCATCACTTCTTTCTTTCTTTCTAATCATTAACATACAATTTTATCAGCTGGGACATTGGCCTATAATTTCGAGGACGAGGTGTAAGTGGCACAGTTAAAAGTTTATATGGAGGAGTGCAAAAAGCTATTTTAAAATACTTAAAATTTTAATGAATTACTACCACTGGTAGTAAAATAAAAGAAGCAAAGCGAAGTAAGTTTGTGTGCACTGTGCAAACTTTGAAACTACTGAGCCAATTCCAAAAAAACTTTTCCGTAATGGGAAGCTAAATTATCCCCAAGTAATATTCTAAAGTAATTTTATAAATGCGAAAATGACTTTGTTAACGCTTTCACGGCTATTTAGCCACGCTGGAAGGATTTAGATTAACTTTGGTACAGAGGAAATTGGACCCTGGAGACAGATACATAATCATCTGCCTAGCCTTTTCCCAACTATACTGGCGTCGGCTTCCAGTCGCACCAGATGCAGCTGGATATCAGTATTTTATATGGAGCGACTGCCTATCAGACTTCCACAACCCAGTAATAAGATTCCCCATGGTAAGACAGGTTGTCAGACTTAGAGCTTTATGTGCTTTCCGAGACACAGAGGAAACTCGCTATGACAGATGGTCACCCATCCACAGACCAACCTCGGCAAGCGTGGCTTTACCCGAAAGATCGGCCTGTGCGGCTGTAATTATTTAGCCACGAGCTCCTCCAAATACAGATGCATTACATACGCTACTAAAATAAGTAGCGTACATATATAACTTAACTAGCTGTTGCCAGCGGCTTCACCCGCTGCAACTCAAAAATGATCCCACGGGAACATAAAATCGGGATAAAAACTATCCTATGTGTTAATCCAGGTTATAAACTATCTGTGTACCAAATTTTAACCAAATCCGTTCAGTGGTTTTTGCGTGAAAGAGTAACAAACATCCATACATCCATACTTACAAACTTTCGCCTTTATAATAGTAGTAGGATGGAGGTCAAATGGCGGTGGTGAATTTTGTATGAATATTGTCGTCCAATTTCCGTCAGACTGCAGAAATATTGTACTGAATTGATGGACAAATACATTTTTACGGAAGCAGCGTTGCAGGAAGAAACAACAAAGCTATGTTTAAAACTTACCTGTACGTTAATTTCGGATCAAAAATCGAGCGAAGCCACAGCCCAAAGCAGATTTACGAAAAATCTGTTTGGAAATTGAAACTAATGAGCACAAAGAGATTTCTAATCTGTTCAATGGAATTGTTCCAATATTTTTAAGGAACTCTTAGTTTGTATGCAGCTCACTGAATTTATGATACTAACAACAATGCATTTATTGTGGAGTATGTGAGCTACATATAGACCGACCTGCTTTACTGGACTTCCTGTTCATGATTTCTAATTAATAATTTGATGAAAGTAACTAGGTATGAACTGATAACACTATTAAAATCACACTGAATGTTTTTCAACTATCAATGTTTTTATTAAGCAATTTATAGATATTTATTTGAACAAATGTGTGTTAGTGTTCAATATTAATACAATGGAATGATATTTGAATCAAATAAGATGTTGGTAATCTTATCTAAACCTCAAAAAGATGAATTTGTATGATAGCTCTCGGTTTATGATAAGGGTTTACTTCTGTTGCTCTTATTTATTAATATCTTTTTCTTTCTGGGATGGTTATGGCATGAATATGCTAGATTTTCTTTAAATCTATTAAAATGGTTTGAATATTTTTTTTATGATTATAATAATGGTGTTTATTTTCCACTGGGTTTTTTCCAACCCTGTTTCTAGTAAGTGTGTTTCGTGTTGTGAAGAAAGTAGGGTGGAGCCTTGTGTGTCAGTTAAGGCAGGTTTCCTGTCATGCTAACCGCATGCTGATCAATCAATATGCTATGTAGTAAGGTAGCGTTTCTGAGTACCTAATGCTGACTACTCAGCGCTGACGGCCTCTTACTACATAGCATATTGACCCATCAACTCTGACCATCCGCGTGCGATCAGCGTGACAAGAAAACCCGCCTAAGACATGGTGCAAAATGTTTGACGTTTTTGTGTCTTGTGTCAGATACAAGCTACTGATGAATATTTGATTTCTTTAGAACCAGTATGAAATCATCCACTTTCTTTTACTTAACACATACTCATAAACTATGGTTCCCTGTGATCAAGTGCCATGTCAGCAACAAAGTGTCTACATTTATGCAGCTCCTAAACTACAAAAACACTTAAATTATAGAAATAGGGAAGAGAATTTAAATTCAGATTTAAACACTTTAATCATTAACATATCAATGGTCCCTTGTACAAATGGACATCTCAAAAACCGAGGTTTACAGGAAAGCGTTTTTAATGTTCAAATCGCTCTAGAAATCATTCAATGTGTACATAGAATTTAATGTAGAAATAATTCTGTGTACACTTAGAATGATTTCTAGAGCGATATGAACATTAAAAATGCTTTCCTGTAAACCTCGATTTTTGACATGTCCGTTTGTACATAGGGACTGTTGATATGGATGATTGGATTGAAGGTGTGTTAAAAAGATATGCTTAGCCTAAATAAGATGCAAATTTCTGGGACAACAGCATTTAGATTGCTATCAACACACTCAGAATGACAGAATATACTTCACTGAAAAACTAGTTCGAAGTTATAACAGAATTCTCTTCAGCACAGCAGCATTAAGAGAAATAATTGACATAATCTTAGTTCTAGACAGTTAGTGTTAATGTTTGAACTGAGTTACTATTATTTTATATTCTAAGTTTTTTTTTTTCAATAATGGGTGCATTCTTCTAAAAGCCAATTAAATTGATGTTCTTTAACTCAAAGTAGTAAAAAAATGAAGATGACAAATTCATGAATAATATCATAATTTATAAACAAACATGAAAACACCAAAAACAAATAAAATTCAATCAAGACAGTACAATTTCGTCAAAAAAATTACAATACACCCTGATTCTGTTATAATACGAAGAATTTATTTAATACCACGATACTTTCACATAAGATATGCCAGTGTGCGTAATTTATGCTTCTGCAAGGGGAAAGCCTGATGTGTTGTTTAGTGAAAATTATTGGTGCATCTCTGACATATCACATAGCCACATACCACTAAGTGAAAACTTTGATAGCCCCAATTTAAATTACAGTTTACATCACCTCAATAGTATTTGCCGCAACGATTCAAAATTCGAAACAGCCATTTTATTATGAACAATCCCAAAAACAACTATACCGCCTACACATTTTACGATTACTCTAAAAGCCTTCACTGGATAGTGGCGGATTTTAAATAAAATTTTTGATCACTTTCTACATAATCATCTATCAAAATTGAAGAATTTTACAGTTACAAGATTATACGATACAGAACTAAATAATAACAACGTAGACAAAACAACTTTACCTCGATGACAATAAACTGATGACTGTTATCACATCAACAAAAATTTCACGAATTTAATAAACTACATTTATAACAATAATTAACGGAACAATAATGAGAAATTTATTCAATTTATTCCACATTTTTCAACATGAGAGCAGATTACAGATTGAAATTGTTAAAAGATTTGTCTATGATTGCGTCAGTGACGTCTTGCCCCTTTAGGGTGGACGCACACTAATACGAGCCGAACGCGTCGAAGGAGTTGAACGAAACGAATTTTAGAATTCTGTGTATGAAATCTCATGAAACCTCCTCACTTATCCGCGCCGAATCGTCCGAATCAAACGAAAGGATTTTTAGATTTCATAAAAGTACAGGATTCTAAAATTCGTTTCATTCGTGGCGTTTGGCTCGGATCTCGGATTCATGTGCGTTCACCTTTAAAGAATTATCTACAAAGCATAGAGAAAATAGAACTACAGTTTTTCAATGCGAATAATAATGTGAATATTACTATCCATCCCGAAAACCAGCATTACAAAACCAAAATTGTACAACCAAGAAATCCTGTGTAGCCCGCAAAAATCGTTATTTTACAATTTACAAATCATTTTTACATGAATTGATGGATCGAGCCCCGGTCGCAAGAGAGCTGGCTTTAAGATGATTCCTCCGCTATTCCGTAGAAGCAAATTGAAAAAAAAACACATGAAAATTTAAAAACAGAAATTTAAATTTTCATGTGTTTTTTGCAATTTGCTTATTATACGGTTTCGGTTTCGGCCGGTTTCGTCAAAAAAAGCTAGTTTCGGCCTTCTTTGAATTATAGCATTTTTTTTTAACTCGGTAGTTTCGTTTTTTGAATTTAGTGCGATTGTTGAGACCTCTGTGGTTGAGACTTCAAATCCAGTGAAACAATGAAAACAATGAATTTTTATAATTACGAATAGATTATGGCTCAATAGAAGTTAAATAACTTGATAAAATTGCATTTTTTTTTAAAACAGCATATCCTTATTAGCTACACTATCGAATGGTGTGATTATTTTACAAAATCAGCGGTTTCCATTCCTGGCCAAGATTATTGATTTTTCTGAAATCTAATGCAGTTTTAGGGTCAGCGCAGACAGAACGGAGCGCAGCGGAGAGGATTTTAAACGCTCTTGAAAATAAACTGTATAATTATTACAATAAAGTGCATAAATGCTTGAACCTGACAAAAATGCACGCGCATCCTCGAAGATATGCGGGAATTCCCGCGTGTCAAGTCGGCGCCCGCGCCATACGCGTACGTTCAGTGTTGTCACTGAGTATCCCCTATATACAAATATACTCTATGCTGAGTATACAATGGACTCTATGTCACTGAGTTTCACACTGTCAGTCTGTCACTCAGTGTTGTCACTGAGTACCTATACAGCTTGGCCAGAACGGATTGAAACGGAACTAAAATTTTTATTTCTGATAGCGTTTTAAAATCTTTGATATTTGATGTAAACAAAGACCGCAGGTTTGTTAGATTTATTATTGTGCCATAAAACTAACGTAATAAGTGAAAAAAAATAAAATAAAATCATTCAAAGTGCTGGTAGCGCGAAGACAGTGGCGACTTCCGGTTTTCTACATTTTTATGTCAAGCTGTACAATGGACTCTATGTCACTGGGCTTAAAGAGAGAGGTCGACGACGGCTCGCGAGGTCGCGCTCCAGGTCGGACATTATAAATAATTATCAAAAAATTTTTTTTTCATTGCATAAATAACGAATTTAATGACTTTACTTCATTCTCTAATTGATTTACAAATAAATGTGTTCGATACAATCGGTAATAATGTTCTACTTTACCACATCCCTTTGAATATTCGATTCCCTATTGCTTTTTTCCAACTTATATACCTCATATTCATATACCTACATTCAGCCCCTGCCGGCTGCCGCTGCCCCTCGCGCTGCCGGCGATAATTCCCTAATGCCGCATTTATACCGCATTTACATTCAGCCGTAGTGAGCAGGGAAATGGGCAGGGAAGTAGGCAGGACGAGTGTGTAAACGCGATACTTCTCATGCCGCTGCCATTGCCACTCGCGCTGCCCGGTGCTCCCCAAAAAGGCGGTTTTTTGTGCGGAAGTCAAAGGACCGGCAGCGCGAGCGGCAGTGCGTGTTTACATTCTGCTCCGGCGCTCAGTACTCGCCGAGCGCCTGGAGGAGAAAGACGTTCGTTTAGATCATCGAAATGCCGTCCGAATGGAGCAATGAGATTACAATAAAATTCTTAGAACTACCAGGCCTGGCTCACTCCGCAGTGTAGGTATAAAACTGCAAGCATTCGCGGGATCCACTTCGGAGTGGACATTTAGTCGGTTGCCGCGCGCCGCCCACTACGCACGCGCTTACATAAATATTATTTAAGTTTGGTGTTTGGTTGAAAGTACGCACGAGTTAAAAAAAAAATATGATGAGGAAAAAAAAATACTGCATAACTTTTGGTTGTTTAAATAATGACAGTGATAGGAGCCTCACGTTTCACACACTACCGCGTGATTTCGAAAGGTAAGAAAAAAAGTGAATATTTATCTATGTAGTACATATTTAATAATGATCAAAAAATTGTCTACCTGCTTGTGGCGTGCTTATTAATGTCATTTAAGTACCGGCTAGTAATCATGATCAGTTAAGCATGATTAGGTAGGTTACAAATTTGGCCTACAAGACGACCAAGATAAATAAAATAGACGATTATCAAACCTGACACCACTCTCACTCACCTAAGCTGAATACGGGTAGGTCGAATTATGATCGGTAGAAAGTAGGAAGATGTTTACGTTATTGTTTAGACACGTTCAAACTCAGATAATGGCTACACTACGCATTCAAGGTCACCGATCGTAATTCTCTTCGCGAGTTTTTACCTACTTACCTACAAAGACACGCAACACGGCGCCTGTGACAATGAAATGAATGAAATGAAAATGATAAGGACTAGTTACCTATTTTGCCGTAAACGATAACAATCGATCTTTAAAGTTATGACTACAGCTTGGCCAGAACGGATTGAAACGGAACTAATCTTTTTGTTTCTGACAACGTTTTAAAATTTTTGATATTTGATGTAAACAAAGACCGCAGGTTTGTTAGATTTATTATTGTGCCACAAAACTAACTTATCAAGAGAAAAAAAAAATTCTGTTTTATTATTAATTCGTGTTTTAGTCATTGGATACATAAACTGGGCTGCCGTTGTAAGGCGACTAAAAAGTCACGGTGTATATATTATTCCTCACGTAAGGTGCCGTAGGTACCTACTGTTAACATTCTGTGCTACCAATCGATATGAATATGAAGTAATCGATGACGAAACAGAAAAAGATATAGGCTGATGATAAAAACAAAATTCCTTGAGGGACTTAAGGAGGTAATGAGGAGTGATATATATTTATGTTAATTCATAATGTAATTAAACAATGCATAAAATACGTATTCCTACCTAACTGTGCCCAAACTCGCGAGTCGCAACCCTATTGAGCTTGCCCGACAGTAACCTTTTAATGTCGTTGGCGTCAGATAAACTAAAATGAACTCTCGCGCGTCACTATTCAGTTCATTTTTGCTTGCGCACGGGAAGTTTAGGCTATTATAAAAGTTGGTGAGTGATGCGGGTGCAAGTAAAAATGGACTCTATTCTTTCGTGCATAGATTTTACATTTGTTTGTTTTCTTTTTGGGAGTTATCCTTCTGTGCCTTTAGGTACTATTATATATTCTGTGGAACTACTGGAAACGGAAAAAGTAATTTGGGATGTTAAGGATAAACAACATGAACAGTTATAACATAAAGTTCTATTTCGATGGATAGATATCATCCACCATCGTCTACGACGAACATTCTTTTTTTGTAATCGATATCTTTTTAAATATCGAACATAATACAGCTTTTTTTTTTTTTTTTTTTACGTGGCAAAATCATCAAATGAGTCCTCCAGCCCCGGGCAGGGCGGGAGGGACTGTCAGACTTCTACTGACTAAAATCCACGGTGTCCTTCAGTAGCCTGTTATGTTCCGGGGTCACGGTAAGGAAATAATCCCGCGACCCCGGCAGGCTTTGGCCCTCTGAGAGGGGGGCCCTGTCATTATTATGACGCTCTTTGAGGCGCGCGTGGGACACAACGCGCCGTCGACCCGGGCATGGTCCATGGTCGGGCAGCGAGTTGCCCTTTACTCGCTGCCCGCATGCCCGCGCCTACGGTGGCCGGAGATCGTCCTGCGACGTCCGTCGCCGTGGGCGTGCACCACCGCGGGTGGGGCGGAGGGAGGACGCTGTCCTCTCTCGCGCGCGGCCCGCCTCCTCCTTCGCGAGCATTACTGCTTCGCAGAAGGAGGCGACCGCCTCCCACTCCGTCTCGCCCCGCAGCATGGCCGCAACCAATGCCGGGCGCGAGAGGTCTCCGCCTATCGCAGCCGTGAGGACACGTCGGTGCTCCGCCCAAGCTGGGCAGTCCTGCACCGTATGCTCCACCGTGTCCTCCGGGCGATCTTCGCAGTGGTGACACCCAGGCGTTTCCTCCTTCCGCATTAGACACAGGTACCTCCCGAAGCATCCGTGCCCGGTGAGGACCTGCGTCAGGCGGAAAGTAAGGACGCCATGACTTCTCTCCAGCCACTCCTCAAAGAGGGGTCTTACCGCCGCAATTGCGGCGTGCCCGAACATAATACAGCTTGACATAAAAATGTAGAAAACCGGAAGTCGCCACTGTCTTCGCGCTACCTGCACTTTGAATGATTTTATTTTATTTTTTTTCACTTATTGCGTTAGTTTTATGGCACAATAATAAATCTAACAAACCTGCGGTCTTTGTTTACATCAAATATCAAAGATTTTAAAACGCTGTCAGAAATAAAAAATTTAGTTCCATTTCAATCCGTTCTGGCCAAGCTGTAATTATGTATCGCAAAAAGAGACAGCGCGGCCGCTGTAATTATTTCGACGTCTGCCATTGCCGAAACTTGAGAGAATGGGCAAAAATATATGAAACTTGGGACCACCCTCCAATAGCAATAAAATATATGTCGTTGGATAGGGCTTTTCATTTGCAACAATAGTTGCTATTAAGAAACCTTTGTTGTTACAATTGTCCGTTCTGAGTTATATGACTTTTAAGTTACATTAAAAACAAGTGTTTAAGGCTGTCTACAGAATAGATCTACGTGTTTTAACTATTAGGGAATTGAGAACCGGTTCGTGTTGGAAGAACCGCGAACTTCAGGACAGGCCTCCAAGGAACCGGAAAGTCCCGGAATTTTCGGGATTTCGGGACAAAAAAATATTTTTTCCATGATATCAGATAACAATATCTATGCAGCCAACTTTTATATTTTAACTTGGGTTTGCTCCTGTGTCTTTTCGAAATCAGAGGTGGCTTAGATAAAGTCTACTAGTTTACCCAGAAGAAGTCTATTCACTCTTCCTTGAAGAAATTCGAGTTGTATTAAGCCTTCGGGAACGCAGATGCAGATAGTCAGTTCTACTATTTTGTCATGCGCAATAAGAAGAATATTTGAAATCAGTTAGTGCGAATTAATGGAATGGCAAGTAGGGATGGATGGAGACTTGCAGTTCATTTAAATGTCCGATGCTGGACATTTTTCAGTTTTGATGCACTGCATTTGGGCCAGTGGAATGAGGTTGTGGAATTCATGAGCTCGCTCCATTTTAGATCTCATCTTTAGCAAGAGCGAACCCAATATAAAAATATGTAAAACAAAAAGCGGGCAACCTTGCGACGATGAGATGAACTAAGTTGTGAAGTTTAGCTTCCACCAGTTTCACGTCGCCAATGAATCTAAGGAGCTCTGCGTTCCACTGGGTCAAGTGCAGAAGTTTGTATTTAACTGAGCCATCCCACAGGTTACGTTGGGTTAGGTTGCTGCGATAGACCATGCAGAATTGGACTTGCTCAAAAACTATGCAGGCGTAAAGTATCGGGCACGCCGCAATTGCGGTGGTAAGACCCCTCTTTGAGGAGTGGCTGGAGAGACGTCACGGCGTCCTGACCTATCGGATGACGCAGTTCCTCACCGGACACGGAAGTTTCGGGAGGTTCCTGAGTCTGATAGGGAAGGAGGAAACGCCCGGGTGTCACCACTGCGATGATCGCCCGGAGGACACAGTAGAGCATACGGTGCAAGATGTCAATTTATGTGTTATGCCTTGTAAATTAAACACTTTTTATATTATTAATGCACATTAGTTTTATTAAAACCATTACAGCGTTCACATCTTGGCCGTCCATAGATAAAAGAGAGCGAGTCTAGTGCTGCGCTCACCACTTACTAAATCACACAATAGTGATGTGACCTATTATGTCACATCTTTCCCTTCAAGGAAATAAGAAATTAAAACAGTGTTCTATTATTCTAGGTTTCTAAACAATGTCTATAATCTTTCAGGTAGGCAGGAAGTCTGATTGTTCTACCACTACTTGACACTCTGCCCTGCCTCTGTAGATTCTCCACCTCAGGTTCCCCCACATTCTGCTTACCACCTCTATCTTCTGCATGCAGTTGCTCTGTGTTATCATTATTACAATCATTACCTTCTAAGCTATTATTAACATCTACACAATTATCATTTGCAGTATTTTCCAATTCTGAAAACTCTATTTCACTATTTTCCTTGAAAGGACAAGTTTTTGAACTATTTTTTAAATGAAATCTATTTCTATTTATAATATTGCCTGATTCTGTTAATAAATTATAAGATCTTGGTCTATCTGCAGGTCCCACAACTATTGCATGTCTATCATAGGTGCCACTATCATGATTTTTTATTAATACTTGGTCTCCTACCTTTAATTCTTTGAGGGGTCTAGTATGTCTATTGTAATAATTTTCTTGTGTTTCCTGTCTTTTCATTAATTTTTCATGTATGTTTTCGTTACTTTGATCCCGCTTCATTTGCACATATGGTATTATGCCTCTGACTTTATGACCCAGCAATATTTCATTAGGAGACTTAATCTCACTAGAAATAGGACAATTTCTAAATTCTAGTAATGATAAATAAGGGTCTTTTTTGTCTTCAACACATTTCTTCAACATCCTTTTTATTGTCTGTATGTGTCGTTCCACCATTCCATTACTTCTTGGATAATAAGGTGATGAAAAAATGTGCTGAAAACCCCATGAATTTGCAAATTTCTTAAAACTTTCAGATTTGAATTGTGGTCCACCATCACTATGTAATTCTGTTGGAATTCCAAATCTTGAAAAACATTGTTTAAGACTCTTTATTGTCGAATCTGCAGATAAAGATGGTAAAGCTATTACTTCTACATATTTTGAAAAATAGTCAATTAATAACAAGTAGTCTTTTGAGTACAAATGGAAAATGTCAACACCTACTTTTTGCCATGCTTCCTTAGGTACCTCATGTGGTTTTAGTGGTTCCTTACAATTTTCAGGACTAAATTTGGTGCAAGTATTACAATTTTTTATATATTCATCTATATCTTTAGACATGCCTATCCAAAATAAACATTCTCTAGCTCTTATTTTTGTTTTCTCTCTACCCATGTGAACATAATGAAGTTTTGACAACATTTCTTTTTGCAAAGATTTTGGTACAATTACACAACTGTTTTTGAAAATCAATCCCTCTATTATATGTAAATCAGTATGAAAAGTATGATATGATTTCAAAACATTTGGTAGGTCTTTGGAATCTGCTGGCCAACCGCCTAGTATGTACTGTTTCAATAGTTTACACTCTTCATCTTTGTTTGTTTCTGTCTTGAATTCTTCATATCTTTTCATACTCATTTTTTTCTTTAGGTCTACTAATAATATACTACAATCAAAGTCATCATCATCCTTAACTTTAGTTTTTAAATAATTTCTTGATAAATAATCTGCAATTTGTAATAATTTTCCTGGTTTATATGATAATGTTATGTCATAGTGTTGCAACCTCAATCTCATTTTTTGAAGTCTTACTGGTATTTCTGCTAGAGGCTTCTTCGAAATAGGAATTAAAGGCTTGTGATCTGACTCAACTTGAAAATTCCTGCCCATTATATAAAAATGAAACTTTTCACAAGCAAACACTATGGCATACATTTCCTTTTCAATCTGTGCCCACGCTTTTTGTGTTTCTGTTAACGCCTTAGATGCATATGCTACTGGATAACCGTTTTGCATAAGAACTGCACCTACCCCATTGCTACTTGCATCAACACTTAATAAACATGGAACGTTTGGATCATAATATTGTAGCACTGGCGATGTTGTCAAATATTGTTTTATCATTTCAAAACATTTTTCCTGCTCTGGACCCCATTCCCAGTTCTTGTCTTTTTTAAGCAATTCTCTTAATGGAGCCGTTAACTCAGCAACATTTGGTATAAATTTGGAAACATAAGTAATCACACCCAATAGTTTTTGAACTCCATTAACATCTATAGGTTTTTCCATATTAATTATACTTTCAATTTTATCCTCATCAATTAGTATACCCTTGTCCGTAAAAACATGTCCCAAAAACTTTAACTTATTAGTATTAATTATGCATTTTTCAGAATTAAAAGTAATATTATTTTCAGCAGCTGTTTTTAAAACCCTATGTAATATTTCATCATGCATTTCTTGATTCTCTGCCCATATTATCATGTCATCGATAAATATCTCAACATTACTTATGTTTTCAAACAAATGAGAGAATTGTTTATGGTATACTTCTGAGGCTACTTTTACTCCATAAGGCATCCTCAAAAAACGGTATCTACCAAAGGGTGTTTGGAATGTAGTCAATTTTGAGCTTGCTTCGCTTAATTTTATCTGGTAAAATGCTTTACTACAATCTAATTTACTAAAAACTTTAGCTTTAGCCATTTTAGCAGAGATTTCTTCAAACGTCGGAAGTTTATAATGTTCTCTTAACAAACAAGAATTGAGATATTGTGGGTCCAAACAGATTCGAAGTGATTGATCATTTTTTCTAACTATTACAACAGCATTTACAAACTCAGTGGGTTCTTCTATTTTACCTATTATGTTGCTTCTTTCCATTTCCTGTAATTCCTTTTTGTAGACATCCAGCAGTTTCATGGGCACAGGTCGACAAGGTATCACTTTCCCAGTATAATGAGGAATCAATTTAAAATCATAAACATAATCTTTTATTTCACCTAATCCTGTAAATAAAGATGGATATTGACTAATGATATCTTCCTTATTAATGCTACACAACCTAATTATTAAATTAATTTTTTTGATTATAGGCAGTCCCAACAATGGGGCAGAATTACAATCAACCACATGAAATTTAATTATTTCTACTTGGTCATTGATTTCACATAGGAGATCTATTGTTCCTAACAAATTTATTTTAGAATTGTTATAATTACGTAATACCGAATTTGAGCTTTTCAGTTGTCCTTTTATTCCTAAATTATCTAAAGTTCTCTTACTGATTACATTGCAACCTGCACCTGTGTCTAGTTTAAATTTTAACTTTTTGTTACTATTTATAAAATTTACCTCCACTGTCCAGTCATTCACATTAATGCTGCCCAACATGTACTCCTGATTGGTAGCGTTTTCCTGTGGTTCTTGATCAATTTCTTTTACTGTGTGGTCTTTTGTCTTTCTTTGCATACATACTGTTGCATAATGATTTTGTTTTTTACAGTAATTGCATACTTTACCATATGCTGGGCATTGGCGAGGTTGATGTTCAAAACCACATCTTTTACATTTGAATTTTGGTGAATTTACATTTGAGTTTTTCTGTTGTCCTTGTGTTTTCTTCTTGATGTAATCCACATCTGTACTTTCCTCTTCTTTCAGTTGGTTTATATAACCTGCTGCTATTTCTGCTGTTTTGCACATGTTCACACATTGTTCCAATGTTATGTTTGGTTCTCGGAGTATTCTTTCCTTTAACTTTTTTTCTTTTATACCTCCTATTATGCGATCTTTTATTAAACTGTCTCTTAAATTTCCAAAATTACATGGTAACGATAACTTCTTCAACTCACACAAATATTCTGCAAATTTTTCTTCGTCCTTTTGATTTCTCTCAAAGAATAAATGTCTGCATATTGTTTCATTACTTCTTGGAAGGCAATAATCTTTTAATAACTGAAGTACTTTTTCGTGATTTTTCTTATCCTGTTCCGTTACGTCGAAAGTCTCAAATTTATCTTGGCCTTCTTCTCCTAACAAATGTAATATTATTGCGGCTCTAGTCTCAGTCGTTTTTTTGTGGCATTCGTTTGCCGCCATGTAAATTTCGACCTGGCGTAGCCAAGTCTTGAAATTTTTTGCTAGGTCTCCTTCGAACGACAATGGCGGCGGTTGGGCGAGAGTCATAGTCGGCGTTGTGTTATCCGCTAATATACTCACTGGCCTGGTGCCAACAGGAACATTGTTCGTTTCCGGCTGCGCCATGTCAATTTATGTGTTATGCCTTGTAAATTAAACACTTTTTATATTATTAATGCACATTATAAGTTTTATTAAAACCATTACAGCGTTCACATCAGGGTCCTTTAACTCAGTAAGTTTGCATTTTGTTCTGGGCTATAGTTCTGTAACTGGACAATAGATGGCATGACTGTCTCAATTTGATCTATACTGAAATACAAATAAAAGAAAAGAAATATTGTTCGAAGATCTATAAAATTTTAACTATTTAAATTTGTTAAAAAGAAAATTAAATAAAATGAAGACAATATTGTATAAAATATTTCTATGACAACACTGACCCGTAGGAAAATAATGATACGTTTCATTTTACGCACGCATTGAAACATAAGCGGAAGTAAATTGACATAATCCGTTGTGATAATTTTTATTTCTTGCTTTCGAAGAAATAAACTGAGCGATAATTAAACAACTATTTTAATTTTAGACTTACTGTAAATTTATAACATACTTAGTTTACAAATTACAATTTCAAGTCAAATATTGGCACAGTAAAAAATGTTTGTTACGGAACTTCCTTGTCGGCCATTCCGAAATTATTATTTTTGTTACCATGGTTACCCATGTCTTGTGTCCACTTGTGTCAAACTCGATATTTTATGTTTTGTTTGATGTATTGAGAAAGTTTTAACCGTGATTTTCATTTACGACCTGGATAGTGGCTATGTTATTTGAATTATTGTGGATTCATTGTGTTCTTTTTACCCGACTGCGCGACGCAAAGGAGGGTATCAGGGTAATTACTCGTGCAGTGCCCGTGCATTCTCTTGGACTCATGGAGTTTTTCATTGGAATTTCCTGTGACCTAGTGTTATCTGTTGTGTGTTAAGTTGTTTGTTTAGTTTCTCCAAACTTAATAAAATGTTGTAATACTCAATTTTGTGTTTTATTCTAAACAAAATAAACATTATATTATTATAAGAGAAGAAAGAAAGGGATAGCTATATAGCTATCCCTTTCTAGGATACTGCACATAAATGTGTGTAATAAGTATGTATATATAGACACACACATGCACTGCAAGTTCTGTAACTCCACATCAGATGGCGCTTGTCGTTGAGGTCAAGTGAAGTCTCTATACCCCTATATACAAATGTACTCTATGGTTCACATCTTGGCCGTCCATAGATAAAAGAGAGCGAGTCTAGTGCTGCGCTCACCATTTTTTTTTTTTTTTTTGTGGAATTTTATGACCTGGTAACTAAGACCTTTAGGTCAAGTCTTTTTATTTTCACTTTCCTTTTTTTGTCTTCACTTTATTTTAAATTGAGTTCACTGTATTTTTTATGTACTTGTATATAGGTTTATAACTATTTTGGTCTTTTAATAACTGTTCAAGGGGCGGCGGTGGGCGGGAAGAATCACTTATTGTATTCACATCACTTAATTCACTAGCCAACACTAATCTGTCAAGCAAGAAGTTTTGACATTCAAAGATGAGATGTTCAACGGTTCCTTCTCTTGATTCGCAAAACGGACATAAACTACTTCGAATAATATTCATTCTTGCAAGGTGTGACGGTGCAGTGTTATGACCAAAGCGCAGTCTATTCATCGTGGTGATAAAATCTCTGCTGGCCTCTTTTAGTTGATCATACCACGGTCTATTAGGTAGGTTTTCTTGAATGGTCCCATACCACTTTCCTTTCGTCTCTTGATCTTTTTTCCATATTTCATACCACAACTCATTAATTTTCCTATTAACATTTTCTAAATAATCAGTCATAGGGACCTTAACTGTAATTTTTACATCTATAGAATTCTGACCCTCATATGCGGTTTTATCAGCTATTTCGTTTCCTGTAATACCCCTGTGAGAGGGAACCCACAAGAAGGCAATTTGTATATGTTCAAGATGATATTGGTAGATTATTTGTTTAATAAAATAAAGAATATAATGGGGAAGGCAAGTGTCAAAGTGAAAATGACAGTTTGGTCCCCAAAGAACTGTAAAATCAAAGGAATTTTCAGAAAAAAAAAACATTTATTGATGTAAAATGACTAGATGTTGTGTAATAAGCTGTAAAAATGATGGAATACACTTTTCAAAATAATATCTACTTTTCTTTTGGAGGTTATGTACCAGTATTGCATCGCTCGAAAATCGAAGAATTATCACCTGGAACGAGTTTTGTAATAGTTGTGGTGTTAAGAAATTAAATATATTGTGATATTTCTCGAATCTAAATAGAAAAAAAGGTTAAAATTACTGACTTAAAACATTATGATATTTTATCAAAATAGAAAGTCAAAAGCAGCATTATATTCTTGATAAAGGAGAGGACAGGTAAAACATACCTAAACTCAAAAATTGAAACCTCAACTACAAGTAATTGTGGATTTATTACGGTAAAATCAAATGTATAACCACTCAATTAAATCACTTTTTTTCTCTTGTAGATGCGCCGCGGCGTCTTAATTCTTCTTTTAGTATATAGTACTTGCATGGACGAATAATTTTCCATATTTGTTTTGTATTTATACTCAATTTTTATAACAAATAATCTTGTTTGTTTTTTTGTACAAGGTAGACGTGGGGACCAACTATCGCAGCGCCATCTACGATTAGCTTTGAGTTGCCATCCCCATTAGTTTTAAATGCCACTTTAAGGTTAGATAAGGCTGTTATTATGCTTAGCGAATCAGAAACAATTAAAAAGTATTTACAGTTACAAATCAAACGTATTCTTAATAATGCTTGATAAACCGCATATGCCTCCGCTGTAAATATTGAACAAGTTTTATGTAGAACAAAGCTTTGAGAGAATTTTTTTTGTGGATCATACAATGCCGCATGAACATAACCACTCCCCTTGCTACCATCAGTGTACAAAGTATAGTAACTTTTGTTTTGTTCTAAGAACTGTAACATATCTAAATTGTTTGTGATTGTGTTTTGAAAAACTTTTACAGGGTGTGAAATACATTGGTATGTAAAGGAATAACATGGCCATGGACATTGTTTTCTAATATTGGAACAACTATTGTCTATTTCAAGTAAGATGTTGGACAACTTTGGAAAAATACCATTTAGCAGATCTTCTTTTGTTTGCGTCTCAGGATTTTCATGTACAAAAGGTAATATTTTATTTATTATCTGCCTGTTGTTAGAGGATATTAATTTGAGTGAATATCTCTGTGCAAGTAATAATCTTCTCAAATTTAAGGGCATGATTTTAGTCTCCACTTCCATGGCCCTAATGGGAGTGGAGCACATTGCACCAGTAATTACTCTCAAAGCCCTATTCTGCATGACATCTAATTTATTTACATGTGAGCTGTACATATAACCTAGTGAACTGTAATCAAAATGGCTTCGAACAATAGCTTTATATAGTAATGATAATGTTTTAGGGTCTGCTCCCCATGATACACCAGCTAGACATTTCATTAAATTTAAACCTTTTAAAGCATTTTTGGAAATGTGTCTAATATGTGTCTCAAAAGTCAATTTTTGGTCTATTATTATCCCCAGAAATTTCTTAGAACTCACTTTGGGTATAATTTCATTGTTGTAAATTATGTTAGATGTGGAGCTATCATTACCAAAGATCATTACATTGCTTTTAGATGGATTGATTTTTAAATGTAATACATCATTATAATAGTGATATAACTGACTTAAAGCTATATTTACATTGTCAATTGCCATCCCTAAATTATAGTTACTGCTGTATATAACAATATCATCGGCAAATTGAAGAATATTTACATCTTTATTATTCACAAATTTACAAATTTCACTTGTGAAAATATTGTACAGCAAAGGGGACAGTGTAGCTCCCTGCATTGTGCCTCTTGAAGCAGATTTTGGTCCAAACAGTTTATTATTATGTCTTATATACAGTGTCCTATTATTCAAAAAGTTAAAAATCCATTTACATAACTGTCCAGGTATACCTAGCCTGGACATAATTTTGACTAATATTGCAGGATCTACACTGTCAAAGGCACCTTGAACATCTAGAAAAGTACAAACTGTATGTAATTTTTTATTCTTTGCATGTTTCAGGTCAGAAATCAGAGAAATAAAACTATCTGCACAACTGCGGCCACGACGAAAGCCATATTGGACATGTGGAATGATACCATTGGATTCAACATACCAATCAAGACGAAATTTAATCATGTTTTCAAAAATTTTCCCAAGACATGAAGATAATGAAATTGGTCTGTAAGAACTAGGAAGTTCTGGGGGTTTCTCTGGTTTTAGTATTGGAATCACACATTGTGTTTTCCATGATTGAGGGATAGTTTTAGTATGCCAAAGCAGATTAAGAATGTTAAGAAATATCTGTTGGGCAGATTCATCTAAGTTTTTAATGATAATGTATGGATAGTCATCTAAACCAGGTGTCGTATTTCGTCTACTTTGCAAAGCCATTGTAAATTCGCGCCATGAAAAAGGATCTAATAAAAAATTTGAATTCAAATTATCATTGTTAATATCAAAAAGGTTGTTTATATTACTAGAATCAGTTAAATTGGTATTATCAGATAATTTATCTAAAAATGGAAAAATAAAATCATCTTTATATGATTTGTTACCAGGTCTAATACCTTTGAACATCTTTAAATAATTCCAGATCTTACTTATTGGAGTAGTTCTATTGAAACTGTTACATAAGTTGTTCCATCCAACTTTCTTTTGCTCAGAGATAGTTCTTTTTTTCTTGGCGTCTATTCTTTTGTAATTTAAATAGTTTTCCATATTAGGCTCCCTCCTATATAATTTCAATGCATCATATGAAGCAACAACACTTTTTTCACATATGTCATTCCACCAAGGAGCTGGGGGTCTACTTTTAAACTTGTTTATTTTACATAATTTTGGAATTGTTATTTCTTTTAGCAAATCTAAACGAGAACAGAAATCGTTATATGTAAGAACAGGATCATATAGTTTAAGAGTTAAATCATTAAATATTACTTTTGATATTGTTTTATATGTCTGCCAATCTGCTTTTTTATATAAAAACTTATTGACCGGAGGATTTATGTGATATTTATCTACAAGTAATGAAATTTCTGTAATGGTTGGGTAGTGATAACTTCCCATGGTATCATCATGCACAGTCCACTCACACAATGATGCAAGGTTAGAACTGATGAAGCTAACATCAATAGCAGAAGGATTTTGTCCTGGTCTATTAATGGTTGTAAAACTTCCATCATTTAAAATACATAAATCTAAGTCATCAATTATATTAAACAAATCGTGACCTCGGCTTTTAGTTGAAAGACATCCAAAAGCAATATGATGTGCATTGAAATCTCCACTAATAAATATAGGCTTAGGAAGACCTTGAATTATGTCGTGTAATCTATGAATTCGTACGTGTGCAGTTGTTGGCGGGCAATATACACAGAGCACAGTTAAACTGCCGCGTACCGTACTTATGGATAAAGCTACTGTTTGAATATTTTCATAGAATTGCGTGTTTATTATATTATATTTAAGATATGGTCTAATCAATATTGCTACACCATTATGAGCATTATTCGAATTTTTGTTATAAATATTGTATCCAGGTATTCTAAAATTGTTATCTTTAAACCATGTTTCATTGAGCAGACAAATATCAATATTTTGTTCTTTTAAAAATTTTATTAATAGGGGTTTTTTACTATTTGCACTTTGAATATTAAACTGAGCAATTCGTAGTTTATGTTGTGTGAAATTTGGGTCCATTATTTAAGGTTTTTAACTAATGTATCTGTAATTGTTTTAATGGTAGTAGGGGTTTTATCCCCTTTATTTCCCAACTCCACCAATGTCTGTACTAGGGCCATAAGTACACCATTGTTGGCAATTATTTGAGTTTTAAGGTCACTGTCATTACTTACACTATTATTTACAACATCATTTACATTATTATTTACAACATTATTTACACCATTATTTACAGTTTTACTATTTATAGGCTTAATTACAGGATTATGTACAAGTTGCCTTTTTGGCGGCGATAGCGGAGGGAATTCAGTTGTATTAGTTATGTTTTTAGTTTGGGTAGCACTTGCATAAGTTATTTTATTTTTCTTTTCAATAATTTTATTCATTTTAATAGGGCATAATTTTGAAATTGCAAGATGGGGCCCACTGCAGTTTATACAACAGACCTCAGTTGGTTTATCGCATTCCTTATATAAGTGCTCACCTCCACAAATTGAACATCTTTGTTTACTATTACAAATTCTTGCAGAGTGATTAAATTTAAAACATCTAAAACATTGTTGTAAAGGGGACACATATTCAAAAACTCTATAGGAAAATAAATCATATTGAACATTGTCTGGAAGAATATTGGAAAGGAAAGTAATGCTCACTGTTTGTAGTGGGACACGCTCTTGGCCAACTTTTTTTGTAAATCTTATTGCGATGATTTCATAAATAGATGATAGCTTTGTATATAGATCTTTATTGGATATATTAGGAGGAACAAATCTTATAATGCCAGTTTTTTCTATTTGTGCAGCTGGTATGAAGGCCTTCATGTTGTGTTTATTTAGAAAAGATGTATTCATTATGAAATTATTAGCTGTATTATATTGCTTGAATATAATGGCTATTTTATTGGCATTCACGCGTTGGATTGCCGTCACACCTTTAATTTCGTTCGTGAATATATGGTTTAAATATATTGGGCTCTTGTTGCCTATCTTGTCCTTTCCGTTAGATTCAATAAAAACTTTAAAGTCTGTGTTATTCGAGTGTTCGGGATATAGTCTTTTATAATTTGGCTTAATGAAAGGCGAAAAAGAGTCAATACGCTCACCACCGCCGCCATCGCCACCGTCAGAGTCTCTCGCTCCTTGTAGTGTCTCCTCAGCCCGAGGACGCTTTAGGGGGCCGGGCGGGTTATCCCCGCCCCCCTCGTTACCCACCATTTCGTCGAATTACTTTATATAATTTAGTCGTTTTTTTCCACTTTTATTCTAAAAAAAACCTAACAATTTATTAAAAATTAATTTTCAATAAAATTTCTGAACCGCGCTTTTTTCAAGTTCCCGCCAGAATCCTGCGCTCACCACTTACTAAATCACACAATAGTGATGTGACCTATTATGTCACACAAGACTGCCCCGCTTGGGCAGAGCACCTACGTGTCCTCACGGCGGCGATAGGCGGAGACCTCTCGCGCCCGGCATTGGTATGCTGCGGGGCGAGACGGAGTAGAAAGCGGTCGCCTCCTTCTGCGAAGCAGTGATGCTCGTGAAGGAGGAGGCGGGCCGCTTGAGAGAGAGGACAGAGTCCTCCCTCCACCCCAACCGCAGTGGTAGACGCCCGCGGCGTCTGACGTCAGCAGACGATCTCCGGCCACCGTAGACGCGGGCATGCGGGCAGCGAGTAAAGGGCAACTTCCTGCCCGACCATGGACCATGCCCGGGTCGACGGCGAGTTGTGTCCCACGCGCGGGACTTATTCCATCACCGTGACCCCGGAACATAAAGGGTTATTGAAGGACACCGTGCATTTTAGTCAGTACAAGTCTGAAAGTACCTCCCGCCCTGCCCGGGGTGGGAGGTCTCATATGATGATTTTACCACGTTAAAAATAAAAAAAAGGCGTAAAGTATCACTTCATTTATGATACCCAGTCTTTTGGCCACAGTTTCGGCTTTGTGCCCAATATTGGCACCGAAGTTGACACTGGATATCAACTCCATGCCCAGAAGCTCAACAATGTACCCGGAAAAGTGGAGTTGGTCGAAATAAATCCATAAAGGATGTAGCTTCGACCTACACTACCGACTAGTTGGTGGCGATAAGAGACAAGTTTCTTGTTCGCTCACTGGGAGACTTTTTTACCGTGGTAAAATCATCAAGTGAGTCCTCCTACCCAGAGCGGGGCGAGAGGGATTGTCAGACTTGTACTGACTACACGATGATCCTTCAATAACCCTTTACATTCCAGGGTCACGGTTTCTTGATGGGACAGTCCCGCGACCCCGGCAGGTTTTAGCTCTCTAAAGAGCTGGCAGCTTTTTGAGGCGCGCGTGGAATACGATGCGAGTCACCTCCGGCGAGACATGAGTCTCTCTAAAAGCGGGGCATACGATGCGATATAGGCCCGCGCCTACGGTGCGGTGTGGCCGAAAATCGCCTCGCGACTTCCGATGCCGTGGGCATCTCTCGCGGCGGCTGGGTTGTGAGGTGGAAGCTGGCTTCTCCCTCACGCACCCCGCCTCGCGTGTTAGAAATGTGCAGCAGAATATGAGTTGGAGAGAAAACATGGCAGACTCCTATTGAACTCCGGAATCAATAGACATAAGCTCAGAGAATGAGCCACCATCGACTACTCTGATTGATCGTTCACTAAGACCTGTCAAAGGCTTTCGAGAATAACCTGTATATTAGCATGTTTTCTTCTGAGTCATACGTGTATCCAGACATGTTATCCCGTTTACTAATAACACGTACCATGGATTTTATTCCGTACTATAGTCTAACAGTCCCTACCGATTCACCGAGTGTATTCACTCATTGGAAGTTTAAAAGTTAAAACGAAAAAAAAAAAAATGCCAGGGCCCACGTCGCCTCCAGACGCGTCCCGAAGATACAAAGTGTACGAGACTAAAGCATAAAATACTAAACATGTTAAAAAAAAGGTTTCTAAAAATGTTTGTTTCTCTGGCCTAATAAGTCTCATAACTCCGAACGGACAGCTATCACAAAAAAACTGTCTGAACAATAGTTGTTCCAAATGAAAAGACCTATCCAACGACATACATCTCATTGCTATTGGAAGGTGGTCCCAGGATGCCCATTCTCTTTTAGCCCCTGCCGCTGCCTCTCGCGCATTCTGCTCCGACGCTCAGTACTCGCCGAGCGCCTGGAGGAGAAAGACGTTCGTTTAGAACTTTAGATCATCGAAAATGCCGTTCTCTTTCAATGAAAAAATTTCTATTTCGATGGATAGATTTATCATCCACCATCGTCTGCGACGAACATTCTTTTTTGTATTATTCGATATCTTTTTAAATATCGAACATAATTATGTATCGCAAAAAGAGACAGCGCGGCCGCTGTAATTATTTCGACGTCTGCCATTATAATAATAATAATAATATAATAATTCGTTTATTTCAAGTAACAAGACTCATATACAAAAACATAAAAACAGATACAAAATGTGACACATACAGACAGGACAAGAAGCAAAGACACATTGCCGAAACTTGAAAGCGAAGTGAGTGGTAGGACAGTATGTAAACACACACTCCTCTCGATCCTGCTGCAGCAGTATTTAGGGAATTTTCGGCGGCAGCGCGAGGGGCAGCGGCAGGAGCTGAATGTAAATGAGGTATTAATACTGTGCAGCAGGATCAAGAGGAGTGTCAAGTGTTTGTCAAGTGTGTGGGTCTGAATGTAAATGCGGCAATAGTCCTAGATCATCATCATCATCATCTCAGCCATAGGACGTCCACTGCTGAACATAGGCCTCCCCTTTTAATCTCCACATATACCGGTTGGAAGCGACCTGCATCCAGCGTCTTCCGGCGACCTTTATAAGGTCGTCTGTCCACCTTGCTGGTGGACGTCCTACGCTGCGCTTGCTAGTCCGTGGTCTCCACTCTAGTACTTTTCGACCCCATCGGCCATCTGCTCTGCGAGCAATATGGCCTGCCCATTGCCACTTCAGCTTGCTAATCCGGTGGGCTATATCGGTGACTTTAGTTCGTCTACGGATCTCCTCATTTCGGATTCGATCACGTAGAGAAACACCTAACATAGCCCTCTCCATAGCTCGTTGAGCGACTTTGAGCTTTGAGAGGCCAATAGTGAAAGACCACGTTTCGGTGCCGTAACTCATCACTGGTAACACACATTGGTTGAAGACTTTCGTCTTGAGGCACTGAGGTATGTCGGACGAAAAGACATTGCGTAGTTTCCCGAACGCTGCCCAACCGAGTTGGATTCGGCGGTTGACCTCTTTCTCGAAGTTGGACCTACCTAACTGGACTACTTGTCCTAAGTAGATATATGAGTTAACAACTTCGAGTACCGAGCTTCCAACAGAGACTGGGGTGGGCACAACATTGGCATTTGACATAATTTTCGTCTTGTCCACGTTCATTTTCAAGCCCACCCGTTGTGAAACTCGGTCGAGGCCATCGAGCATCATGCTGAGTTCCTCCATCGACTTTGCCATGACTACGATGTCGTTGGCAAACCGAAGGTGAGTAATGTATTCGCCGTTGATGTTGATGCCAAGTCCTTGCCATTCCAGGAGCTTGAAGGCGTCTTCCATTGCGGCAGTAAACAGTTTCGGGGAGATAACGTCCCCCTGTTTTCGCAATGGAATCGCCTTCGTGCTCTGCTCCTGTACTCGGACCGACATGGTGGCGTTATTATACAACAGTCCTAGATCACAGACAGCCAACTCGAAGAAGAAAAAAAACGGAGTATACCGACCCAACCGTACCTTGAAGTTAAAAATCTTACCTTTTCTGAAATCCAACCGTACTTTTTTGGGAAATCATACTGGCAATACTGCGTGATCGGAATCTTTTGTAAGCCATAGAGTACAGCTTGGCCAGAACGGATTGAAACGGAACTAATATTTTTATTTCTGACAGCGTTTTAAAATCTATGATATTTGATGTAAACAAAGACCGCAGGTTTGTAAGATTTATTATTGTGCGGTGCCATAAAACTAACGTAATAAGTGAAAAAAAAAAAAAAAAAATTCAAAGTGCTGGTAGCGCGAAGACAGTGGCGACTTCCGGTTTTCTACATTTTTATGTCAAGCTGTATTTTTGTAACTTTTGACTTTGATTGCCACACCGTCTCTCTACTTAGTCTGTGCACACCATTGCACACAGCTTACGTAGTACAGCTTGACATAAAAATGTAGAAAACCGGAAGTCGCCACTGTCTTCGCGCTACCAGCACTTTGAATGATTTTATTTTATTTTTTTTCACTTATTACGTTAGTTAAGAGATTTTAATAAAGCGGCTGCGGATCTAAAGCTTTATCTAAAGAACATCGAAAATGAGACCTTAAAAAACCGTCTCGAAAATCTTGATGCTACCGCCAAAAATGAATATTCGCTTTGGAAAACCGTAAAACACAGTAAAAATGCGCCACAAACCGCGCAACACCCTCTAAAGCTAGCGAATAACACATGGGCAAGAAAAGACGACGAACGTGCCGAGGCCTTTGGCTCTTTTTTGGCCGAGGTATTCACACCGAATGCTAGCGACAGTAGCGACACACCGTTGACTAGAGAGATCGAAAAATATTTGGAGACAGATCTACAACTCAGCTTACCATTAAAGTACTGCTCACCTCGAGAGATCTGGAGTATTATAAAAGACCTCGAACCAAATAAAGCTCCTGGATATTGCCTTATAACTGCTGAAGTCCTTCGTGAATTGCCAAGAAAAGCCATCGTTTTTATAACACAGCTCTTTAATGGAATCCTGAGAACTGGTTATTTTCCAAGTATTTGGAAAGTGTCGGAAATTATTATGATCCCAAAGCCAGGAAAACCACCGCACCTTGTGTCGTCATACAGGCCAATAAGTCTCCTGCCTGTTATGTCAAAATTATTTGAGAAAGTCACTGCACGTAGGCTTAATGAATTTCTTAAAGAGAGCAGTGTCATCCCACAACACCAGTTTGGATTCAGAACGGGCCATTCAACCGTGGAGCAGGTGCATAGAGTGGTGAACAAGATAAGGGAAGGTCTGGAGCGAAAACAGTACTGTTCGGCTGTATTCCTGGACGTACAGCAAGCGTTCGACAAGGTGTGGCATCAGGGCTTGCTGTTCAAAATTAAAAAACAACTACCACACAACCTGTATGTACTACTGAAGTCATACCTAGAAGACAGGATTTTCCGAGTAAAAATTAATGACTCATACTCGAAATTCTATAACATACAAGCTGGAGTACCCCAAGGCTCTGTATTGGGTCCAACCCTTTACCTTATATACACAGCAGACTTACCAACGTCGGAAGAAGTTCTCTCTGCCACCTTCGCTGATGATACGGCTGCTTTGTGCAGTCACAAAAACCCTAACATTGCATCACAAATTCTGCAAACACACCTAGACAAAACCTATAAATGGATGGAGGACTGGAAGATTAAAGCTAGCGTGAACAAATCTACGCATGTGACATTTACCCTCCGAAAAGACGACTGCCCACCTGTTAAACTCGGAGATGGCATACTCCCACACAGTACAGTAGCTAAGTATCTCGGCGTTCATCTCGATAGAAAACAAACGTGGAGATACCACATAGAGAAAAAACGTGATGAACTTAACATCTTACTCCGAAAACTGACCTGGCTCTTAGGCAGAACATCACACTCTCACTAGAGAATAAAGTACTCATCTACAAAGCAGTTTTGAAACCCGTCTGGACATACGGCGTTGAGCTGTGGGGCTCCGCAAAGAACTCAAACTTGGAAATTCTCCAGCGATTCCAAAATAAAGCTCTTAGAATTATATCCAATGCTCCTTGGTTTATGAAGACGTCAGAATTACATGAGCATTTACAAATAAAAACCATAAAAGAGGAAGTAGAGCAACGACTGGAAACATACAAAGCTCGAATAATTTCACACACCAACATCTTAGCCTTAGCCCTAAGTGAACCAACAACTGTGAAAAGGCTCAAACGCCACCACATATGGGACCTTATTGAATAAAGCCAAGTAATAAAGAGAGAGGCAGATTCTTCGCTGGAAGAATGGACCTCAGCAGCCAATAGTCATACAAAAAATCTGCTAAAGGTGTACAACCGATTGCATGATGAACAATGAAAAAAAAAAAAAAAAAAAAAAAAAAAAAAAAAACTTATTACGTTAGTTTTATGGCACAATAATAAATCTAACAAACCTGCGGTCTTTGTTTACATCAAATATCAAAGATTTTAAAACGCTGTCGGAAATAAAAATTTTAGTTCCGTTTCAATCCGTTCTGGCCAAGCAATACGTAGTATCTTGTAGTCTGCAGCACACAGAACCTAGGATCATAGAGTACATTTGTGGCTAGGAGATGGCATGTGGGGCAGTTTAAATCTGAAGCTTGTACGATTAGATATTAATATTGAGAATCTGAAGAACATTGAAAATGCCCAAAAAAACGCAGAAAAATGCATTTTACTTTTTCATGCTGGACTTTAGAAAAGAACAGCAAAAATGTGGCATTATTTACGATAGCTTGGCTGATGTCGCTGTAGCAGCCGGTCCTGAATGGAAGGTAAAAACAATTTTGTTATAAAATTTATTGTGCTGGCAGATTGTATTACAATATGCCAGCTATTTTTGTTGTCACAATATACACGCACGGTCACAAAAATTTAGTTATTGATGTTGAAATAAATTATCATACAATAAATTATTGTCTTCATGGATTCATACCCCCAAAACTAGTACATAATACTGGGTCCATTACAGTCCAACAATCTATAAAATTATATGACTTGAATGTAGAATGCAACAGCTGAAGACAAGGCCCATTATGAAGCTAAAGCGCAACAAGAGAAAGAAAGGCGTCAGAAACCATTTACAGACTTATCATGCACTGGGATCTCGTTGGCAGCCATTGAGCAGCAAGAAAAAGAAGAGAAAGAAGCTATTGAGAATGAAAAGTACGAAATTCAGAAGATGGTCAGAAGAAAGGCTTTGAATAATAGTAAGTTATGTTTTTTTTACTGTTGTAAAATCATCAAATGAGTCCTCCCACCCAGGGCATGGCGGGAGGGATTGTCAGACTCGTACTGACTAAAATCCACAATGTCCTTCAATAGCCCTTAACATTCCGGGTCAGGGTAATGAGATAAGTCGTAGCGTGATGTTATATAGCCTTCCTCGATAAATGGACTATACTACATAAAATTTAGTTTTCAATTGAAACCAGTAGTTCCTGATTAATGTGTTCAACCAAACAAACAAAGTCTTCAGCTTTATAATAAAGAAAAGTAAGAAAGGTAACCAACTCAAGTACCTATCTTGATTTGGCTCTTGAGGTTGTCGGTATGCGGGATGTGGATTTAATATCTAAGGAGGCTCTCGTTAGGCAGCTAGATCAAGAGGCCGATCCAAAAAGCAGTTCTTCTGGATATGGCGTTTATTGTTCCTGATGCCATTGGGCCACTAATTGTTTATATTTTAAAATGAGTTTATTTTGTTTTGTATAAATATTTATAAATGTAAATACATAATCAGTAAAAAAATCGGCCAAGTGCGAGTCGGACTCGCCCATAAATGGTTCCGTAGCAACAAGTAACGTAATATAAAAGTTCTGGTAGTTGGTTGTAACTTTGAAAGGTAAATTTCGGTTTACGATTTATGATGTATAAAAAAAAACTACTTGATCTTGTTCAAACCAATTTTCAATTGAAGTTTGCATGGTAATGTACATCATATATTATTTTTAGTTTTGTCATTCTTTTATTTTAGAACTTACCCGGGGGTGGGGACACATTTTACCACTGAAAGTGTATCTACGCAAACTGTTCAGTTTAGAAAAAAAAAAAATATTAGTAACCTCAATATCATTTTTAAGGACCTATTTTTTTTGCGTAAAAATCCTAATGCGGTTCACATAATACATCTTCTTACCAAGTTTCAACAGGATATAGCTCTTATACTTTCGAAAAAAGTGGCTGTGACATACTGATGGACAGACAGACAGACATGACGAATCTATAAGGGTTCCGTTTTTTGCCATTTGGCTACTGAACCCTAAAAATGAATAAAGAATAACAATAATAATTTATTTATTTTAACTTACAGGTATTTTAGATGAAGACTTCTATCTAATGGACGTCAACTACTATTGTAAATCATCATATGGGTATATAATTGGTGAAAGCACCATACTTCACTTCAATTTGAGAAATGGTGTTCAAAATTCTTACCATGAGATGATAAATCCAGGTAAATACACATCCATTATACTTTCTATGGTCACTTGAACTTGAGTATCATGTGATCTACTGCAGGTGGTTTTTTTTTTATTAGGCTATGACCTTCTGCTGGCCAAAGGCCTCTTTCTCCTTCCAACTCTCTCTTTTTTGGGCAATATTTTCTCAGCTTTGACAGCCTTTCCTAAGGCTGCGTTTCCACTGAGGCGGAACGGAGAGCGATTCACCAATCACACGGCTTGAGAGATGTAGATTTCAAGCCATGTGATTGGTGAATCGCTCTCCGCTCCGTCTCAGTGGAAACGCAGCCTAAGGAGCAAAATTATATTTGATAGCACGTTTCAATAGGAATTTGACCGATATGTTAGATGGTGTTAAAAAACCGACAAAGCGCGAGTCAAACTCGCGCTCAAGGGGCTTCGTACCATTATCTTGTGTAATTTGGCTTGGTCTCATAAAAGGCAAAAAATCATATTTGTTGTATGGGAGCCCCTTAAATATTTTATTTTGTATTTGTTGCTATAGCGGCAACAAAAATACATCATTTGTGAAAATTTCTACTATCTTAACTTTCATGTATCATGAGCCTGGCGACCTATAAAGGTCGCCGGAAGACGCTGGATGCAGGTCGCTTCAAACCGGTATATGTGATCTAAAGGGGAGGCCTATGTTCAGCAGTGAACGTCCTATGGCTGAGATGATGATGAGCCTGGCGACAGACTGACGGACGGCGGATTCTTAATAATACGGTTCCGTTTTACACTTTGGGTATGATACCTGTGACATACCCTAATAATGATGTGATGTAAGGGACACAGGTGGTTTTTTATCTGCAGAAATTTTAAATGCAACATCATCTCTACCCTTTGGTATATTTAATGATTCTAATAATCAGTAATTCAGTATTATGTTTTTTGGCTTTAACTTTGTGCAAGTGTATGCATTGTTTGTAACAAATTCAGTGTGCATACTTCTAATACTTGCTTTATCAACTTATTTATATACCCTGTTATTGTTTTTTCACCCTTTCCAATTAGTTTACTTTCTTTTGAGTTAGCATGGTCAGCCTATTTAATTAGTGACTAACCCAGCATTTATTATCCCTAGTGGAGGATGGTGATTATCACATGTGAGGGTGATTGTCATTAGGACCATCGAGTTTTCTTAAGAAGTCCTAGTGAAGCCGTGATTGTGAAACAAAGGCCGCTATCCCACTGGCGTTTTACGAGGTTTGGCTTCTCACCAACATCAGCGCAGCGCCAACGCCGAGCAGACGCGACGTTAACGTCGCGTCGTCGCGTGGCAAGCGTTAACGTCGCGCACATAATGCTATGGCCAACAAACTCGACGTTAACATTGCGAGGTCGCAAAGCGAACGCTTACCACTAGAGAATCGTGACATCAAAGTCGCCTTGGAGCGTTTTGGAGAGACACCAACGCTCATAAAACGCCAGATAGCGGCCAAAACTCCCTATATCAGTTTGGATCCACGACTTCGAACTTGTAAATCGTGGCCTATCAACCACAGTGTCGACCCAGTGGTGTCCCACTGGGTCGACACTGCTTTTACCAAATTAAAAATTAAATCTACCAATTTGGTTAAAACAGGTAGAATACCAATGGGCTATGGCTCCGATGCGAAGATTGGCAGCATGGAACTCGGACTAGAAATGCCAGACGACAGCGGTTGTAGAAGCAACTACATGAAGATCCTTGCGAATATTGTCGATTACTTGACACAGAATGACTCCAAGGTGACCAAACTCCCGCCGCTGTTCACGATGCCTGATAAGGTTCCCGCTGTCAAAGATTTTATATATCAGATGTGCCAAGTGTCCGGTAATGATCCTTACCTTATTTTGTACAGAAATGTATAGTACTACGAATCAATCTTTTCGTGTTTTGGGTCTAGTATCATGTACATGAAATATTGAAGAGCAAAATAGAAGTACTACACATATTTCACTACATACTTTTGCCACACTTTTGGATAAAACCGGCCAAGTGCATGTCGGGCCACTCACAGTGTAGGGTTCCGTAGTTGCCCAACAAAATACTTATGCGAACTAACTAAACTGATTCGCTGAATTTAATTTTAAAAAGAAGAATTTTCAAAATCGGTCCAGGAGTCTTTGAGAAATCGGGGACAATACATAAAAAAAAAGATTACGACGAATTTAGAACCTCCTCCTTTTTTTGAAGTTATTAAAAATAGTTGACGATAAAAACCTACCTATCCCCAAAAAACATACCTATAAAAGCTGTAAAAATAAAGTTGACAAACTTACATTTGCAGTTGAAAAGCATGTTCTCCGATACATTTTGTTTAAGAAAATATGATATCCAAGTACATTTTATAAGTTGGTGGACTATTACTCGTAAAGTTGTAAAGCCTACTCAGTCATGATAATTTTCTTTTAAATTTCGTTATATATACTACTATTGTGAATTTTTTCACACCCCCAAACATAACCGTTTAGCTGGTAGAGGGGGGGGACACTCGAGTCGAGCAAAATTTAGCACTTTAAAGCTTAATATTTCACAAACGAATTTTTTTATCAAAAAATTGTTAATGGAAACTCACATTATTTTTTAAAGACCTATTTATTGATACCCCACACTAAGGGGTACGCGAGAAAGAAAAAAAACATCCCCACTTTACGTGTACAGGAGGTACCCTAAAAAAAAATATTTTTCGAGATTTTATTTTACCACTTTTTCGGCACAACAAATCCGTATATTTACACCAAATTACAGCTCTCTAGTACTGTGCGTCTCTGAGCTAAACTGCGGACAGACGGACGGACGGACGGACGGACGGACATAGCGAAACTATAAGGGTTCCTTGTTGACTACGGAACCCTAAAAATGTTTATATCTATATGCTACTCACATATTGTAACAATGCTATTTGTTAAATCGTGCCTATTACCTGTGCTATTACCATCAATCCAGAATCTTGGCAGCTACTAGGAAGATTTAAATTCTTTTGGATATGCTTTTTTATATGATAGTTAAGAACAATTGTTTAACATGCTTTACACTATAGAGATGGTTATCAGTTTGTAATAGATAGGTGGTAACCCAAAGGCCCCACATGGACAAGCTTTGCTGAATTTTGAAGGAATTGATTACCCCAAAAGTCAGTTCAGAGTTCATCTAATAGGAGTCGCGAAAATAATAATACTCGTACTTTGTGGGGTGCTAAGTAGTAATGGCTAAAAAAATATCAATATTAATTAAGTTCGATCTTAATATTACTCGTAGATAGTAATATTTCCTAAGAAAAAGTGAATAAACTTAGCATTTGAATTAGGTAATATTTATTTATTTTCAGGGGAAGATGAGACCCTCTTTCGGGTTTATAGACTTGATACACTTTTTTACTACCTCCTAAACAGCATCAGACGTTGTTCCCATGAGGGTTTTACCAAAGAGAGTATGCCTCTGGTTGAACTGAATGCAGACTTTTTTAAGTACTCTCAGGGCCTAGCATGTGAGGTGAGTTTTGAACAGTACTATATTATTTGTATTTTTTTTTTAAAGAAACATCGGCTTAGGTACAATATGATTTTTCCTGTATTGTGGGTGCGTTTAGAAACATAGAAACCCACAAACACTGACCCGGAACAACTACTTTTAGGTCATACAAATTATTTGTGCCGTGCGGGGATCATTAAATCATATTAAATATTAATAAATAGTAACTTCTTGCGAGTTTTTTTTTTTGTATTATTATATTCCATACCTAGACCATTAATCTATGAAATGTTTTATAGTAATAAGTAAGGCAAATTTGTAAGGTAACGAACCATTGGTTCTCATCAGCAATAGTTTTGAAGGGCACTAGTACATCAACCTTTTTGGAAAATAATAATAATAGGGAATATGCATGTAATTTTTTCTACATTTAAATTAATTAAATACAGTATTATAACGTAAGGAATTTACTGAATAATAAAGTTAAGTAGGTACTGCTACTAAAAAAAAAACTACAACAATAAAAATTCGTAATTATCACGTGTGACGTAATATTTCAGTCTTTCTTGTTATAAAAAATACATGGTTATCATTTTTTAATTTATTCCGCAGCACCACGAAACTAACGACAAATCCAATGTGTGCACCTCCTCGCGTTCAAAACGCTGGGTATTCACAATCTCGGAAATCTGTTGCCCAACAGTAGGCATCCCTCTTGTTCCAGGCAAGCACGTGCCTCTGGAAAATAATTTTGAGGTAAACAGACTTCATAATTTTCATAACATTACATCACGCGGACTTGTAGTACAGATCCCTATTTCGCCAGTTATGTTTTTAAACTTAAAACTTCAATAACAATGATATATGAGTAACAGGGGCTCTCTCTAATAAGCAAAACTAAGAATTTTGTGTGTGGTCGCCAAAAGTTTATTTTAGCACTGTAATACAACTGACACACTGTTTCAGGACGAACGAAGCCATGGGCGAGAGCTAGTAGTATATAGAAAAAATAAAATCATGCCGTTAGTAACTGAAGCTTAAGCCACACATCAAACAGAAAAAAAAATTAAAAAAAAAAAAAAAACAAAAAACCCGACTGCGTAAAAAAACTAAAAAGAAAGAAACAAGCCCAGTAGTTTAGAATTCACTCATTCACACTCACAGTCGGGGCCCATTCAAATTACACCAATCAAATCTTCCCAAGGGGCCCCGACTGTGAGTGTGAATGAGTGAATTCTAAACTACTGGGCTTGTTTCTTTCTTTTTAGTTTTTTTACGCAGTCGGGTTTTTTGTTTTTTTAAATATTTATTTTATTTTACTATTTTTAGTTTTTGTTAGCATTTATCAGTCCAAATTAAATTGAAACATTTAAGTTATATATATTTTGGTAAACCATTTTTAAAATCCTTTAATTTGATACCCCACTTGATAGAAAGTGAGAGATTTAAAAAAAATATTTTTAGTTCGAAACCAGTGAACCATGTACCCAGTGACACTCTCACGTTTAAGACGAATCTAACGACACCTCTCAAGTTAAAATCCATCAAGCTGTTTAGGCTGCAGAGCAACACAAAGAAATATACATACATACATACCCTCGAAAAACATAACCCTCCTGGCGCAGTCATGTGTTTGTTCCTGTTTTCCGGAGGAGCTCGTGGCTAAATGATTACAGTGGCACAGGCCAATCTTTCGGGTTAATCCGCGCTTGCCAAGGTTGGTCTGTGGATGGGTGACCATCTGTCATAGCGAGTTTCCTCCGTGCCTCGGAAAGTACGTAAACCCGTAGGTCCCGGCTGTCATTTGTAGATCTTTGACAGTCGTTACTATTGGTCAGAAGCTCTAAAGTCTGACAACCAGTATTACCATGTGGTATCGTATTGCCCAGTTATTGGGTTGTGGAGGTCCGATAGGCAGTCACTGCATGTAAAATACTGATATTCAGCTGCATCCGGTTTGGCTGGAAGCCGACCCCAATATGGTTGGGAAAAGGCTAGGCAGATAAGATGATGTGTTTGTTCCTGATTTGTTATTTGTAAAAATCTTTAATAAATTACAATGATAAAAGCGCAATTCTGACACTTTAATTTAATTGTATTTGTTTTCTCAGGCTACCTTCGAGTACACAAACAGAGACAGAAGTGGTCAATCAAAGGTATGTAATTAATATAAATAGTAACAGGTTCATACATACAGAACTGGTGGCTTACCACGACGTCTTAATGCGTCGGTAGTTCCGCTCAGGGAACGAGATGGCCCTAGACGACTTGTATAGCTTTGTCTCTTTCCCACAGGCTAACTACTCACGCTAAGACGTCATGGTAGGCCACCTGATCTCTGTAAAGTTTGTACATGATGCTATTTTTAACCGACTTCAAAAAAAAAAGTAGGTTCTCAGTTCGACCTGTATGTATGTTTGTCCGCGATTATCTGGCGTTTGGCTGAACGGATTTTGATGCAGTTTTCAGCAAAGTGTTCATTACATTCTGGAGAAGGTTTTAGTATATAACACTAATAGATATCCCGTGACGTTGCCCGCGTGGATCCATTTTGATTACTTGGATCGTAGATTTTCAGGGACGATTGCATGTTTGTCCACGATTATCTCGCGTTTTGATGAACCGATTTTGATGCAGTTTTCAGAAAAGTGTTTGTTACATTCTGGGGAAGGTTTTAGTATATAACAATAATGGATATCTCGTGAAGTTGCTCGCATAGATCCGTTTTTGTTGCTAAATAGGATTGAAGATTTTCAAAGACGCCGATTTTATGAAGATTTTTGTTGAATATCTCAACTAAAAAGGGAAAAATAAAAAACTTTTTGAAAAAAAAGGAACCGATATGAGAAATAGCCAAGCCAGAAATTAGGCTACATGTATGATCCTGAGTTATAAAAAGAAATATAGTTTATGTTGTTATAAATAAATTTCAGGACTGACCATTGAACTTGGAACCCATTTAGATTTCACTTCTTTTTTCGTTGAAGTCAACAACCAAGGCATAATATCAAACTATTGAGCTTGGCTCTCATTTCACATTTATGTTTTTGATGGGATATCATTACTTTTGGTACATAAATATAAATAATGATCTTACACTAGGGGCGACTTTCACCAAAAGTTAAACATGTTTAAAATTTTATTTAGTGTCAAAATTCAATAGAATTTTGACACTAAATAAAATTTTAAACATGTTTAACTTTTGGTGAAAGTCGCCCTAGGTACTGATCGCTAAATAGATTGAAACAATAATTATTAATAAATCCCAGTTAATAACTGTAGGGGATGTTAGACACGGATTTAATTCCAACAGTGTGCATCAATGAAATAGTTTAAAAATTACATGTTCACAAAACCTTATACTAATCGCCTGCCCATCTTAACACCGCGATTCAGGATCGTGACGTAATTGCACAACGCCATCTAGTGGGCGCTCGTTGTTGTAGAATACGGATACTTACGTGTAAAAAATACGAAAATCAACACTATTCTTAATAATAAGTACAAAGACGGGAATATTTGGATTAAAAAAATTTATCTAGTGTCACTTGAATAAAACAATTCTTCATTTATTTAGTGCATGGTGCAGTGAGTTTTTGAAAATGATAATAGGTGGCGCTACTAGTTATAAAATCCGCTTAGTTACGCGTAATAATTACGAAAATCGACTTTAATCTTAACTTATAAGTACAAAATCGGGAATATTTGGATTAAAAAAAATTAGGGTGGTGTTTAACTCGTTATATATTTACGTAAAGATCATAAAATCCACAAATAGAGATTTACAGGCACTAATTATAAGTTAAGTGAAAATTATAATAAAATAATAAAAAATTACCAGTTTCTGATTTTTTCCTTTGTATTCATATAATTACCTATCTGTATGCCAAATTTGAACTATCTAGGTCATCTGGAACTGGGATATAGTTTTGATCTATAGGTCAGTCATAAAAACGACGATTTTTGGACGTTAATATCTAAATAACTGTTTGAGATATGTTTATAAAATTTGGAACACATATGTATCTCGCCAGTCTTAATATATGTGCCAAATTTGACAAGTCTACGTTAAATAGTTTTTGAGTTATGAGGGGCTAAAAAGTGGCTCCAAATGGTTCGTGTAATATTACACACTGTGAGCTGCGCGCCTGCTTTGCTTGGCTCTGACACGCTCCCGCATGTCTAGATCAAGCATATAAATACTGATTTTCACATTAATCAACTCACGCGTTATGATTTTTCCATACAAACTTTAACAACGCCTAGATTACCAATGGAGGGTAGTTTTAAAAAAAATAATAGCCCAATTTGTGGCAAGTTTCAAATTTATAAACCCAAGGAATAAGATTTTTCATACAAACGTTTTCACCCCCTTAGAGGAGGATTTTCGCAACATCCCGACTTATTGCTTCCCTACACGGTAGACTGCAACTGCTGTCCAAAATTCAAGTTACTGCGTTTAGCGGTTTCGGTTGTAGGCGAGTCTTAATAAAAAACCTTGTTCTTATACATATTTATACAGGGTGTTTCTTTAAATTGGGACAAAAGGAAGAAATCCGAATCCATAAGAGATACGGGAAATTTCATTCGATTTGACCCACTTCTGTTGCCCAGACATTTTCCTTCCCATACAATGAAATGATCCTTAATAGACACTAAATCAAATAACATCATAAAAAAGGGAACTGACTTCAAAACCAAACACAAAAAAACTATAAAATAACTTTTCTTTCGGAAGTCGGTGGCTTTGTTTTTTTTATTTCATTGACTTTTATGGCCACCAACTTCCGAAAGAAAAGTTATTTTATAGTTTTTTTGTGTTTGGTTTTGAAGTCGGTTCCCTTTTTTTCAAAAAGTTTATTATTTTTTCCCTTTTTAGTTGAGATAATGAACAAAAATCTTTATAAAATCGGCGTCTTTGAAAATCTTAAATCCTATTAAGCAAAACGGATCTATGTGAGCAACTTCACGAGATATCCATTATTGTTATATACTAAAACCTTCTCCAGAATGTAATGAACACTTTCCTGAAAACTGCATCAAAATCGGTTCAGCCAAACGCGAGATAATTGAGGACAAACATGCAATTGTCCCTGAAAATCTACGATCCAAGTAAGCAAAAAGGATCCACGCGGGCAAAGTCACGGGATATCTATTAGTGTTATATACTAAAACCTTCTCCAGAATGTAATGAACACTTTCCTGAAAACTGCATCAAAATCTGTTCAGCCAAACGCGAGATAATCGCGGACAAACATACATACATACATACAGGTCGAACTGAGAACCTACTTTTTTTTTGAAGTCGGTTAAAAAAATGATAATTTTTTCGTTCAAACAATTTGCATGAAAAATATTTTGCAAAATTTGACCAACTTCCGCCGTCCCGATTTTTTTCTTGTGATACAATGGAATGATCCTTACATGAAACTGAGTCGAACGGCACTAAAAAAAAATTGGCCAATTTCACTCATTCCTGTGGACAACTCACACTTGACCAAAAAAATAAAAACGCCAAAATTGTCAATATCAAAAAACAGCTAAAGGTTTCTAAGATAGTTTTCCCGCATCTCTTATGGATTCAATCATTCAATCATTCATCATTTTAAAGAAACACCATGTATATAGATTATGATGGTTTGGCCATATTGAAAAAATAAGTCAAAGGTGACTAACAAATTCATAGGAATGATGTGAGTAGCAACGCCGGGAACGGACGCTCTAGGAACACCACACACTAATCTTAGTGCTGTTGTTATTTAGAAAGTTCGGATGCCTAGTACTCGCAACCGGCTAGTTTGTATAACCAGAGGATTGTGCAACTATTTTAGCGCTCTCAAAATCGTCCATCAGCTCCTATAACGAACACTCGGCAGAGCATGCAGTCCAAATTAAATTATCTCATGGTTTGTGGAGTAGCTCCACATTCACACTCCTGGGCAGAGTCGTCTATTTCCACCTGATTTCTTTTGCTTGGGGTATAGACTTCTAGGTCGGCCAAGGCTGCTCATGACCAGGAAGAAGATCTTCGGCAGGAATGGATCCTAGACTATCCCTACTGGGAAAGTTTTCTGCGCTCCTCCACGACAAGTTTAAGACCGGCTAAACGCCGACTGCTTGAAGTTGCGACTCCATAGTACAATCTTCTACATAAACAAATAGTACAAATACACAGACTGCTTGAAGAATATACCGACTGCTGAAGCAGTTAGCAATGGCAGCTTCTAGCAGTTAAATTTGACTGCTGGAGCAGTCCGTCTTTAGGCGGCCTAACTATGCCAAATTTTATATTTCTCCCTCCGCGTAACTGTCGTGAAAAGGGGTTTCTTTTAACGAATATTTTTTATAGTTTCAGGGACCCTTATGTTCCTGCTACAAGACTACTAAAAAAGAGACACCCCAGATGGAAGAATCCAAACAAGAATCTAAGAAGAATCTAATCCCGACCACATCTTCTATAGTCACTAGTTTATTTGAAGGTAAGTTGAGAGTTGGGTGGAACCCACAAAAAAAAACTATTGGCATGTTATGTGACAGTAACGTCCTTTTGATGGTTGATATCAGTTTATCGCGGTCCACTGCTGATCATCGGTATCAACGCATACAGGCTTGTGTCAGCGCGGTCCCAGCGAGTTTACGCTTGAGCTAGAGAATACAGTTGAATATCTATTTTCGTCGACGAGGACGCCGACGATGACTTAGAACTGAACTTTCTAAGGTCGTCGTTACAACTCTATATTTGTGCGATAGTATTCATAAAAGTTATACAACGTGTAACGTTAAATGCGCAAAACCTCTCGTGGGGTAACTCAGCCCATGTTACTGAACAATGTTTGTTCTAAGGCTTTTCGAAATTCGCAAAAAAAAAAAAGATTTTTCATACTCATGGGTCCGATCAATTTCTCATTTTGTATGAAGAAGCAAAATTTTTTTTTGTGAACTTCCAAAATTCTTGGAACAAACATTGTTCAGTAACATGGGCTGAGTTACCCCACGAGAGGTTTTGCGCATTTAACGTTACACGTTGTATAAGAAATGATCATCATTGACTTCATAATGTTTGTTGCAGAAGATACCACATCTTCAACAAAACGTACTGCACCGCCACTTCGCTTGCCTAAAACTGACTGTAAGTCTTTTACGTCAATTCTTTTTTTCTTCGCACGTATTAAATAGCAAGGCCATGGTTTACTATGATGACTTGGCCATCTATACATGGACTGCTCGAGCACTAAGCCATAGATCAACATACACCGACTGTTCGAGCAGTCAGTGGATACCTGGTGACTGAAGCAAGTGGTCCGACCACACGAACCAGTTGAGTTTATGTACCATGCGGTCCAACTTAGAAGATGAGTTTCTATGGTTTTCATCTGTCAACTAACAGTTAAAAAGCATGGTTACCAAAAGAATTACTTTGTACAATTTTTTTATTAGCCTGCTCCGTCCCACTCCTGGGCAAAGGCCTCCCTCTACTCTTTCCACTTTTCGCGAGCCCGTGCGTCCTCCTTCCAATTCGGACCGAATCTATGCAGTTCGTCCCGCCATCTCCTTCGCGGCCTGCCGCGACCCCGTCTCACTGTCGGCTCCAGTTTTGAGCTATTCTGGCCCTCAGTTTGGCCAGCATGCGACAGACATGTCCTGCCCAGTCCCATTTGAGTTGGGCAGTCTTCTGAGCCACGTCAGCTATATTTGTTTTGGAGCGCAGTTTTGTGTTTCGAACACGATCCGTTAATTTAACACCTAATATACTGCGCTCCATTGTACAAATTAAATTTCCATATTAGGTATATCAAATTTAATTTTCGTGCGCCCTCATATGTGTAGTTTTTATTTTTCGTTTTGCTAGATCGCATTAATTTTCATTGACACATTAATGTCAAAAATAGTCATAGAAATTCCTTAGGAAAAATATAAAATTGCATAAGAATTAATTTTAAAATCTATTTTTAAGCAATTCTTATTTATTACAGCTTGAACCATCGTCACACCAAACATAATTATAATAAATTTAAATAATAAATTTAAAAACACAACAATATAACTTAACGATGATGTTTTATTATCCTGGAAACTTTTTTGCTGTCTCTATACAACTATTACGATTTAACAGGTGTGACGTCAGTAGGATGTCACCTTCTTAGTTGGAGCGCACAATACGTAGAAGACAAGTTTGCTATGCATCCGATACAGACTGTTTCAAAGAGCCCGTGTGTGGTCGGCCTTATATTCTACAGTAAAATGTTCTTGACAGATTCGAAGCATATTCGTGCTCCTCCAAGACGTGCTCCTCCTCCCGAATTGACCACTGAAGACTTCGCTGCTCTTGCTATCTCAGCTGGGCGAGGACGAGGTATGTAATCTCTTACCCCCTTATTAATAAACGTGGACTAAAGTTACAACCAGGATAATCTTCGGACTAACCATACATTTTTAAGGATTGACCTTGGCGTAACTTTACTTGTCGTTTTATTAATTAATAAGGGGGTTAAAGTATACCTTAAGGCAGTGGTCCGACCGGCGACGATGAACGAGTAACGAGTAGAACTAGAAATTATAAAACAATTTACGATCAGCGGGAAGCGAGTGTAGTTTCGATAGTTTTGTCGCCGGGCTGTACTCGTGCGAGCGATTACTCACGCCACTCGCCCGCGGTCGCTCAGTCCTCTGTAAATGATCAAGCGAGCCGAGCGAGCATCGCTGAACGAGTTTATTTTTGAAAGCACATCGCTCAGCGACCAAACTAATTAAGCGAATTGTCGCCGGCAGTGTAAACAGTCAGAGAGCAACTATTAATATTGCATCTCTTTCGTTTACACGGAATGTACATTAATTATGCGTTTCTTGAGAGAGAAAATCGCCGATAGTAATTCGTTTTCTCGCCGCCGCGCCGGTCGGACCACTGCCTAAAGCGTAGAGTTATGAAAACAAAATTCTTAATAACATTATTGACATGTCTCATTTTATGATTTCACTTTTATTTACGACCTAGCTCAAGGGTTCCCAAACTTTTTCAGCTCGCGCTGCACATACAGGTTTAGAATTTTTTTCTCGGCGCCCTAGCTAGTTGATACCAGGTGATTAATAAAACAATAATACCTGGTTCCAAACTGCACAAAAAAAAAACAGGTGAAACCGGGTTTGTTGCTGCAAAAGAGATGAGACTATCCTCTTCTCTCTGGTGGATATTTTATACAAATAGAATCTTGGTTCCACGCAATATCAGTCCGGAGAGTCGACCGTCGCGTCTCACGGCTCCCTCTGTACTCTCTACGACGCACCAAGGCGTCGCGACGCTCAGTTTGGGAACCCCTGACCTAGCTTATTCAAAAAATAATATTTTAGTCCTGAAACAGGTACTTACCCTAATACGATTATACAGGGTGAATTTTTCAACAGGGCGTATTTTTCAACAGGGCGTGGATGGCTATATCCGAAACTATGAGGAATATCGAAAAACGTTGAAAGGAGTCTCGAGGCCGATTTTGACGAAAACTAAAACTGCATCGTTCGATTTCTATACTAATCACAATGATATTATAAATAAAAAGAGGTAGATATCGCACTAGCGCGCACAAAATGTTGAGGAGAATGTAACACAATTGTAGCACCCTTGATTTAGTCGGATTACAACAGCGAGCGAGGTAAAGTGAGTGCGCGGCGTAACAAAAACGCTAAGTTGTGTCTTCAGAAAGTGCAGAAACTATGGTGCCAAGAAAAATAAGAGTTGTGGAGTGACATACCATAAGCAAGTCTATTAAAAATATATCAATTTTGTATTTTTTTTTACGAGTTATTCCTCATTTTCAAATAAATTTCTTATATTGACGTAATGGTTCGAAAAGGATAGATAATAGGATGGCAATCTGCTGCGTGACAGAGACAAATAGCATCCGTCATAAGTCGGGTCATAGATTATTCAAACAGAAGCGAAATGGTAGGCACAATTATAGCGTTGCGCTTTATATTTTTTATGATTAATGTTATATAGAATGAGGTTAGTTATAGTTACAAATTTATAGTTATAGTTATAAAGTTATAGTCATAAATAGAATTCAATTTTATTTAAAACATCATTCATTACCAACTCAGTACCAATTTAAGAAATCTACTTATTCTCACAGGCGCTTGTGTTGAAGTATTTATTAATTATTAAAATCCTACACATTTATTTCATTTTTATGAAAGTCGCCAATGTAACTAACAGCTATTACGTATTCGACTAAACTATAAATATAAATAAACTGTCTTCAGAAATTTGATACAAATATTTGACAGTATTTAAAATATAATATATATATTGTAACAAGATAAATTTTCCTTCGCAGTACTTAGTAGCTGTACATTGGTAATCGGCATAAAAATAATAAATAATTATACCAAGCGCGCACCCCACGCGCTTGCCTATTTATTATATTCAATGTCTCTTCTGTGGTGAATCGACAAACTCTATGATCTCTAGTGTAGTGTGGACTATACTTCAAGCGCAACACACTAAAACTAGCTATCTCTTTCTATCTTATACGTTCCGTATTATCTATCGCTGTCGTAGTTTTAAATTACTGTATACATTTAAGTTAGTACTTATAATAACAACGCAACGAAATCTGAACGCCATTTAGTATGAACATGGCGTATCTTTCTATATAATATCATTGACTAATCATAAATCCTGGCCAGGAATCGAACCCGCATATTTTGGAAAAAAAACACACTCTGTATTATTACACCATTCGATAGTGTTGCTAATAAGGAACAAAAACTGGGAAGTAATCATATACGGCAAATTTGAGGAAATAGCAGATTTTGATGGAATTGCTATTTTTCTGTATAACTTCTGCTAACAGTTTTAGTTTTCGTTAAAATCGGCCTCGAGACTCCTTTCAACGTTTTTTGAAAAATTCCTCATAGTTTCAGATAAAGCCATCCACGCCCAGTTGAAAAATTCACCCTGTGTATTACTTCTAAGTGATTTATTTTTTTCTATAGGTAACCTCATTTTTTAATATGTATTACAAATGCATTTCTTTAATGAGACACTAGAGGTTTTCTAATAACCGACAAAATAAAATATGAGAATAAATGAAATTAGTGTGTTTATTAAGGGTCTATAGTACTTCAGTATAATCTTACTCGCTCGCACTTGCACGTACCACGCACTATTGCTTGCTCTTTCTTTTAGCTGTCTACACGCAAATCTATTTATTTTACGGCGAAAATAAAGGAAATTCAAAAAAGTAAATAACATAAGACCTGCTTTATAGTTAATTCAGTTAGTATAAAAAGTTTCATCATCTAATTTTAAGTATTTTCTGATTGCCAGCGTTTTATTGTTCAATTTAGAGGTAACTTTGGGATTTTTTTCTATCGAGAAAATTTTATGGAATCATGTTTTCGCCAAACATAAGACCTAACATTAATCCTCAACTTTACCATATATTTATTTCAAAATTAATGCTGTAGTATTTTCTACGTATCACAGGTTTCTGCTAAGCCATTTGAGGTAGTATAGGCTCTTAATGTGTGTGAATAGTAATATGTGATGAATTAGTACATAGTCTTAGTTAACGTGTTTATACCCATTATTTTTGTTTACTTGCAGGCCGCTTGATGGCTGGTATCATCAACAAGATCAACAAAAACTAGGAAGCATTCAGTGCCAAACTTTTTAAGAGGATCGTCTACCGAGCGCTCGTCCATACTAAAAGAGAAAACGTTTTCCTACCCCTAAATGTTATCCTATCTCAATGATTTTTTAGAATGCTTCCTACACAGTAAAACACTAGGTTTATAGGTTTTCTTTTTTTTTCAAAATTTATAATAGTTTGAAAGTTACAGGCGCCTAAGAGTTACTTTTGAAAAAAGAAAACCTATAAACCTAGTTTTTTACTGTGTCAGAAGCATTCTAAAAAATCATTGAGATAAGATAACATTTAGGGGTAGGAAAACGTTTTCTCTTTTAGTATGGACGAGCGCTCGGTAGACGATCCTCTTAAGAAATCTGATTATTGTCACGTTCGTATTACGTTATATTAAGTATTCCGTGTTATTGTTAAAACGATGTCAAAATGTAAATGGCGATGATTAGACCTAAGAATTGAGTTATTAGCTTTATTCACACCATGGTCCACTCATAAGCACGGTGAGGATTAATCGCAAAACCTTTCCCGCGAAAAACTAAAGAGTTCGCTGATACGTGTATTAAGACTGGCCGAAACACACAAACCCTAACGTCTGTGCTAGCCATGAGACTAGCACAGACGTTAGGGTTTGTGTGTGCTGCCCGCAAGTTTCGAGGCAGCGGCCTAACGACCGTGCCTACACACGGCGAATTAACCGTAGATTTTCACGGCCGAAAAACGTACTGTGTACAAGAGGCCTTAGGCTGCTTTTCCACCAGATATTATGTTGCTGCGGATGCGTTTGAAATCCACCAATCATATTCATTGGTTTACATAGCACAGCACTGGTTGAAACGGATTCAACTAAGATGTGTTTTTTATACGGAAGGATGCGTGCTATGGCTGCGTGCTATGGATGCCTGGTATGGTTCGTCTTCCTTACTGCTGCGCATCTTCCTAGCTCAGCTACTTTGCAGCGGCGCATCGTAGCTCAGCTATTTTGCAGCGGGCGGCGCATCGTAGCTCAGCGTTTACATTCTCACAGCATAGCTGCATAGCTCATCTCTGGTGGAAAGGCACCCTGAGAGTGCGTAAGAAACTATTAAATGTATGATTTAAATGAAACAGAAACGTGACTCTTATAACACATTCGGGCAAAGCCCTTTTTTCTGATTACGATAAGTTGCTTGTCAGTCAGTCAAAATGGCGGGTACACTTATAAGTGAAAATGTATGTGATCTTTTTAATCTTTATTAGAGATAAGTAAGCCTCTAAGGCTTGATTTAAAAGTGAGAGTAATTTAACCAAGTTAAGGTTTTATTTTACGTGGTAAAATCATCAAATGAGTCCTCTCACCCTACTGTCAGACTCGTACTGACGAAAATCCACGGTGTCTTTCAATAGCCCTTTATGTTCCGGGGTCACGGTAATAAGTTTAAAGAAATATTTTAAATCTCTTATGTTGTTATTGTAAAGTGTGACTAATAACACTAAATAAAACCGACTGATTTTATATAATAAGTTCATAAATAGGCACTACCTCACCAAAGCGTTCGCCTGTAAGTAATATACCAATTCAAAATTCTATTTTACACAGAAACAAAGTACCTAGTGCAGGCAGTTTTGCAACAATTTGAGGACCATTTTTCCTTCATCACGCCATGACGCGTGAACGGCTGGACAGATATCACTATTTTTTTTTTTTGTTGTGTTTGTTATACCTAGTTGTTTTAAGGCAAGACAAGCTAAAGATTCTGTTCTGTATGTTTTCTTCTTTAATAATCTAACACGACGATTAATGTTTTCGCCAGGTGATTGAGACCACTAACTTTCCAACAACATTTAGGCCCGTATTACAGAACGAAACTCAAGCACTGATCTCTATTTAAATCTAGATTTCAACCAATCAAATGCCTTGAATCTAGTTTTAAGTAATACTTGAATATTGAGTGACGTTGTGTAATACGGACCTTAGAGTCATAATCTGATAGCTTTTCGGAGTAAAAAGCAATAAACAGAAATTGGTCCTCATCTTTTGCACGCTCGCCGCCATCCAGGTCTGAAGCGGCCAGTTTATGCAATATTCCTAATATTTCACTTCACAATGTCATTGGCTATCCCTCATTTATTCATTCACGTTCAAGTGAATTATTAGGAATATTGCTAATAGAGGCTATACACGTTAGGGTTTCCATGATGGTTTTAACCTTGTATACTAACCAAGTATATTAACCAAGTGTATTTTTATCTTAGAATTTTTTATTGCATTTTATCTTGGTGAAATATTAGTATATTTAATTATAGACACCACCTCTCTTTGCCCGTAAGTAAAAGTATCATTAAGAAAAATATAGGTACCTACCTATTTGACTTGAATTTTTTAAACCAAGGTTAATGAGTTAGGTACAGGTAATTCTTTACTAGACTTATACCCGAGATAACTAGACGACACATTTATGTAATCATTATTTTCTATTATAATGCAAAACACAAACACTGACTTAATATATCGAACATGACATTAATTTTATTTAATAGGTACTATTTCACTACAATAATAGAAGCGCACATGTTAAAAACCGCAAAATGTATCCAACATATTAAAATCTCTAAGATTTCTATTTAGAACCCCGGAAATAAGTGCAAGCAAATAAGATTTTTCCAAAAAAAAAATGATAAATACCTAAGTACAATCAAGTACGAATTTTTTTTAAAAAAAAAATTAAGTACCTACATTCAAGTACTGATTGACAGCCTTAATTTTGATGATTTTTTAGATGTAAGTACAGTCAATTAATGTCCACTGTCATACTCATGAAACATCGAGATGCATTTTTATCATAATTAAAAGCAACTGAGTACAGTTGTTTTAGTATTTTAATTCATATATTTTAGCATGTAAGTTAAAGTTAGTTACTTTGATTTATTAAGTGTTAGTTTTCAAGATAAATAATTATTTAGTGTTCATGATATTGACATATTGTCGAATATACCTATCAATTATTAGTTTAGTAGTATGTAAGGATGATTGTGACTGAGAATATCTTGCTAGGGTTATACACATAAGGGGTGATTAATAGACGCAGGGCAGGAGTAAATCGGGAAAATACCTTAAAAGCTATTTAATTCAATTTTTGACTTATTGTGATAGGTTACCATCAAGTACTCTCCCAATAACATGTTTTTTATTTAGAGTTGTGCCATAGTATTATGTTAAAAGCACTTTCAAAGTTTTGCCCTGATTCACACCTGCGTTTTACGGTACTGAAGTTCGGTAGAATTTGTATACTTTTCCATAATTATTGTAATTCGATATGATCTCTTCAAGTGACAGAGTAGTACCTACTTATGTAAACAAGTTACTTAGGTAAGTACTACTATTATCATATCCCTTCAAGTTAATTTTACACGAATGTCGTCGTGTTCTTACATTCGAATATTTTGGTCTAAATTACTTATTTGTTTTACTGTATCGCTTCAATTTGTTACATGGGATCCTATAATCTTTATTGTATTGTGGTGCGAAGTGAATCGTGTGATAAGCTTTTGAATTTCTGTGTTAGGTACAAGTTATTTTCTTTTGTTGATTACCTAATTAAAAATGAAAAAATTAAAAATAAGTTGTAGATTTTACTGCATAATCCAATCCCCTTTTATCCTAACCCCCCCAAATTAAGTCGACCTGGCCGTCTTAACGTAATTTTACTATCCTACTAACATTATAAATTAATGTGAAAGTTTGTTTGAATGGATGGATGTTTGTTAGTTACTCTTCCCAAAAACTACTGAACGGATTTAGATGGAATTTGGCAGACTGATAGTTTATAACCTTGATTAACACTTGATAGTTTTGTCCTGATTCGATTCTATGTTCGCATGGGATAATTTTTGAGTTGTAGCTGGTAAAACCACTGGCAACAGCTAGTTGACTATAATGTAGTTTATGAAACTGTTACTTAATGAGGGGTTAGTTATAGTTTTTTAAAAGTATAGATAAGTATAGTTTTTTAAAAGTATCACACGAGTGTATAATACCTAATTATGTGCAGTTTCATACACTACTCTTTATCTACCTACTCTCATTGAACACGAACAATATTAAACCCGCGATGGTGTTTGCGGTATGTTGTATTTGAACAAAATGTATTTGTAAATGTTATTGGAAAATAAATGAAAAAAAAAAAAAATATGGCGCGGCGGGCGGAGCGTTATCCACGCCACGTACGACTACACCTGCACCGTTGTCCGAACCGGATCATTCTAATGTCGACAGAAACGCAACTCGTCAGATTCGCAACTCGTCATCTCTCAGAATGGACTCGCAACTTGTCAGAAATTTAAATCGACAGAAACGCACTTTGTCAGAAACGCAACTCGTCAGATATTTTTTAAAAAAAAAAACGTGTATTGATATGACGTTTATCGCCAAAATCCGATTTATTAATTTTATTGTTTGTCGAGCTGCGTCTTTGAAAATCTGACGAGTTGCGATTCTGTCTACATTGTGTGCGTTTTCTGACGAGTTGCGAATCTGACGAGTTGCGATTCTGTCGACATGAGAATGATCCGTTTGAAGCACGCCACAAGGCGCATCAAATTGCTACAGGGGCGCACGGTGATCGGAGCGGCGGCGGGAACAAAATATGTCTGTACAAACGTATGAGTGCAACGCCAAGAAATGGAACGGTTCGGACATACGTAGTTTACGTAGTATCTCTAAAAGTAGTCTGTGGTTCGGAGGATCATTCTCATGTCGACAGAAACGCAACTCGTCAGATTCGCAACTCGTCAGAAAACGCACACAATGTAGACAGAATCGCAACTCGTCAGATTTTCAAAGACGCAGCTCGACAAACAATAAAATTAATAAATAGGATTTTGGCGATAAACGTCATATAAATACGTTTTTTTTAAAAAAAAATATCTGACGAGTTGCGTTTCTGACAAAGTGCGTTTCTGTTCAATAAATTTGATCTTACCGCTCGCCGCTCCGCGCTAAGCCACCGTTTCCAGCGGCAAGGTAGTGAACGGGCCGTAAGAGAAAATCACTTTCAAAAATTGCTACTTGTCTGAATTTCATCGCTCGTGATGATACAGTGTGGTAAGATTGGTTCCAGTAAAAATACCTGTAGTAGGTATACTCCCGATATTTCATAAAAGTTTCACACCAGGTGCGGTAGGGAGGTTAATTCATAATATGTCAGATTCGGCAGCAGGATACGCCCGGGGTGAAGGACAGTGGGTGGGTCTACTTAGCAATCACCTGGGAAGCAGTAGAAGAGGCATAATTAAAGCGTGATGGTAAAGCAATCCTCATCTTCATGCTCGCTCCAGCCGTTGCGGAAGGCGCCCAGGGCATCTGGGATCATAGGGAGATCTCCGGCCACCGACATGACCGTAGGTGCAGGCCCGCGACCTTCGAATGCAAAGAGACACCGGTACGTCCTCTGTGGCATTTATTTTGCCATAACCCGCGTTATGTAGGTATTGATGGTATTGATTAGAGAAAACAGCTACAGCTTGGCCAGAACAGATTGAAACGGAACTAAAATTTTTATTTCTGACAGCGTTTTAAAATCTTTGATATTTGAAGTAAACAAAGACCGCAGGTTTGTTATTAGATTTATTATTGTGCCTTTTATCTAACGTAATAAGTGAAAAAAAAAAAAGGTTGCACTCCAGGAGTGCCGGTAGAAGTGAAAACTTTTTTGTTACTATGTTTTATTTTTAATTTGAATGACGTCTTACTCATTTTCGATCAGGGTCACGTGACCCTGACGGTCACGTGACCCTGACGGTCACGTGACCCTGACGCGAGTTTTAAATTTTTTACCCATTACAGAAAAAGTGTACAACGCCGCTAAAGAAGTTTTCACTTCAAAAAAAAGGTTGCACTCCAGGAGTGCCGGTAGAAGTGAAAACTTTTTTGTTACTATGTTTTATTTTAAAACTGGAGTAGTACAGATATGAAATTAACTAATTTGAATGACGTCTTACTCATTTTCGATCAGGGTCACGTGACCCTGACGCGAGTTTTAAATTTTTTACCCATTACAGAAAAAGTGTACAACGCCGCTAAAGAAGTTTTCACTTCAAAAAAAAAAACATTCAAAGTGCTGGTAGCGCGAAAACAGTGACGACTTCCGGTTTTCTACATTTTTATGTCAAGCTGTAGAAGTGTTTTATTTTACCTATTTAGTACTATGGTAGTAGTAAGTACGATGGTAAACCCTGATAAGGGACTTTACCCATGGCGCGACGCGATTGCAATTCGACCGATACCAACTAAAAGTGAAAATGAACCTTACACTACTACGACATATGACATAAAAAACCCGTTGTTATCTACGGGGACATAAAAATGTAGAAAACCGGAAGTCGCCACTTTCTTCGCCCTACCAGCACTGAATGTTTTTTTTTTTTTTTTGAAGTGAAAACTTCTTTAGCGGCGTTGTACACTTTTTCTGTAATGGGTAAAAAATTTAAAACTCGCGTCAGGGTCACGTGACCCTGATCGAAAATGAGTAAGACGTCATTCAAATTAGTTAATTTCATATCTGTACTACTCCAGTTTTAAAATAAAACATAGTAACAAAAAAGTTTTCACTTCTACCGGCACTCCTGGAGTGCAACCTTTTTTTTTGAAGTGAAAACTTCTTTAGCGGCGTTGTACACTTTTTCTGTAATGGGTAAAAAATTTAAAACTCGCGTCAGGGTCACGTGACCCTGATCGAAAATGAGTAAGACGTCATTCAAATTAGTTAATTTCATATCTGTACTACTCCAGTTTTAAAATAAAACATAGTAACAAAAAAGTTTTCACTTCTACCGGCACTCCTGGAGTGCAACCTTTTTTTTTTTTTCACTTATTACGTTAGTTTTATGGCACAATAATGAATCTAACAAACCTGCGGTCTTTGTTTACATCAAATATCAAAGATTTTAAAACGCTATCAGAAATAAAAATTTTAGTTCCGTTTCAATCCGTTCTGGCCAAGCTGTAAATGAAAATAAATCACGATCGCCACGACGACGACGTCAAGTCAATCGAATTGCATTATTATTATTTCTTAGTAGCAAGGTTGATTTTCATTTGTAGTTGAAATCGGTCGAATCGCGCCATGGGAATGGAAAGTCCCTTACGGTGAAAAGAGAAATGTTTTTTATTTTTACTGAGCCATAGACACAATGTGGTGCACTTGTCGGTGGTTGAACAGTGTTTTTTGTGAAACTAAACGCAAACTTCAAACAGATCGTTTTTCGTTATGCGATTACGACGATGGATGACTAAACAATATAGAAATATTTCGTAAAAAGTGCAGACGCCAGCACATTTTTAATTTCAATCTATTTTTCCAATCCAACGTGAACTTTCTTCCGTTGTGATAAAGTTGAAAATCCGTCAAAGAAATTTGACAGATTGGGGTCGTTTGATGTACTGGCGTTTAACCTTCATCATCAGCTAGCAGTCCACTGCTTCACTCAATCACCGGTTAATCTCATCCACCTTTAACCGGCCACCCTGCGATGGTCGTCGCTCCACCCTGCCTGAGGACCTTACGTTTGCCGATTCCGACTTAGGTAGGTCTGGGGGCTCTTTATAATGTTTTTGAAGTGAAAACTTCTTTAGCGGCGTTGTACACTTTTTCTGTAATGGGTAAAAAATTTAAAACTCGCGTCAGGGTCACGTGACCCTGATCGAAAATGAGTAAGACGTCATTCAAATTAGTTAATTTCATATCTGTACTACTCCAGTTTTAAAATAAAACATAGTAACAAAAAAGTTTTCACTTCTACCGGCACTCCTGGAGTGCAACCTTTTTTTTGAAGTGAAAACTTCTTTAGCGGCGTTGTACACTTTTTCTGTAATGGGTAAAAAATTTAAAACTCGCGTCAGGGTCACGTGACCGTCAGGGTCACGTGACCGTCAGGGTCACGTGACCCTGATCGAAAATGAGTAAGACGTCATTCAAATTAAAAATAAAACATAGTAACAAAAAAGTTTTCACTTCTACCGGCACTCCTGGAGTGCAACCTTTTTTTTTTTTTTTTTTTGGATACGGGCATCTCGCAGGTCAACCTATAAGAGGTTGTGTGCTGCTTATCCGGACTTTCCTGTGGTTGCCATAGATGACTCTAAGGCCTCCAGCCAGGGGCTTACAAAGTAAGTTAAAAACTAAGTGACCACACGCTAAGGGCACCCCCTGTGGGGTACGGACCTCGGCTTAGGACGTCACTGACAGAGGACAGCAAGGGACAGGCTGGATAACTAATATTTCATTATTTAGGGGCTAATTTAAAACTACAGGCTCAGCATCGCGGGCTGGCTCTTGCAAGGGTCGGGGGGGGTCTTTATAATGTATTGTGATCTTGGTTTTTATACTTAGTAATTTCGTTCGTTCAAAAACGAACGATGATTAGAAATGACAAAGTTACCGTCAGGTTTAAAATAAACATTTGATAGTTAGGATTTTGGTTATCCTCCGAAAGGAAATCATTTCTTGTCATGATTAAAAAATAAAATGAAATTATTAAACGAAATCTATCACAAATAACGAACGAAAATTTGAATTTTGCGGGTCACACTAAACTTGCGTTCACCATAAAAAAAAAAAAGGTTGCACTCCAGGAGTGCCGGTAGAAGTGAAAACTTTTTTGTTACTATGTTTTATTTTTAATTTGAATGACGTCTTACTCATTTTCGATCAGGGTCACGTGACCCTGACGGTCACGTGACCCTGACGGTCACGTGACCCTGACGCGAGTTTTAAATTTTTTACCCATTACAGAAAAAGTGTACAACGCCGCTAAAGAAGTTTTCACTTCAAAAATATTTGCAAAATAATACGAACAATCACCATAAAAATTATTATAAGTCAGTGATTACGTGATTACTGATTTTCGAAGTGATGATGCATGAAACACTAAATTAAAATATGTGCATCTGGACTGAGAGCCCGTTTTTGAAGTGAAAACTTCTTTAGCGGCGTTGTACACTTTTTCTGTAATGGGTAAAAAATTTAAAACTCGCGTCAGGGTCACGTGACCGTCAGGGTCACGTGACCGTCAGGGTCACGTGACCCTGATCGAAAATGAGTAAGACGTCATTCAAATTAAAAATAAAACATAGTAACAAAAAAGTTTTCACTTCTACCGGCACTCCTGGAGTGCAACCTTTTTGAAGTGAAAACTTCTTTAGCGGCGTTGTACACTTTTTCTGTAATGGGTAAAAAATTTAAAACTCGCGTCAGGGTCACGTGACCGTCAGGGTCACGTGACCGTCAGGGTCACGTGACCCTGATCGAAAATGAGTAAGACGTCATTCAAATTAAAAATAAAACATAGTAACAAAAAAGTTTTCACTTCTACCGGCACTCCTGGAGTGCAACCTTTTTTTTTTTGAAGTGAAAACTTCTTTAGCGGCGTTGTACACTTTTTCTGTAATGGGTAAAAAATTTAAAACTCGCGTCAGGGTCACGTGACCGTCAGGGTCACGTGACCCTGATCGAAAATGAGTAAGACGTCATTCAAATTAAAAAAAAGGTTGCACTCCAGGAGTGCCGGTAGAAGTGAAAACTTTTTTGTTACTATGTTTTATTTTTAATTTGAATGACGTCTTACTCATTTTCGATCAGGGTCACGTGACCCTGACGGTCACGTGACCCTGACGCGAGTTTTAAATTTTTTACCCATTCCAGAAAAAGTGTACAACGCCGCTAAAGAAGTTTTCACTTCAAAAAAAAAGGTTGCACTCCAGGAGTGCCGGTAGAAGTGAAAACTTTTTTGTTACTATGTTTTATTTTTAATTTGAATGACGTCTTACTCATTTTCGATCAGGGTCACGTGACCCTGACGGTCACGTGACCCTGACGGTCACGTGACCCTGACGGTCACGTGACCCTGACGCGAGTTTTAAATTTTTTACCCATTACAGAAAAAGTGTACAACGCCGCTAAAGAAGTTTTCACTTCAATAAAACATAGTAACAAAAAAGTTTTCACTTCTACCGGCACTCCTGGAGTGCAACCTTTTTTTTTGAAGTGAAAACTTCTTTAGCGGCGTTGTACACTTTTTCTGTAATGGGTAAAAAATTTAAAACTCGCGTCAGGGTCACGTGACCGTCAGGGTCACGTGACCGTCAGGGTCACGTGACCCTGATCGAAAATGAGTAAGACGTCATTCAAATTAAAAATAAAACATAGTAACAAAAAAGTTTTCACTTCTACCGGCACTCCTGGAGTGCAACCTTTTTTTTGAAGTGAAAACTTCTTTAGCGGCGTTGTACACTTTTTCTGTAATGGGTAAAAAATTTAAAACTCGCGTCAGGGTCACGTGACCGTCAGGGTCACGTGACCGTCAGGGTCACGTGACCCTGATCGAAAATGAGTAAGACGTCATTCAAATTAAAAATAAAACATAGTAACAAAAAAGTTTTCACTTCTACCGGCACTCCTGGAGTGCAACCTTTTTTTTTTTGAAGTGAAAACTTCTTTAGCGGCGTTGTACACTTTTTCTGTAATGGGTAAAAAATTTAAAACTCGCGTCAGGGTCACGTGACCGTCAGGGTCACGTGACCGTCAGGGTCACGTGACCCTGATCGAAAATGAGTAAGACGTCATTCAAATTAAAAATAAAACATAGTAACAAAAAAGTTTTCACTTCTACCGGCACTCCTGGAGTGCAACCTTTTTTTTGTTTTTTTATTGTTGGATCAACTTGAAACTTACAGGGGTTTTAGTTAAAAATAGTAAAAATTCGATGCCGCAAAGCATAAATTTCTTAAACGTGAAACAAAGCTGTTATAGGCAAATATCTATGGCCCTCAGTTCAGACGCTCGCTAAAAACGGCTTCACATAAATCTCAGAAAGTACTACCTCTGTGATAATAATTTTTATTTTAAAGTTTAGTAAAGAATTTCTTAAAGATTTTAAGAAATTTACAAATTCCTAGAATATAGCATTACTGATTTATAGCAGTTTTACTTACGCCTCTCAGTTCAGACGTTTATGAACTGAGAGCCCCACTGAAACATAGCTTTAAATGAAGAAATACATACATTTGCTTCTTTTACCATATAGTTAAACACCCCAATGAATTTCTTAAAAAGAAATAACGACATAGGAAGTAACGGTTGAAAGGTAAATTGCAATCGAATTTTCGGATAACGTCTGAACTGAGAGCCCTTATATTTTCGGTTTTATCGGCTATGTGCGGGCTCCGAGTTTAAAATAAATTAGCTGAAAAGTTTTAAGAAATTTTTAAGTAAAACTTAACATACGGCTTTTTCTTCTAAATGCTATACTTACCGAGAAAAACCATTTTTTAATTTTTCATTCGAACAAGTTTTGTAGAGTAACCATGATTTAAAAATCTCAAAAGTCTGTTTCAGACTTGTACTAATAAAAACCCACGGTGTCCTTCAATAGCCCTTTACGTTCTGGGTCCACGGTTACCTGATAAGACAGTCCCGCGACTCCGGCAGGGTTTGATTATTATTAATTATTTATTTCGGACCGGAGTAATGTAATATTATGTACTTATATCTATGTTAGTAACATTACATAAAATTAATAATGTCAGATTAATAAAAGTAATTACATATTTTGATAGTTGATAACATTATATATACTTACAAATAATAATCAAAATAGTAAAATATTTGTTCGTTGATTTTGTCATTTACAAAATCCACGAGGTCAATTTCAGATAGCATAGGTCATTGGAGCCGCTGCTGTGTAACCGGGTCCAGTGCCACAGGAATGGGCCCTCTAAGGGAGGCCCTGTCATATTGCTGACAGTTATTTGAAGCGCGCGTGGAACACGACGTGTCATCGACCCGGGCATATGGTCCATGATCGTACATTGATCCCATTACTGCCTACCGGAGTCGCGGGACTGTCTTATTAGGTAACCGTAGCCCCGGAACGTAAAGGGCTAATGAAAGATAACGTGGATTAAGTCAGTACAAGTCTGACAGTCTCTCCCGTCCCTCCCTGGGTGGAAGGACTCATTTGATGATTATTACCAAGTAAAAAAAATAAAAGGGGTTATGACAAGAATAGGCTCGAATCATGTAGTAGAGTCGTAACATAATCTGAACACTCAATCGACCTTAACCGTAACTGAAGTTCGACTGTAACATTATTCTTGTTGTTGCATTGTCAGAAGATGATTAGGAAACCATATTTGTAGTCTCGGTTTTAGTCTAAGACGTCACACATAATTTTATAAAGATTAAATTTCCGAACGCAACCCCACATGTGCTGCCATCTTTGAAACTAACTGACGTTTGAGATTTTTGAATCTTGGTTACCCTACAAAACTTGTTCGCATGAAAAACTAAAAAATGGTTTTTCTCGTAAAGTACAGCATTTTAAAGAAAAAACCGTATGTTAAGTTTTACTTAAAAATTTCTTAAAACTTTTCAGCTAATTTATTTCAAACTCGGAGCCCGCACATAGCCGATAAAACCGAAAATATAAGGGCTCTCAGTCCAGACGTTATCCGAAAATTCGATTGCAATTTACCTTTCAACCGTTACTTCCTATGTCGTTATTTCTTTTTAAGAAATTCATTGGGGTGTTTAACTATATGGTAAAAGAAGCAAATGTATGTATTTCTTCATTTAAAGCTATGTTTTAGTGGGGCTCTCAGTTCATAAACGTCTGAACTGAGAGCCCTAAGTAAAACTGCTATAAATCAGTAATGCTATATTCTAGGAATTTGTAAATTTCTTAAAATCTTTAAGAAATTCTTTACTAAAATTTAAAATAAAAATTATTATCACAGAGGTAGTACTTTCTGAGATTTATGTGAAGCCGTTTTTAGCGAGCGTCTGAACTGAGGGCCATAGATATTTGCCTATAACAGCTTTGTTTCACGTTTAAGAAATTTATGCTTTGCGGCATCGAATTTTTACTATTTTTAACTAAAACCCCTGTAAGTTTCAAGTTGATCCAACAATAAAAAAAAAACGGGCTCTCAGTCCAGATGCACATAATTAAAATTACTATTCTAAAGAATTTTTGGTGCTGACCACACAAATTTTAGTAAAATTAGTAGATTAGCGGATTTTGAAAGGGTCACACTCACAATGACGCTGAACGCGTAGGCGCGCGTATCCTTTTGTCTACCAGTAAATTCAATTTATTTTTTCCTGCAATAACTATTCAGCTATTCATAAACATGCTTAATCCAAATAAACCTGGTTACATTTCCCCTGATTCTTTAAACGACGGGTGTCCAGATTGCATCAAAAACGTCTGGAATCACAACCTGCATGAAGAGTTTCATGTTATAAGAAAGGTAGGTGCAGAAATCAATACTAATAGACTATAGATGGAAGTGTAAATTGATAATTGAATCGCAACTAAAAGTAGTTATTTGATGGTTTATTTTTAATTTTGTAAATAAGTACAATTAAACTCATTTTTCATAAGTTTTAAACAAAAATAAAATCAAATTCAAATTGCTCACAGGTGGTCCAGAAGTATCACTGGGTGGCAATGGACACCGAATTCCCTGGAATTGTTGCTAAACCAACCACAACCGACTTCAAATCTCCCGAGTATCAATACCAATTGCTGAGGTATGTTACACGTCCATTTATCCAAATATCATTTAGAAAAGTCAGCCCCTACTGATCCCACTGTTGGGACACAGCACAGTTTCTGTCTGGGATAGTATTACATAATGTAAATATATCGTAATAAATCTTCAAATTAATTTTTTTACATAATATACTCATTGTATTATGGTGAACTTACTAAATCTGGACTTATTAATTTATAAATTTAGTTGAAAATGCTATCTTCAAGCAACTAGCGAAATAAAAAAGGTGGGTTATCTTAGCTCCGGGCAGGGTAATCATTATCATGTTTTGTGATTTTTTTAGGTTCCTGGATAAGTTTTCAAACAATATTCTTGCACAGTAATGTTTTGAAATATCATGGAATAGAAATTCCTTTTAAATTTAGTTTTTATAATTTTCAATAAGATTTTATCTCTTTTTTTAAAAAAACAAACTTTAGATTAGGAGACCTAACTGGAAAGATGCCCTAAGGGTACCCTAGTCAGCAGGAAGAACTCATTGGCGGGTGGAATTCAAATGTATTTTATTTCATCCAACATCACATACCAATGAGATGAGTAGTAAGAATCTAGGTTGTTTATCCAACATAATCCAACCTTCGAAAGACTCCTCACACATGTGTGATTTCATTGAAGAATGGGCTACTGCAACTTTTCAAAATAGCTTCGAGAATATGGATATTATGAAAAAGTACTCAATGTATCTGTTCGATAAAAAAATTATTAATATACATATTTTTGGACTAATTATCTATCCCTGTATGGTAATTATTTTGCAATTGTCCGTCTTCTTTTGTTATTTATTTCCCCCCAAAGATGCGTTAAAATAAAGTAGTTTTGACACCCATAACTCATAAATAGATGCATTTATTTACTTTTTTGTTTCCATATAGGGCTAAGGATGAGATAAATGTGGATCATTGTTTATTCTGAATGTGTACCGTCAAATATTGGAGTAATTGCCATACTATGTTTGTATGGAAGAATGACCGATTAGTGTACCTTTAAACACAATGGCTAGTGTGTGTTTAATTTCATAATCAGTTCACCAATCTATGCTGTAATGATTTAGCTTGTCTAAAGAATGAGGTAGAATAACTCCTAAAATACTTAACATAGAGTGATTATTTTGATATTGTTTCAAAGATTGACTCAAAACCTTGTAAATTTTATAAAAAATATGCATTGTTCAGGATTCAGGAATACTTTTTAAACTAGAGCACAGAATACTTAATAGTACTATGTACAGAAGAGACACTTAAACAATCAAACAAATGTTAAATATGCTCAAGAGAATAAAGTGTATTACGAGGAGGGATCAAAAAGTAGTTAGAACAACATACTCCTTGGTAAGAAAAAAAAATACTGGCAGGCATAGCTCAGTTCGATTCTCTTTTGTTTTTTTCTGAATGTAGTCATTTGTTTGCTTCATGTCGGAACGTGTTCTCGAAAATGGAGAAAAACGAAGTGCGAGCCGTTATTAAATACCTCTGTTTAATAAAGTTAACGACGCAAGAGATTCATTGAATCATTGCGATTTGGAGGCAACATAAGGAGAGTCTGCTCCGCCGTATTCCACTGTTGCAAGGTGGGCTTCTCAATTTCTCAATTTTCTTCTGTGCTCGTTCTCCCTAGAACGAGCACAGAAGACGAACATCGTTGCGGCCGTCCATCGACGTCAGTCACCCAAGAAAATGTTGCGAAAGTCGAGAAAATTGTATTGAGCGATCGAAGAGTTACCATCCGATACTTTATTCAAGAAACGGGCATTTCATATGGAAGTATTCAATCCATATTGAAACAATCTTTGAATATGAGAAAAGTCTCCGCAAGATGGGTGCCGAGAATGTTAACCGACAGTCAGAAACAAAATCGACTTGACATTTCGAAGATATTGTTGGACAAGTTTTAAGAAGATTCTGAAAACTTTTTGTCTCGTTTCATAACAATGGACGAAACATGGGACCATCATTTTGATCCGAGACAAAACAGCAATCTTCGCAATGCCATGGAAACGGCCATCATCACCGACCCCGAAGAAGTTTCGTGCCGTGACATCGGCTGGCAAGGTTATGGCCTCAATATTTTGGGACTCAGAAGGGATATTGTTCATTGATTACTTGGAGAGTGAAACCACTATTACAGGCCAATATTATGCAGCTGTAATTCCCAAGTTGAGGAATTCCATCAAAGAGAAAAGGAGAGGGAAACTTCGAAGGGGCGTGCTGTTTCATCACGACAACGCACCCGCGCACAGGTCGGCAGTTGCGATGGCTGCCATTCAGCAAGCTGGCTTCGAATTGGTTGACCACCCCCCTTATTCACCAGATCTGGCGCCTAGCGATTTTTATCTGTTCCCCAAATTGAAAGAATACTTAAGGGGAAACAGGTACGAAGACGATAACGAGGTGATGGATGCCGTGGAGAGCTTTTTGCAGGACCAAGACAAATCTTTTTTTTTTAATTGAAGCCTTGGAAAAGCGCTGGACTCGGTGTGTAAAGAGACTCTGAGACTATGTAGAAAAAAAATTATTAAGTAATCAATAGTCATTATATTCTATCTCATTCTCACTACTTTTTGATCCCTCTTCGTAATTAACTCCCATCTGCGTCGCATACCTACTTTTATAATATATACATCGTAATAGGTAGATTGAATGGGGGTCATTGATCCGAAACGCATACATTAGTATGCGAATAATTTGCTTAAACATTCCACCGGAATTGATTTGATTTTATAAAAAAACCGGAACTTAGGTAGGAATTGTATTAGGGCGATAAGACCCGCCGCGCCGTTTTAACCATAGAATTAGAAATATTGCAAAACCGTTTTTTGTAACAATTTTGGTGTACAATAAAGTGTATTCTATTTATCTATCTATCTATGCCAGGTTTGCGGAATTTAATCGAAAGAGTTACCACGGCCTTGGAACGCAAATATAGTCTGAAATTGTCTATCTATAGCACTGTTTTTTTCACCTCGAAGCACTTGTATTTTTGAGAATAATACTTGATCATGATTTATACTCATGCAGGATTTATTAATTAAGAAATATATTTCTTGATCTAATAACTGACCCTTAGTGGTTTGCTTACTGATTTTAACATACCTATTGTTTTCATGTATTCTTAAATGTTATCACCTTTCCAGAATCAACGTCGATATATTAAGACTTATACAATTGGGTCTTACATTCATGGATGACAATGGCCAAACACCAGCAGGGTGTAGTACCTGGCAATTCAACTTTAAGTTCAGCCTCCGGTAATTTTTGAAGTGAAAACTTCTTTAGCGGCGTTGTACACTTTTTCTGTAATGGGTAAAAAATTTAAAACTCGCGTCAGGGTCACGTGACCGTCAGGGTCACGTGACCGTCAGGGTCACGTGACCCTGATCGAAAATGAGTAAGACGTCATTCAAATTAAAAATAAAACATAGTAACAAAAAAGTTTTCACTTCTACCGGCACTCCTGGAGTGCAACCTTTTTTTTTTTTTTACTATCCTGTACTGTCCTGCTGGGCAAAGGCCTCCCTCTATTCCTTCCAACGGTCTCGATTGTGCACTATTTTCTTCCATTTCTCAAGAATGGCATCCAGTTCATTACCATCTCCTTGTGTGATAAATAAGATTAAAATTAATATTTTTATAATGGAAGGTACAACAGTCGGGTGCCCTCTATCTGGCAGAAACTTGTTTCTCCGAAACCTATTTGGCAGAACTCACTTGGCAGAAACTTTTTTAAACGAACATTGTTATGGTATAAATTTTTTTTAATATAATTGTTTTTTGGCCTAATGTTTTTATGTCCGAATTTAAATTGGGATACTTTTAAGATGGCAGAATTGTATTGGGCATAATTACTTTTGTCAGAGTTACAATTTTGCATATTTTCATTTAGCATAACGTTTATTTAGAGCGCCGATTATTTGGAATAATTTGACTTGGTATACTTCGAAGATCACAGAATTTCAGAATAGAAATAATTTAATAGTCATAATAAAAAATAAAAAAATTGTTTTATAAAATCAATATGGTGTGCTACAAAAGTTAGTGACAGAAATGAATCGCTGCAAAACCGACTTCACGTAGTCTTGTCTGCCCTACCCCTAGAGTGTAATTTATAATCGCGTAGGCGCGGAGGGGCGAGGCGGCCCGTGAGCTGAGGAGCAGGTGGTTTTAACGCACACCGCCGCGGCTGAGGCTGGCCGGCTTGCCGGCCAGTAAGCCGAAGCTGCGGTGGTGGGCGTAAAATCATCTGCGACGATTAGCTCGCGTGGGACCGCCAGAGACCCGCAGCGCCGGAGCCGTGACAGAAGCCATGCCTGCTGCATGTGCTGAATGCTTGCTGCATGTTTACTGCATCATCTTACTGTCTGGGAAATAAAAACCACACAATTATGCAAAAGATGATTCTGGTTGTGAACTTTCTACGAAATGATGGTTATACTTATTGATTATTATGGAAATGAAATTTATGCCTAAAGATGATTCTGACTTACAAAATTATGGGTTTCGGTGTTATGGTAAATGAGTGTATGCCAAACGATTTTCTGCGAAAAGAGGTTTATGCTATCCGTTGCTATGCAAAATAAAATTATGACGTAAAAAGTTCTGCTATAAAGGGTGGACCCACAACAGTCATAGTACTTATGTATTTATGTTTTCAGTAATGATACATATGCTCAAGACTCTATTGAACTTTTGCATCATTGTGGTTTAAAGTTCAGGAAGCATGAAACTCATGGTATTGAAACATTTGAGTTTGCTGAACTTCTGATGACTTCAGGTAATTTAAATACATACTCCGTCTAAAATACTTATCATGTCATGTCCACCCGGGCGAAGCCGAGACAGGCCGTTAGTACATAATAACATGGAATAAATGAAAACATATTTTGCATATTTTATTTCTTTCAGGTGTCGTGCTGATGGAAAATGTTAAGTGGTTAAGCTTCCACTCTGTTTATGATTTTGGGTACTTACTTAAAATTCTAACAGATGTAAATCTGCCCCTGGAAGAATTCGAGTTCATGGATATGCTGAAATTGTATTTTCCGAACATATATGATGTCAAAGTAAGTATACTTTATTTAAATCCAAAACATATACATATTATATTATAAGCACTGTATGGGTCTGTATGGTCCCAACTCGAGTTTGAATCAGATAATGAGAATGTGGTGAAGTGACGCCAGTCCCATGCAGCACTTACTGTGGTCCTTTACTAATGTATGTTGTTTGTCTAATTTAACAGTATCTGATGAAGTTATGCAAAAACTTACGAGGCGGCCTGCAAGAAGTTGCTGATACATTGGAATTGCAACGTGTTGGTGCTCAGCACCAAGCAGGTTCGGACTCCTTGCTAACAGGGATGGCATTTTTCAAAATCAAAGAAGTATGTATCTGATCATTTTCTACATATCTATTCATTGTTTTGGTTCTGGTATTTAAAATTAAGATTTTCATTATATGACCTTTTTTTACAGTTATTCTTTGATGGTAATATTGAGAGCACTAGGGGTCATGTGTATGGCTTAGGTGGAACAATGAATGTTAGTTCCAACAGTTTTGAGGAAGAAGCAGAGAACGCCACTTCACGCTAAATGTATCATCTTATTGTCCTATTTAATTATTTAAGAAAAACATTGTATTCTATGTCACTGTAACTGTACCTGATGATTATGTGCAAAAGATAGAATATCGTGCGAAAACTGTGATATTTGGGTAAGACTTATTAGAGGGCAAAATCAGTTTTCCATAAGAAATGCTTTGAGAGAGTAATATTCTTTAACATCTGCTGAGAATTATAGTATTGAGTATTATTGTGTCACAAGTTAGCCGGCTGTACATCTTCTACATATAATCAAAATATTGTTTGCAATCCAAACAATTTTTGAGCAGTTTCCTATGCATTATGCCAGGAACGGATGACATTATTTTGATGCTACATAAACAAGTTATAAAACATGAATGTTAGCTTAGATAAAGTAGTTGTATGTCGATGTCAGATCGCACCCGTGCTTTGCGGGGGCAGGACTAGCTTTTATTCTAATACAAGTGAAACTCTCATTTTTAATTTAAATTTTGAAGCTAATGTGTGCTCTCCACAACAGCTTCAGGTCACATTTTTTTAAATCTTAGTTTAATGCTAATTTTTAAGCCCTAATCTACACTTAATTAATATACCAAAGTAATCAATGTATAATAATTATATTTTAAATAAGCATAGGGAGATTTTTATTTTTTAAGTATTTTACACTAAAAAGTCCAAGGCGTAGCCAGGCTCTTTTTGATCCACAAGTTGGAAGTTTGTTTATTTTATACTCTTGTATTGAAAAAATATCTTCTTAGTATAAGTGAGATTATTGTAGTAAATATAGATGGTATCAATTTCAAATCTATTTGTGTGTTTATGCAGATTTCACTACAGTAGAATCTGTTTATTATGACTCCGCTTATAATGACGAACCGCTTATTGTAACGTATTACACAGCGAAATTTGGTTTTTATAATTAAATTATTTAAACAAATTCGGATTTAATGACTTAGCATTTAGTGACATCTCGCTTATTATGACCCATTTAGTGATAAATCGCTTATTATGTCCCATTTAGTGACATGTCGCTTATTATGACCCATCTTCTACTATACATATAAAAATAAGTCGGGTTTCCTGACGCTATAACTCCAGAACACACGAACCGATTTCCACGGTTTTGCATTCGTTGGAAAGGTCTCGGGCTCCGTGAGGTTTATAGCAAATAAAACGAAGCCATCTGGTGGCGAAACGGAGTTCGTCGGGTTTGCTAGTTTTTTATAAATAATTTTCCAGTTGATGTAGTGACCGACATGATTCCTAGCACCCTTCGACAGTTTTCGGAAGAGTCTCGTGATACTGGACGACGTTAGGCGCGTGCATGGATTTTGCGTCTCCGTGGGTAAGTGGGTAATTGATAGCGTAATTATTATTGACTTATTTCTATTTTATCTCTGTCTATATATATATACATATATACAGCGTGAAATTCTAATGGTTGTTCTACCGAAGCGAAATGAGTTTGTATCGGTAATACAATCGATTCATATTTATAAAAAAAATTAGACTCAATAAATGGCAGATTTACAATTGTGATAAACAAAACTCGAAAGTGACTTGAACCAACAGTAGGGCATCGCGCGATATGATACGCGGAACGCGAGCGGGCGCGTGGTTGGCCCGGTCGTTGCACTTTTAAATCAGCTGATCATACGCCTGAGTCCTGACTTAATCAAACACAAAACCCAATAAGTTATTCCAATTTTCCCTTTATACTTTTACGGATTTAGGACCGTCATAAATAATTATCTTTAAAAAAGTCTGATTTAGATAATTAAGTATTTGAGGCGTATTAAAAAAATGGAATTAACTTAATATTTACAATGATTTTGATTACCTAACCTACTTTTAAATGTTTATTTACGAGGTACGAGTGAGTAGGTACTTACATTTCCCGGTAGCGGAGTTATTGTTCGAAATGCAAACCACTATTTTCAATGCACAAACGAGCACGTTTTAACTGGTTGTCTTTCAGTTTGATAAGAGTGTCTCTATCACGTCTCACGATATTGAAAGCGTCCACTATCGCACATAACAACACGTCACGAGTTTGATTTATACCTCACAATACACCAGGCGTTTGAGCTCAGACCACAAATAAAGGTCAAAAGTCACAAAAATTGTAATGACGATTCAGTTTTGAAAAGATGTCGATAACGTATTACACTTATGACGTTCGCGGAAAGACTAAACTAAGGCCGGCTCCACACGTTGGCCCCAACGCTCGTACCAACGGAGACGGCGCTATACCAGAAAGCAAGACGCAAATAATTCTATCTCGTTTCTTAGTATAGCGCCGTCTCCTTCTATTGGGCCAACAGGGCCAATGTGTGGATCCGGCGTAAACGTAAACGCAGAGGCGCGGGCGCGGGTGAGGGAGGCCGCGGCCCCCCCTCACCGCCGCGTTCGTGCAGGCTCGAGAGAGCTTATTTTGCTCTGAACATTTATTTTATTATTCACTCTTCTTTTGTAGTTTGCCGCGTCGTGAGTTTCGTGAAGGTACCTACCTACGTCATATCTAGTGCTGACTACTATCGATTCTCGCTCTTTCGAGTTTATGAATACTTTTTTAAAGATTTGAAAAAAAAAGAACTTTTTTTTTAAAGTTTAACTTTGTGTTTCGATAGTACTACTGATGGGTAATCGTCCTGCCGCGGGAGAACAACCATGAAAATTTCACCCTGTATATTAAAATAAAATATAATACTGACAAAAACAGGAGATTGTCTGTTTTGTATAACGTTCACCTACCTATGACGTGTTTGTTATTTCCCGTCGAATATCATTATAAACGGATTCCACTGTATTTATTAACAATAGAGGCTTCTGTGTGTTTAAATTCAACTTAATAGTGCAGTAATATCAATGTCTGAATTCTCGTCACAATATTGAAAGCATTTAAAATACAATAGAAGATATAAATTATTTTCTTATTGTAAGATTGTTGTAGTGATTATAGATGGTATCAATTTCAAATCTATTTGTGTGTTTATGCAGATTTCACTGTTTATCATCAATAGAGGCTTAATTATGTGTGTTTACATTCAACTTAATAGTGCAGTAATCAATGTCTGAATTTACGTCACAATTTTAAAGCATATAAAATACAATAGGGTTAGTAATAGATTTCAAAACATTTTGACAAGTACCTACACCTTATATGTCCATAAATAAGATTTCGTGTGTTTTAACTGACGTAATATGTAGTTTACAAGAATTAATGTTGTATAAACCAAACATTTTTGTCCCTATATGATATTTGAAATGGATACATGTTTACAAATTGCAAACAAATTTTGTCTACCAAAATAAAATATTACTTTAAATTATTCTATTTATCGAAAAAATATATGTGTCATTAAAATCTGGAAATAAAGAAATCATAAATAAAGTGTGTTTTTGTGAAGTATTTAGCCTAATAGTATCTTAAATTACCTACGGGAGCCAAATTGCAACCTTTGTTCCTTCAAAGTTGAATTGTGTACTTGTTGCATACTGCCAAAATTCAAATAGAAGATTCCTTATCAACTCTATAGTTTGGACTGATTTGGACTACACACACAGTCTGGCCCTTTAGTGGATGTAATTTTTGTTTTATCTAAACTTTGCCACACACTAGGAATTTCTCCTATGTCGTGGGTGCGTTTACAAACATTAACTCACATACACAAACGCCTGTTCTGTGTCCTGCTTGCATGGAGGGAAGTGGAAACATATTTTTCATACTCCTCCACTATTCATTCCATATTAACCGTGATTGATGGTTGTTTTCACAAATGATGTAGGAGGTATTTCTGTTGCCGCAATAATAACAAATACCTGTGCAAATACTAAAAAACAGACCGACTTAAATATTTTAGAGGGCTCCCATATAGCAGACATGATTAAGTTTTGCCATTTTCATAGATTGGCCGTTTTTTTAAGGTACAGCCACAGAATACTGAATAGTACTATAAAAATTGAACTCTGGAGACTATGCCAAGCTGAGGAAATTGATTCAAGTTAAAATATTCATTCCGCGAAACCCCTTCAGGTGTGACGCCGGGGGGGGGGGGGGGCTAGAGTCCGCTTCGCCCTGCCTAGCTACGCCACTGTACTAGGTCCACAACTCCACAATTACCACGCATTAAAGTATTACTTATTAGAACCCAGGCCAATGCACATCACGTGCTCCGTCGTTCGTTGGTAGGTATGGTTGATTCCCTTTATGTCGAGTCCCTTTACGTCGCCGTCGAGCCGAAAACCTTGTCTCGCTTCTATTACCCCTATGTCGAGTTTAGTTTTCTGTCCCGTTTCTATTCCCTTTATGCCGAGTTTATTTACCACGCTTCTATTACCTTTATTATGTCGAGTTTAAATAAATCATATTTTAGAAGTACAGTCACGTCCAATGAAATGAATACATGCACATAATTTAGAATCATTCATGATTGGAATTGTTATTAGGAGAACTTGGGATCCAAGAGCGAGCGAAGCGAGCTCGGGACTTGTGGGCACCCCGACACGGACAGGTTAGGTGTTAGGTTACTTTAAACCATGCACGCAGAAATAGGAGCCGTTGAGCTTCCTTTTTTAGGTAATCTTCACCTATACTTGAATTAATATTATTATGTTTTTATGCCATTGGCTTTTAATTAATTTACATTCCTGACTGTACTTGTTCACCAAAATCGACATAAAGGTAATAGAAAGCGTAAAATATCAATACTTTGGAGAACAATAGACTTCCAGACTCGACGTAACGGGACTCGACATAAAGGGAATAAATCGTAGGTATACCTGGTATATCTATTGCATTAAAGTATAGAACTCAGGCCAATGCACATCACGTGCTCCGTCGTTCGTTGGTAGGTATACCTGGTATACCTACTGGCAATTGGCTGCAGAATGCGTCGCATTTATTGATAATACATTTATAATACAATAATTGATTGATAATTTACCCGACTGCGCCAGGAGGGTTATGTTTTTCGAGGGTATGTATGTATGTACCTATATTTCTTTGGCATGCTCTGCAGCCTAAACGGCTTGATGGATTTTAACTTGAGACACACTTGAGAGGTGTCGTTAGATTCGTCTTAAGGTGATTGCTTCGATGTAGCCCGCGAAATTCAAATTTTTTTACGTTTTTTGCAATTTTCAGGCCAGTGACATGTTGTAACTTTATAAACATTTGTGTTGCGCAAATAACAAGTATAATTTTAAATATAAAAAATATCAAAAAACTCGCTCCATCAGCTCTCACATAGAAAAGGTGCATCGTAGTTAGATTTCGGAGATTTTAACATGATGCACCTTTTCTATGTGAGAGCTGATGGAGTGAGTTTTTTGATATTTTTTATATTTAAAATTATACTTGTTATTTGCGCAACACAAATATTTATAAAGTTACAACATGTCACTGGCCTGCAAATTGCAAAAAACGTAAAAAAATTTGAATTTCGCGGGCTGGTTGGAGCATCCCCCTTAAACGTGAGTGTCACTGGGTACCTACATAAAACTGGCCAAGTGCGAGTCGAACTGCAAAGGGTTCCGAACTAAAAATATTTTTTTAAAATCTCTCACATATTATCAAGTGGGGTATCAAATTAAGGGTTTTAAAAATGGTTTACCAAAATATATATAACTTAAAATATGTTTCAATTTAATTTGGACTGATAAATGCTAACAAAAACTAAAAATAGTAAAATAAAATAAATATTTAAAAAAAAACAAAAAACCCGACTACTTGGACTTGTTTCTTTCTTTTTAGTTTTTTTACGCAGTCGGGTTTTTTGTTTTTTTTTTAAATATTTTTTTTTCACTTATTACGTTAGTTTTATGGCACAATAATAAATCTAACAAACCTGCGTTCTTTGTTAACATCAAATATCAAAGATTTTAAGACGTCAGCAAACAAAAAGATACGTCCGTTTCAAGAGCTGTACAGCTTGACATAAAAATGTAGAAAACCGGAAGTCGCCACTGTCTTCGCGCTACCAGCACTTTGAATGATTTTATTTTAATTTTTTTCACTTATTTCGTTAGTTTTATGGCACAATAATAAATCTAACAAACCTGCGGTCTTTGTTTACATCAAATATCAAAGATTTTAAAAAGCGCTGTCAGAAATAAAAATTTTAGTTCCGTTTCAATCCGTTCTGGCCAAGCTGTACTCCATCCATAGTCTATATTATTATACCATGGTTCCATCTATTTACACTAAGCTGTACTTAAGTGAATAGGTTCCATCTATTTTTACTACGTTGCCTCTTTCTAACAAGAATTTACTCTATTTCTCAAATAGATTTCCTGAGCTCAGATTAGTGGCATAAGTAACCTATTTTTTATGTTGATAAAAAATATCATTGAGCAGTTCAATACCCAATACTGGCTGTTTAAAAATTAAATGCAACTTTTTGTTATCTGTGTTACCCAGTCTCGCAAGTGGCGCCCCCTTGCTGTCATTGCAGCGGCAAAAGTCAAGTAACATCTATCACTGGAGGGACTGATTGTTGGTTTTTAATTAAAAAATTATAGTTTTCTATAGAAAATGGATGAAGAAGGCGATAATATTTTGCTCGAAGATAATTACTATCAGTTACTAAATGTTTCAAAGACGGTAAATATAAATCACGTGCATTTTAAGATTTGCTTTCAGCATTTTTATACTATCAATATTATATAACGACACAAATGAATCTTACATCGTGGAATGCACATATTTCTTACAAACAATAGAGTTATATAAATTATTTAATACAATGTAATTTTGGATGCACTTATTTTAAATATTTTTTTGAGGTTAGGAGCGGTGCATTCTGAACTCGATAAATGCTCCTTTATTATTTCTTGTTCCAGTAATTGACTAGATAATTTCGTAAATATTCACATTCTACTATAAAAAAACCATCTACAAATCGAAATTTTATTTGTAGCACAATAATTATTACTGTGCTGGATGATGCAATTTTTATCATTAAACTTACAGAACGTAAAACTGTGAAGTATACTTATGTATTTCCTCTTTGTTATGGTCCATTAAATTTAAATACCATACTTATTTATGTTCATGTTATTCAAAAATATATTGCATGTCATATGTGTGCAAAAGTTGGGTCTGATGCAATTTAATATTTATACAATGCAACTGTGACTGTGTATGTTAATGTCAAAATCAATTTATATTATTTAAAGCCTCTGCTGGCCCTTTGAATATAACCTTGGCCTTTTAGATATACCTAAAAGAGGAAAGGTGTTGTCTATGTTATGTCTACATTATAATAATGTGTTTTGGTCATAAACATATTACAGCTTGGCCAGAACGGATTGAAACGGAACTAAAATTTTTATTTCTGACAGCGTTTTAAAATCTATGATATTTGATGTAAACAAAGACCGCAGGTTTGTAAGATTTATTATTGTGATTTGTGCCATAAAACTAACGTAATAAGTGAAAAAAAAAAAAAAAACATTCAAAGTGCTGGTAGCGCGAAGACAGTGGCGACTTCCGGTTTTCTACATTTTTATGTCAAGCTGTACCTCTTATCACTAGCATTCCTGCTCTATTAGGCACTATTTTTTATTAAAGAATCAAGGCAAATCTTAAGATTTAAATAAATATGCCAACAAATCACTACTGTATTAAACTAGTGATTTTTTGGCATATTTACTTAATAATAGATATAATGTTTAAATCAGGAAAACAGTAGTTTTTGAAAATACATAGCAATGACCATAGATTATGACTATGATAGAGCAAGCATAGACTTACTAGGTTTTTAAGAGTGAATTTCACCAAACAAGCAAAATGCAAATCTATATAAATAAAAATGAATTGTTGTTCGTTAGTCTGATTAAAACTCGAGAACGGCTGGGCCGATTTGGCTGATTTTGGTTTTAAAATGTTTGTCGTAGTCCAGGGTAGGTCTAAAGGGTTTTTTTTTATTGTTTCTGAGGCGGTACGAAGTTTGCCGGGTCAGCTAGTATATAATAAAACCAGTTATCATTATGGAAGTTAGGTATGCAGTTCATCCATGTAAAAATAATAGCTGCATTGTGTTAGACTGGAAGCCAACTGCAATAATAAGTTGCTAGGCAGATGATGATGAAACTATGTGATCAGGATGGGTAAAGCAAGTTCAACAGCTGTCCTGTCATCATTGTTAGTGTTTTATGATGTTTACTAGTCTTGGGCATTCTAGTTCACTACCGAGAGCGCTCAATTTAGTTCTCCGCTCTTCAACGAACTAGTTCGTTCTTCTAGTTCGTTAGTTCCTAGCTCGTAATAGAGACTGACCGATCAAGAGCGATCAAATCGTTCGCTCGCAAAGAGATTTCAGATTTAGTTTGTCTTTGTTCGCTCTTTTTAATTACGGTTCCTGCTGCATGCGACAATTTGTGTAAAGTGTACGAAACGGGATGCGCTTATGATCGGTGAGCGAACGGGAGTATTATAGTGTAGTGCTGTCCCGCTCCCGTACAACGATCTTAGTTCAGTCGACCTCTTTCATTCTGTCCGAACTACTGAACTATGGAGCAGAAAATGTGGGAGCTAGTTCACTAGTTCATCTGTGAGAGCAGTTCTTTCGAACTAGTTCGTTCGCGAACTACACAAGACTATTGTTTACCACTACAAATAAATTTGAATTTGTTGAGTGGAGCAATAAATATTCAACCACATTAATAATATGGTGTTATTTAGTTATTTATGTCGGTGTCCTCTTGTGCTAGACAAAAATGCATAGATAAGTATAAAATTGTATCATGCTGATTGTATTTGGCTTTATTGGAAAATTTTCCATTGGTCTCAAGCTGGAATTTTAATTAGTTTCTCTCCATCAGGTATATCATACAAAATCTTGAAGATGGAGGAAATCACATAAGAAATATTTTTGGCATGTAATTGCTTTTATAATTCTAAATAATACTTAAGTTTGGTCATTTTAAAACCATATGACATTGAAATGATAATATTTGCACCAAATAAAGTGTACCTACAACCAGTGTTCCACATTAAAACTGAATTGAAAGATTTGGATGACATAGGTAAAAGTCTTTGTCTATCGGGAGGATAACACAAAAATTACAGCAATATTGGCATCAAGCTTAATGAGCTTAATATTTTTACAGGCACCTCCAGAAGAAATAAACAGTGCATATCGCCGCTTTTCGCGTATGTTCCACCCTGACAAACACAGCACTGATCCAAATAAACAGAAATGGGCTGAACAAATATTCAACAAAGTCAAAGAGGCGTATGAGGTGTTGTCCGATTCACATAAGAGAGCCATCTATGATACACTAGGTAAGATGTTTATAATGCCACTAAGCATAATTTCATGAAATAATAATCTCTATGACCTTAGGGATACTTTGCATCATTAAATGAAAGGGTCATGGTCAAAGGGGCATATTATTATGATTGAAATATTTACCTAACAATAAGTTACGTAATTATATCAATCATAAAACCATAAGTAATAAGTAATAACAGAGCCAATTAAAAAAATCAAACAACTCATGTTTTTAAAATGTCCTAAAAATAAGAAAATAACCCTACGGGGCTGAGAGAGGGGCCACTCAAAGCGTGGGGGCGTATATTATTCAAGGGATTATTTATGGGATATATTTACAAGGAGTGTATAAATTGAGGGTGTAACTTGCAAAGATACGCCCCCACGTTTTGAGTTGCCCCTCTCAGCCCCGTAGCGTTATTTTCTAATTTTTAGGACATTTAAAAACGTGGGTTTTTAGATTTTTTAAATCTATTAATTATTTTATTATTTTTATCTTTGTTCATCGGGTTTGAAGCTACCCTGAAAATTTCAGCCTGCTAGCTTATCGGGAAGTGCCTCCAAGCCTGTTCGCAATGTTGTACGTCCGCCATATTAGATTTGTCACATGACTATTTTTTTCGTATTCCTGACAGGAAACCCTTTCATTTGATACCCATATCGTGGGAATGGATTTCAAACAGGCAGTCCGCCATCTTGGTCGTACTCGTCCGCCATATTGGATTTAAGTCACGTGACTATTTTTTTCGTATTCCTGACAGCAAACCCTTTCATTTTGATACCCATATCATGGGGGTGGATTTCAAACAGCCAGTCCGCCATCTTGGGGAGGCCGCCATATTGGATTTGTTATGACGTTTCTTAGCTAGTCATGTATTGTCATCAGAACTCAGAGCGTGTGCAAAATTTCAGCCTGCTAGCTTATCGGGAAGTGCCTCAAAATTGAGTTGCAAAAGTCCAACCGGAACGACAAACAAACAAACAAGAAAAGTGAGTGTATAAAAACGTGGGAAAATGAAGCAAGAGTTAACTACAAAAGTAATTTATTAGTTAAATTACATAGTAAAGCTATGTACTCAGTCGTTAGTCCAAGCTAGGCCAACAACAACCTCGAGTCAACTTAGAATTACAAGTAGGGCTGTCTTATAGAACCTTGTGTCTTTTTTATCGTTGTAAAATCATCAAATGAGTTCCAGTCCAGTGGGTGGGAACCCAGGGCAGAGCAGAAGGGACAATCGGACTAGTAATGACTAAAATCCACAGTGTCCTTCGCAACCCCGAACCTTGTAATATGTCTATTACAAGTTTGAATAATTGGACATTTTGTTTATCAAAAAAGAATAAAAAATATTAGTTATTTTCCTAGTGGTTCTATATTTCATTTCTGGTATTACTTGTTGTTTAACACAAGAAATTAATAATGTATTTTGGTTGCTATGTTGATCCTGATCTTTATTTGTAACCAATCAACAATCAAAATTGATCTATCTGAGTCTAAAAGCTATCCAATCAGAATCTGCTGTATAAAAGAAAGAATCGATTTAAGAGATGCCCCAATCATAACTTTTGATGAGTTTGAGATATTAATTGAATTTATTTGTTTTTTGTCTGGATGTCATAGAAAAGTGCCCACGGTCTTTTATAAATATTTTATTTCACATTTGGAGTTATTCGTTTCGTTTGCGCTTACAAGCATTTAAACCTAGCCATATCTGGTAACTATTTTTTGATTTTGCCACATAAAAAAAAAAAGGCCATACAAATATAATCGATTCGAACTCGCGACCTCAGCGCAGTTCTGCTGCGCTTATGAAAATACTTCTTGCTGCTTTTTAAAGAATTCAAGGATAGGAAGAAATACGAGTCCATAATGCAAAAGCAAATAGACAGCTCATTATTTAACCTGATTCACTAAGTTGCTTCAAGATTGTATTTTTTTTAATATACTCTTATCCTACTATTATTATAAATGCGAAAGTTTGTGAGGAAGTATGTGTGTATGTAGGTATGTTTGTTACTCTTTCACGCAAAAAGAGGCAGGCTATAACACATCACGCTACAACCAATTGGGGCCGAGCAGCGGAGGTGAACCAGCTAGTAAAAAATAATTACAGAGGTTACCAAAAAGTACCCATTTTTCGTGAGTTGAAATTAAACTCAATTCCACAAAGTGTAACTAAAATCCTTGAAAAGATTTGCTTGAAACAGATTGAAACTAAAACAACTTGATCTACTGTTGGGGAATCCTAAACCTTACAGCTACCCTGTGACAGCGCATCTTCGTAGCGCAGCTACCCATCTCCATAGCACATCTTACCACACAGCTACATAGCGTAGCATCGGTGGAAACGGTCACACAGTTTCGTAGCTCAGCTTTTACATCCTCGCAGCACAGCTACATAGCGCATAAGTAGTGCAATTTTATTTCAGATACAAATTGAAATAGACAGTTTTAGCATGAATTTATTTTATTGATTTTACAGGGAAACGAGGTTTGGAGGTAGATGGTTGGGAGGTTATATTCCGAACTCGCACACCCAGAGAAATTAGAGAAGAATATGAAAGGTATGTACGACAACAATTGATTTTAATTCACCAGTTTTTTTTGACATTAATTACGACATGTTAAATTTTGTCTTGTTATAGCAAGAAGTTGATTATGTGGGCTATGGTCTGTAGTTCAGGCTATAGTGATGCTTCAACTTACAGAGTAAATAACTTAATATTAGTAGGAACAAAAGCTTAAGACTATCGTCTACCGAGCGCTCGTCCATACTAAAAGAGAAAACGTTTTCCTACCCCTAAATGTTATCCTATCTCAATGATTTTTTAGAATGCTTCTGACACTGTAAAAAACTAGGTTTATAGGTTTTCTTTTTTTCAAAATTTATAATAGTTCGAAAGTAACAGGCACCTAAAAGTTACTATTTTTATGACAAAATCTTCATTGAAGTCATCATCATCATCATCTCAGCCGTAGGACGTCCACTGCTGAACATAGGCCTCCCCTTTTGATTTCCACTTATACCGGTTGGAAGCGACCTGCATCCAGCGTCTTCCGGCGACCTTTATAAGGTCGTCTGTCCACCTTGCTGGTGGACGTCCTACGCTGCGCTTGCTAGTCCGTGGTCTCCACTCTAGTACTTTTCGACCCCATCGGCCATCTGCTCTGCGAGCAATATGGCCTGCCCATTGCCACTTAAGCTTGCTAATCCGGTGGGCTATATCGGTGACTTTAGTTCGTCTACGGATCTCCTCATTTCGGATTCGATCACGTAGAGAAACACCTAGCATAGCCCTCTCCATAGCTCGTTGAGCGACTTTGAGCTTTGAGATGAGGCCGATAGTGAAAGACCACGTTTCGGTGCCGTAACTCATCACTGGTAACACACATTGGTTGAAGACTTTCGTCTTGAGGCACTGAGGTATGTCGGACGAAAAGACATTGCGTAGTTTCCCGAACGCTGCCCAACCGAGTTGGATTCGGCGGTTGACCTCTTTCTCGAAGTTGGACCTACCTAACTGGACTACTTGTCCTAAGTAGATATATGAGTCAACAACTTCGAGTACCGAGCTTCCAACAGAGACTGGGGTGGGCACAACATTGGCATTTGACATAATTTTCGTCTTGTCCATGTTCATTTTCAAGCCCACCCGTTGTGAAACTCGGTCGAGGCCATCGAGCATCATGCTGAGTTCCTCCATCGACTTTGCCATGACTACGATGTCGTCGGCAAACCGAAGGTGAGTGATGTATTCGCCGTTGATGTTGATGCCAAGTCCTTGCCATTCCAGGAGCTTGAAGGCGTCTTCCATTGCGGCAGTAAACAGTTTCGGGGAGATAACGTCCCCCTGTCTTACGCCTCTTCTCAATGGAATCGCCTTCGTGCTCTGCTCCTGTACTCGGACCGACATGGTGGCGTTATTATACAAGCACTTCAACACCTCGATGTACCGATAGTCAATACGGCATCGCTGGAGTGACTCAAGTACCGCCCATGTTTCCACCGAATCGAAGGCTTTCTCATAGTCCACAAACGCTAAGCATATTGGCAAGTTATACTCTTCGGTCTTCTGTATAACTTGCCGCAGCGTATGGATGTGGTCTATGGTACTATAGCCTCTTCGGAAACCAGCTTGTTCGGGAGGCTGGAAGTCATCAAGTCTGTGTTCGAGACGGTTCGTGATAACCCTTGAAAACAGCTTATAAACATGACTTAGAAGCGTGATGGGTCTGTAGTTCTTCAATAGGCTGTTATCACCTTTTTTGAAGAACAGCACCACCTCACCTCTACTCCATGTTTCAGGCGTTTTGCCCTCAGTGAGGACGGAATTAAAGAGCTTCTGGAGGACTTTAAGTACCGGTGTTCCACCCGCTCTCAGAAGCTCTGAAGTGATTCCGTCCTCGCCCGGCGCCTTGTTGTTCTTAAGCTGCTTCAGGGCCATCCTAATCTCGTACAGACTGATGTCCGGGATATCTTCGGTATAATGTCGGGACAGCTTGGCTCTGGGATCTCCTACCAAGCGGTCAACGGGCTTTGCGACCGAAGTGTATAACTGTCCATAGAACCTCTCGATCTCGCCTAAAACCTCTGCTTTGGTCGACGCTATGCTGCCATCCTCCCGTTTCAGCTTTGTCATCTGGCTCTGCCCAATAGACTTGTCCTTTGCGAACACTTTAGAGCCTTGGTTTCGCTGTATGGTCTCTTTAACACGATTCGTATTAAAGAGACGCAGATCATGTCGCAAGGACTTAGATATCCGTCTATTGAGCTGCCTATATGACTTCGCGTCATCGGAAGACTGCAACTGTAGCAAACGTCGTTCAGCCATGAGGTTTAAGGTTTGCTCGGTCAATTTCTGGGGTCTATCTTTACGACAGGGTCTAAAAAAACTTAGACCCTACCGTGCGGACAGTTTCCACTAGCCCGTCGTTGATCTCGTCCACTGACACTAAGTTCTCAAGGCAAGCAAAGCGATTAAAGAGCTCGAGTTGAAAGCTTTCGGGGTTTTGAATATGGGGCCGAGTAGGTCGGAGCGTAGACTTCATCAGGCTGGACCTTTCAAGTTTAACATTGATATTCAGCGAGCCTCTTACGATTCGGTGATCGCTACCGGTTTTTACCCTGTTGATCACAGAGACATCGCTGAATATCCGTTTCTTGTCGGTCATGAAGAAGTCTATCTCGTTTCTCGTGAAACCATCGGGACTCAGCCAGGTCCATTTCCTGTGAGGCGGCTTCTGGAAGAAAGAGTTCATCATAAAGAGTTCCTCTTTCTCCAGAAAGTCGGCCAGCCTCTGTCCCCTAGGGTTCCGTTGCCCATACCCAAATTGCCCCACTCTCAACTCATCACCGCTTTTCTTGCCCAACTTTGCGTTAAAGTCCCCCATAACAACAGTGAAGTGGGTTTTGGAGCTATGTATGGCCCTACTAACGTCCTCATACATAGTCTCCACTTCATCATCGGAGTGTGACGAGGTCGGTGCGTATACCTGAACGACCTTCAGCGAATATCTTTTGGATATTCTGAGTATTAGGTATACCACCCTGCTCGACACACTGTCGATGGTTATTATGTTGTTTACGAGGGACTTGTGAACGAGAAACCCGACACCACCTTGGGACTGTTGGTCGCCCTCCCGGTAGTAGAGCAAGTTACCAGACTTCAGGGTTACGGTGTCCTCCCCCTCTCTACGGACTTCGCATAACCCCATAATGTCCCAGTGTAACTTGCTCAGCTCCTCTTCCAGCTCGCAGATCTTTTCGTCAGTCCTCAATGTGCGTATGTTGTGTGTTACCAGGGCCAGTCGTCGTGGGGGTGGGTAGCCGGATCTCTTCCGGAGATTCTTAGCACCCCCTGCTCCGCCGTTACCTTGACCGCTACCCGCGCCAGGGATAGCGGAGCTGCCGGGGACTGGGGGCCTGGTTTTTGTGGTCGTCATTTGGGGGTAATTTGCCTTAATCGCCACGCTTGGCAGGCGGGTTGGCGATCGCAGTGAGGATGTGCAGTACACGGAGGACGCTGCTGCCCGACCTCCGGTTTGTCCCTTAGTCGCCTCTTACGACACCCACGGGATGATTTGGGGGAGCGCAATTCTAAGCCGGCGCCCCACGGCAGGCTCATTGAAGTAAAACCTTTGAATTTTAAAAACAAAGAAGTTTTAGAAAAAAAGCAAAACCTACAAACCTAGAATATGATATGCTGAAACGATTGACACTAGAATCTAAGAGATTGGACGTGATTTAGTATGTGAAAAACGTTTTCTCCCGAGAGACAAATTTCATATAAAAAATACTCACAGTCAGTCGCGAGCTGCAACGCTCTCTATCGCACGATCGGAGGTTTTTCAACGAGCGAGAGGGACAGCACGAGTTTTTCTAAATACCTATTTTTTGAAAAGGCAGCCGCTATACAATCCTCTTAAGAGGATCGTCTACCGAGCGCTCGTCCATACTAAAAGAGAAAATCCTACCCCTAAATGTTATCCTATCTCAATGATTTTTTAGAATGCTTCCTACACAGTAAAAAACTAGGTTTATAGGTTACCTTTTTTCAAAATTTATAATAGTTAGTCTTCATAGATTTTCACCCCCCAGAGGAGGGCGGAGAGGTCTGCCGTAACTAAAACCAATCTTGGTGCTCCTCCATCAAATCAATATTACTTTATTTATCAGGTTGAAACGTGAGAGAGAAGAACGCAGGCTGCAACAGAGTGCCAATCCTCGTGGGACTATCACACTGTCTATCAATGCGACGGACATGTTCATGAAATATTACGATGAGTATGAGATTTTGTGAGTACTGCTTATTTTTTACCTGGTTTGTTACTTTTGTTTTTAAGTGTATTTCAAGTTTATTTGAGGTTTTATTGATTGAGTCTTATCAGGATGCCCATATTATAATGAGAGTTCCACAAACTGCTACGTCAAACTCGATATAGGTCGTGAAAAAAATGTTATTTACTTTCCCAGTCGCGTAGTAATTAATAAGTGTTAAATTATGGAACTTTCTATATTCGTAAGTTCAATTTTTTTATGAAAGACTCTTGCGCAGCTCTGAAAGAAAATCTTTATTGTTCGATTCTTATGTAAAATGGCCGATGCCTATGACTTGGCTTCCTCTTTGACAAATTGCTTTGCAAACAATTGTAACAGTTATGTCCTTTCCATTTTTCGAATCAATGATTTCGCCTTCTATTTATATTTTTTCTTTATATATTTTTTCCCCATCATAACAACAATTACTTGTTGTTGATAAGTTAAGGAGAAAACCTACTACTATAAAAACAAGAATAAAAATATAATATTTGTTCATTAACTAAATAGTAGCGTGAATAGAGTGCACAATTGTGTGATTTCGATTTACATGTAAACACTTAAAATAATTATAATATTGTTTAATTTGCTGCATGTACCTACCTCATTTACTTGCAAGGCAATGTTAATTTGCAAACTTTTTTCTGTGTTTTAATTTAATTTTTAATATTGTTTGCCCTAGTATAGTTAAAATGATTTGTATTTGTATGTAAGTGGAAATATATTTCTAATTTCTGTACAATCTTAATATTATAGGGAAGAGCCGACTATAATACCAAATATTGAAGTATCGGGTATGACTATTCAGCAGTCGATTGATGCGCCAGTTACTCTGAGAAACACCATGACTCTATCGGGGAACATATCAACACAGAATGGAATAGGTAATGCAAGTTTAATCATTTAAAAAACTACTGTCGTACCACAAAAAGATAAACATCTGTTGAACGCTTGTTTAAAAAAAGAGGGTATTGTAAAACGACTCTTATATCAACGTCAAAATGCCGTTTTGACGTTGACAGTTTTTTAGACAAGTGTTCAACTTATGTTTTACTTTTTGTAGTAAGACAGTTAATGACCAAGTATCTTAAAATTCACTGACAACAAAATGCATGCTTTAGGCAGCTTGATCTAGAAGTTTTTTTAGTTCTGTACTAAAGAGACTGTAGTCCGGGCAAATTGCTAATAGAAAGATCTGCCTACTTAGCGAAAAGATACTAGGTATTTTCCGTAAGGCAGTACACGGAAGATTGCGGGAGTTTGTTGGATTCTGGTAGCTCAGGACCCTTTGTTGTGGCGATGCTTGGGAAGTCTTATGGCCAGCGGCGTCTCTTTATAAAAATGGTCAGTTGTTAATGGTATAGCAGGTTGTCTCAAATACCTTGGAAGAGGAGATTGTATTTTTACTAACATATTTCCGATGAGTAACCATACATCCAAAGAAATAAGCTGCGTATGTTTACCATATTTAGCATATTTCCATTGCTGGGTCACAGGCCTCCTCTTGAGAGGGAGCGGGATGAAATCCAATACGTGGCCTAGTGCGGGTATATATACAGAACATCCCGGATCCTTCGATAGGACATCTCGGTTTCCGCACGATGATTTCGTAGCAGCGGTGATGAAATAAATTAAAGAAAGTAAAGATGAAGTAAGTAATAAAAACTGTGCTTGGCTGGCTACGAAACCACGATCCAGTCGTGGTCCGACCGGCGGCGAAAATCGAGTAACTATCGGCGATTTTCTCTCTCAAGAAACGAACAATAAATGTACATTCCGTGTAAACGAAAGAGATGCATAATTAAGTTGCTCTCTGACTGTTCACACTGCCGGCGACGACTCGCTTTACTAGTTTTGTCGCTGAGCGACGAGCTTTCAAAAATAAACTCGCTCAGCGATACTCGTTCAGCGATGCTCGCTCGGTTCGCTTGATCAGGTTTGCCCAGGACTGAGCGACCGCGGGCGAGTGGCGCGAGTAATCGCTCGTCGCACTTGCACACTCGCTTATAGCCCGGCGACAAAACTATCGAAACTACACTCGCTTCCCGCTGATCGCCAACTCTTTTATAGTTTCTAGTTCTACTCGTTACTAGTTCATCGTCGACGGTCGGACCACTGCCTTAATTCGGGCCCATATCCATTATGATACCACTGTTCGTCTGTGTTATTTATCTCTCACTGTTTCTCTTTCATAGTAACAATTTCATAATATTTTCAGGTACTGGCTCTGTGAACGTGTGTAATAGAAACCTCAGTTCTGAGAAAGGGTGGACTGAGGTAGAGTTCGGCATAGGAAATGGACCTCTTCTTGGTTTCAAGATATTTAGGACTTTGTCTCGACTGATGTTCTTGAACTGTGGGACCGTGTTGCAGTTCACACCTAGAGGAATTTCACCAAGTCTTATATCAAGTAAGTTTTTACAATGTTAAATTTTGTTTATACAATGTTTATGGTTTCGGTCTGTATAAACTTAAAGGGGAGGTAGCTTGCTGAATCCTGTCATTAACATTTTTTAACATGTGGTGTCGGAAATCCAACCCCAATTTGAATTAGTAATTGAACTAATAGACTAATTGTATTTTATGTATAAAGTTAAGAATGATTCTTCATAGTCAAAAAATCCATTGAGTTAAAATAAAAATGAAAAAAAAAAACAGTTTGATCTTTTTTGTAATTTTGTCATATAAACAGGGCTATGATCGTTCATATAGTCATGACCAATATGCAAAAGCCAAAAACCATATTTCTAACCGAAAAAAGATTGCTTATCATATCTTATTTGTTTGTTAGCAATGGCTGTGCAACTGGATGCTCACTCAGTGGGGTACCTAACATATCGCGCGGGCGGCCAAGGCGGTTCCTCAATGACATCCATCTACGTGCGCGACTCCGAGAAGTACCACACGAACACCGCACTGCAGATCGGAACCCCTCACTCCTTCATATCATTCAATATCATGAGGAAACTGCCGCAGCATGATATGAAGCTTAGGCTGGCTTTAAAGTAAGTTATACATGCGTTATTCTCCTATTGTATAGCTAAACACTATAAAGCTATAAGCGGTACTCACTTAGCAGTGTTGCATGTAACGCCCACTTGCAGGTTGATACAGTATCTGATGCAACGACGATATAATACTAGACTCGTAATAACAGGCGACCGATGTCTGCCAACACATTAGGCAAAAAAGTCTTATAACCGTCTCATTTCGACCAATCCTGTGAGCCGTAAACATACGTTGAGACAGAACAGACCTTGAGTTAGCCAATCACAACGCAGTACCCCGCCCCCCTCGCTTACGTATTACCTCAGCGAGTTGGCAGAATAGTTTTGTTCGTTAGATCGTGCAATGAGTAGTCTAGTATTATATCGTCGTTGATCTGATGTATCAGATACTGTATCAACAGGTAGGGCTCGTCCGAGCACACTACGAGCTGCCTTTGTGTTTGCAGTGACCCGCCGAGTGGTGGTATCACTGCGAGCTTACATCGAGCGGTTCGCAGCGGGCTCGTGCCTACGTACTCACTTGACACCGTATCTGATACGTTACATGCAACGCTGCTAAGTGTTTATGTAACGCATCACCCAGCTTAATAGTTGTAGTCCATTGATAAGTTTCATTTGGTATTGCATTTATTCTCAGTATAGGCAACTTTATTTTTTAGACTAGCAAGGTAGCCTACCAACTAAAACTAGAGTAATTCCAGTGAGTGAAAGAGACAAAGCTATACAAGTCGTCTAGCGCCACCTCGTTCCCTCGCTAGAACTACTTTGGCTTTAGTTTTGTGCTAGTCTCATCTGGCAGACCACCTTGCCAAGTCGCCACTGGCATCAATCGGTTGCCCGTGACTAACGACTTGATTTGATGTTATGTAATACTATCTGGTCCATGCTCTTTTTGCTTGGTGTCAGACATTATCCGTCTTACCACAAGAAAGATAAACATTTGTTAAACACTTGTCTAAAAAACTGTCAACTTCAAAACGACATTTCACGTTGACATAAGGGTCGTTTTGCAGTTACACTTTTTATCCACGATGGAACGGAGCAGGTATATGCGTTTAGGGTGAGAGATGTTTGTGTGTCCGTTTGTGCAAAGTAATGTTCCCACCAATCTTCTAAACTAATGATCCGATTTTGATGCGGTTTTCAATAACGGGTTTGTGTTCGATGGGTTCATTTTAGACAAGCGTTTAACAGATGTTTATCTGTTATGGTAAGGTGGTATATATATATATTTAAAGTCAGAGTTTATAAGAAAAGTGTGAAAAACACCTCACGACTTTGTCACACCTACAAAATGTTTAAAAAAACCGTTTCGGAGGAGTGAAAATGCAACCACAAGCACTGTGACGCCATTTTTATATGGGTTGAATTATAACATTTCTACTAGTTCTGCTACTCTTTATATATATATAATATAATAATATTCCACAACTATCACACAACGCCATCTAGTCCCAAGCTAAGCAGAGCTTGTGTTATGGGTACTAGACAACTGATAAACATACTTATATATTTCTAAATACATACTTATTATAGATAAATTACACCCAGACACAGAACAAATGATCGTGCTCACAGGGTTGGCATGATTAAAACAAGTTGTTTTAAAACACATGTTTAAAACAGTGTTTAAAACAGTTTTAAATTAAACAGTGTTTTTTATTACATGTTTAAAAACAAAGATTAAAACATGTTTAAAACATTGTATAAAACAATAAGAAAAAAAACATGTTTTAAAACTACATTTCATGGCGCATAACTGGATATAAAATGAAAATAAAGTAATATTAGAGTCTGAATAGTTCAACATAAAACCAGTTGAGTCTATACTATTGCTATGTAATATTTTTTAACTTTAATTGGCGTTGTAATTAACTAAAACGTTATTTTTTTTGCTTGTATTTTATTCAATCAAACAAATATCTAAGTACCAGGATTTGTATGGGACACCACCTATTTTTGAAACTTTAGCACAAAATAATTTAAAACTAATTAATATTGTAACAACTTTCATTAATAATAGCAATAATAACAATAGTTATTAAAAAAATCATAATTGTGATGCCTAATGTCGGCTGTCGAAAGAAAGTACCTAATTCAATGGATTAATGGTAATTCCCCTATATTTTTTATCTATTAGTAGAATAGTTCATAGATAAAAGGTAATTCCCCGCCGCCGGGGAATCACTTTGGAACAATGCGCCGCAGTCGCCCGCCGCGCCGCCGCGCCCCGGTCGGTCTCGCTAAGAAAGTCGCCCAATTTAAAAATCAACAATAGAACATACGGGGTGAATGTGAAGCCTTCAGTATGAATGTTTACCTTTTGATAGTTTTATTGTAAATATTTAATTTATTATGGCGAATTTATAAAGATGTAGTCTAGAAATGAAACATATTCGAATTTAAAATAATGCCCTAAACTAAAAAGAACAAAAAAAACACTTGTTTAAAACATTTTGAACTGTTTGTTTTATAAAATTTAAAAAAAACTGTTTTTTTTCCAACCCTGCGTGCTCATCACACAAACATTTGTCCTGGGTGGGAATCGAACCAACGACGATATAATACTAGACTCGTAATAACAGGCGACCGATGTCTGCCAACACATTAGGCAAAAAAGTCTTATATCCGTCTCATTTCGACCAATCCTGTGAGCCGTAAACATACGTTGAGACAGAACCGACCTTGAGTTAGCCAATCACAACGCAGTACCCCGCCCCCCTCGCTTACGTATTACCTCAGCGAGTTGGCAGAATAGTTTTGTTCGTTAGATCGTGCAATGAGTAGTCTAGTATTATATCGTCGTTGGAATCGAACCCACGACCTCCGGCATAGCAGTCAGGGTCACTAACCACTAGGCCAGTCATATATTTATATATATTTGCAAGCTAGCGTATTTTTATGCTCATTAAAGCTGGCGTTGTTCATAGCTACACACAACATGTTTTACAATGTTAGCCAATTTAGTAAGAATGCCTATGCCTAAAGTACAAAGTAAGAAATTGTTTCTGATAAGTGTGTTTCACGTTTCTAATTAGTGAGACTTGTTACTATTATTAGGTAACGGTGACCTTGGAACTTAAAGGGCTATTGAAGGATCACCGTGGATTTTAGTCAGTACAAGTCTTACAGGTCCTCCCGTACTGCCTTGGGTGGGCCCCTTTTGATGATTTCACTGCAATAAAGAAAATGTTTCTGATAAGATCTTGCAATTGCGAATTTATGAGTGTACAAAATTTACAATGACTGATGACAGTGACAAGTCTTGATTGATTTGTGTTAATTGATGTTGCAGAGAATATTGACAGCACAGTTTTCTGTTAACGATTTTTTTCTTATGTTTAAAAACAAATGAGTGCGCTAATCAAATCCGGGACATGCAGCTTGGTAGCCAAGCATTCACACACAATTGCTGAGCGTGGGTCTGGGTTCAATTCCCAGATCGTGCAGTGTTATTGAGTTTTTCCAATTGTAATGTCTCAGTGGCAGTTCTTAGTCGAAATTTGTGCCCCATTAGAACAGGCGCTTCAATTACCTAAGACAAAACTTGCGAAATGTGGGACTACTTTACATCTCTGCTCAACTCATTGAAGAATACAGGAGCAAGTTAATTTTTAGCACAAAAAATATAGATATTTTAGTTTTTCAGTAACTTTACTTTTTAGATGCTATAATGATGTTTAAAAACCGCTAATCTAGCGATTGAATGTTATCAACTTTCTTACGCATGTTATTATTCTTATGCTAGCAAGCTCTGAAATGCACCAAGCTGTCACACATAATTGCAAGCTGCGCTGTCGCATTGTTTTTTTATATGATAAAAAAAAAATATTTCCTAATATTTTTAATTAGAAAAAAAAAAAAAAAAGCTGTGCCAAATTTCCCTTTTTTCTATATTGTTATGAAACTGATTTAACATGTTTGTCCCATAAGGTTAATACACTCTTCAGTTTAAATGAGTACAGAGTAAAAATTTGAAGGTTAAGGCCCGCTTGCACGAACTCGAGTTATCTTTTAACTCAGAGTTAGTTGCTAATACAAGGTTAAATTGACAGTTTGTAATACAATATTGTCAATTTAACCTCGTGTTAGCAACTAACTCTGAGTTTAAAAGATAACTTGGGTTCGTGCAAGTGGGCCTAAGGGTTTTTGCCAAACTATAGAGAAATAATATGTATAGAGAACTTTCTGACTTTTCAATATTTCCTAATGAAAAGTTACTATATTTTAATTTAAAAAACTGCTTGCGTAGATGTTCTAGCTAAATATGCTATGTATATTCTACCACTACCTCGTCGGTTTAGTGGACGCTGAGCATGAGGTCCCGGGTTCGATGCCCGGGTCAGTCAGTGATATTGGGTTTTAAGCCACGGAGTCTAGATCTGTGCCCTTTAGACGGCAATAGGCTCACCCCATTACATGGCACGTATTTATAACAAGATACAAGCTGCTTGCAACCAGTCCCACAGGAAATCTATGTGGGGAAGCAATGTGACAGTGACAGTTGACAGGCCTGTTGGTCTAGTGGTTAGTGAACCTGACGGCAATGCCGGAGGTCGTAGGTTCGATTCCCACCCAGGACAAATGTTTGTGTGATGAGCACGATCATTTGTTCTGTGTCTGGGTGTAATTTATCTATATTATGTATGTATTTAGAAATGTATAAGTATGTTTATCAGTTGTCTAGTACCCATAATACAAGCTCTGCTTAGCTTGGGACTAGATGGTGTTGTGTGATAGTTGTGGATTATTATTATATTATTAATGTTCAGTAGAGGACATCCTACGGCTGATATGATGGTGATGATTTTTAAAAGAGTAACCATGGAGTTTCTTGACGGTTCTTCTCCATGGAAACGACCAACCCGAACCGAGCACCTGGGTGTCGAGTCTGCTAATTATTAGTCAGAATGGCGCCACAATGGCGTTTCAATTTTCGAACCATTTTTTACTCAGCAGTAAAAAATGGTTCGAATAAGCACTACAATTGAAACGCCATTGTGGCGCCATTCTGACTAATAATTAGCAGACTCGACACCCTGTTGTCGATGTTTTATAAGTGCCCTCATGGGCCTATGTGAAATAAAAAAAATTGATTTTGATTATGAAACAATGAAAAGCGAAATGTGGATTTACACTACTGCCTATGGAATATACGCGTGATATTATGTGTGCTTATTCATCTATTTGATAAATAATTCATTCAACTATAGCGTCTTTTGTCAATTGATGCATAACATAAAAAATTTAGTATTGCAACTGTAACTTTGTATCTCTGTTACTCATCGAGTTTAGTCGGGCTTTATGCTTTCATTCCACAAATAAGTTTAACATATGCCTGGCTTGCTTTGCTTTGCTAAAAGCGAATGTACTATCGAAATAGTTCATTGCATTCGTTCAGATACCATTGCGTTGTATGTTTGGATAGGCCTGAACAAGGCCTACCAACCGGCACTAGGCCCGCGTGGTGGGGCTATGACCCACTCTTTCTCACTGAGCGGAAGCTTATGTCCCAGCAGTGGGAACACTAGGCTAATGATGATGATGAACAAGGCCTAAGACTATTTAGGATATCGCTATATTTAGTTTTTGTAACTGGAGTACTTATTATGAGCTCATGTGTCGGTAATTAAAAACAATAGTAAAACAATGACACAAAATCTCCTGGAGATTTATTAACGGACGGGAGGTTATACTCTGAAAAGGCATTACCATTTATAACTTACATCCGAGTAAATTAATCGCAAGTGGTCACGATGGACCGAAGACCTTAAGGATCAGCTCAGACCGAGATGTGACGCTGCGCGCACATTTCAATAGAGCTAATCAAAATCTAACTCTATTTCCTACACGAAAAGATACACCTTTCGCGACACAGCGAGGCGCCGCGCTGCGTTAGAAAAGATACACATTTGTAGTACCGTTGCGTCACGTCGCGCCGCGTATCGGTGTGAACTGACCCTAAGAAGTTCGCTGGAACAGACTGGATGCAGTAGGCAGGGGACAGGGTGATGTGACGCAGCATGTGAGAGGTCTATGTCAGTAGACACAATAAAATAAATGTGTAATTTGCCCATGCAAACCTAAGCTAATATTTTAAAATCTTACCTGCGTATGGCGATTGTGCGTATTTTCACCCAACAAGCTTGCATCATAATGTCAACGAAGCTTTTAACCTTCGCGAAATGTAAACGATTGGTATGTGCTTCAGCCTGTACTTAGTACCCCACCACATCAATAAACTGCTGCTTTTTGACCGAGTCCTGCATTCTTTTCTACACATGGTGTATGCTAGTACACCAGCAACAAAACTGCGCTAAATTTAAGCTTATTGTGGCGTCATGGATGTTCTAATACTTGCATTGCAATAAACAATAAACATGTTAAAATATCATTAAAAATATTATATTATTTAAATAATTAATATGCACAAGGTTTTTTGCTAACGGTAATTTTCAAGAGACGGTTGACAGCTTGTACACCACAGTACTACTTACAGTATTGTCTCTCTTCCAAATCCATCCAAAGCTTGTCTTGAAGGGTCGCGGGACTTATCAAATTACCGTGACCCTAAAACGTAAAGGGCTATTGAAGGACACCGTGGATTTTAGTCAGTACAAGTCGGAAAGTAATGGATGGGAGGACTCATTTGATGATTTTACCACGCTAAAAAAAAAAGAAAAGGTTGTCTTGAAAAGATCGCATAAGCCTAGCAGGGCTAAAACACCACTATGCTGTTCATAAGAATTTAGATGAGAAATTTTACAAAAATAAAGCTTACCAAGAATTTATGTTGTTTTTGAAACTAGTGTATTAAAGCTGCTAAATAAAATACGTTACAGCTCTGCTATATTGTACAATCGACAAAGTTGATTAACAGACATTCAAATACAATTAGGTTCACATTTGCGTAAATATACATATCCATGGTAACGACTTTGATCTCAATTTGACGGATTCAAACGATTTTTTGTCAAAATGGGTCATAATTCAGCTTTGTCGACTGTACAATGCGGTGTACCTTCAAACGCGAAAAGAACAGTGCAGTACTACATAATCATTTAAAGACGGGATTTTCATATTATTTTGCTTTACATTATATTATGTACTTTTAATACAAGCTAAAAACTTTATTTTATATACTTTTCAGGCTGGGCACATTTGGGGCAATAGCTGAGTATGGTGCTGAGAAAAAGGTGTCCCAGAATAGCAGTGTGTCTGCTGCGGTCATGCTTGGTGTTCCTAGTGGAGTTATGCTTAAACTTAAGTAAGTGTTTAATGCATTATCGCGCCCGGAATTGGTCGTGGCCATGCGGCGGGGCGAGAAGGAGTGGGAAGCTGTCGCCTCCTGCGAAGCAGTCATACTCGTGAAGGAGGAGGCGGGCCGCGCGAGGGAGAGGATATCGTCCTCCCTCCACCGAAGTGGTGACGCCCAGGGCGTCGGACGTCGGTAGACGATCTCCGGCCACCGTAGGCGCGGGCATGCGGGCGGCGAGTTATGGGCGACTCGCTGTCCGATCATGGACCATGCCCGGGTCGACGGCGCGTTGCGTTCCACGCGCGCCTTAGAGAGCGTCAGCATGATGACCCCCCCCCCCTTTAGACGGCCAAAGCCTGTCGGGGTCGCGGGACTTATTTTATTACCGTGACCCTGGAACGTAAAGGGCTTTTGAAGGACACCGTGGATTTTAGTCAGTACAAGTCTTACAGTCCCTCCCGCTCTGCCCTGGGTGGGAGGACTCATTTGATGATTTTACCACGCTAAAAAATAAAATAAAAAAAGTTTTTAATGCATACTTACTACACTAGATAACTGCTCCGAACTTACCCTAACTTGAAAACTTCTAACGGTATCATGTATTTCACACTGATTATACTACGGAGCAGTTCTATCAGTGTTACTAACAGAACTGCCCCGTTGGACTCATGGTGCAAGCACAACTGCTTGCTTGAGGTCTTGGGTTCGATTCTCAGGTCGGGCAAAAAGTGTTATTGGGTTTTTCTATGAGGATTTCTCAGTTGCAGCCCGGAGTATGATAGCCCCGTGCCTTACGCACTTGATCTCTCTCCGGTCATATCGGATTGCCGTCCAATCGCACTATGAGAGTATATGAATAAAGAGTGCACCTGTGGCCACGCACATACTTCGTGCACTATAATATCTCCCGCATGGTGCCTGTGCCTCGCATGGACCTTAAATCTACCGTGGCCAGGTTTGGCATGATTAAAACAAGTTGTTTTAAAACACCTGTTTAAAACAGTTTGAAATTAAACAGCGTTTTTTATTACCCGTTTCAACTACATTTCAAGGCAGATGAATGCATATAAAATGAAAATATATTAATATTCAGGAGTCTAAATAGTTTGACATAAAACCTTTTGGGTCTAATGCCATTGTTATGTCATATTTTTAACTTTTATTGGCGTTGTAAGGGCGAATTTGAAAAGAAGTAGTCTAGAAATGAAACATAATTGTTTTATACGTTTAGACATCAATAAACAAGGTGGAATCAATTTGAAAAAAAAAACCAGAAACTAACAAAAACAAAAAAAAAAACACTTATTTAAAACATTTTGAACTGTTTGTTTTATAAATTTGAAAAAAAAAAAACTGTTTTTTTTCCAACCCTGACCGTGGCTTACTGCGCTCCGTAGTCGGTAAAGAGGTTTTCGCCCTCATTATGTGATCTGACAAAAACTGTATTCTTCTAGGTGGACGTGTTCATCACAAACTATTGTTGTGCCAATCCACCTGTGCGAAGAGGTGATGCCTTCACCGGTGTTTTACGCCACAGTGGTGCCCCTGATCTCGTGGCTGGTACTCAAGAAGATTATTCTGGATCCCATTGCGAGGGAGCGACAGGAACGCGACCGGCAACGGTCTATGGAGGCTAATTATGAAAGGTGATAAATCATTATATTAATAACGTATCAATATACCTGAAATCTCTTTTGTTTAACAGGCATAATATATATATTTTTTCTAACTTGCCCCACACTAGGAAATTCTCTTTTTAAAAAAGTTATAGGGCGATAGTCCATAATACTTTAGTGTTTGTATATAAATGATCCCAAACTTTTAGTAATCTACAGTATTATTAATGATATTGACCAAAAAATTTGCAGACCGCGTGGCAGTGTAGTGGTTTCTTAGATCGCAATTTTTGTAACAGTTTTTTAATCCTCAGCAAGACACGATAGTTTTTTTTTGGTGGTAAAATCATCAAATGATTCCTCCCACCCCGGGCAGGGCGGGAGGGACTGTCAGACTCGTACTGACTAAAATCCACGGTGTCCTTCAATAGCCCTTTACGTTCCGGGGTCACAGTAATTCGTTAGTCCCGTGACCCCGGCAGGCTTTGGCCCTCAGAGGGCCAAAGCCTGTTCAAGCATTATGACGGGGCCCATCTATAGAGGGCCGCCCTCTATAGATGGGCCCCGTCATAATGCTGACACTCTTTAAGGCAAATACGATAGATACCATTATAATTTCCGATAGCTTACTTTATTTTGGTAATCCTTTACGATGTTTGGTTTGGAACAGTGGTGGCCCAGTAGTATCGGCGCTAAGCTACGCCCACTGCTTTCAAAACGGTGAAGGAGAACGTCGTGAGGATACCAAATCCAAAAATTCGAAGACATGTGACATCTACCAACCCGCAATGGGCTCGCGTGGTGCATTATGGCCCACTCTCTCCCACACAGAGGAGCTCTCCAGCAGTGGGAACATTTATAGGCTGATGATGATTACGATGTTTGAGAGATATCTTCCCGCTTGAGTTTTGAGACAGATCTATGTCTTAATAACATGCAAGGTCTTTGGACAAGAATATATTCAAATGAGGTCGTAAAACTTGCACCGCTTTGTCGAAGGCAAAGATTGTAGTTTAATATATTTTTGAACAGATTACAGGAGATGCAGCGACAGGCTCGCGCTACCATTGAGCTGATGAGGGAGACGTACTCCAGGATCAGGTCAGATGAGGAGAAGAAGAAAGGCCTCGTCATCCTCCGCGCGCTGTACGGAAAGCTGCCTCCAAGTAAGAAAAGTTTTCATTTTATTTATGTCACAAATATTAAGAACTAAATGATAGTGTGACGGTTGATAGAAAAGAATGGAACCAGTCGACGGGTTTTCCGGGTTTCTGATTAAAGGCTCCATCTCATTAGGACCACCGGCCGCGCCAAAGTGGTGTATTGAGCTACTAAGCGGGAAACACTTAAAATAACGGTATTTGTTGACAGTTTAGAAACTGATGTCGAAAAGTTGAAAGTTCTTGTGCCATACGTTTATCTGGGTGGGAGGGGTTCTTGGTAATATAACTGAAGTTCTATACGTATTTATGGTTTTTATTTATTAAGTTTAGTTATTTTATTGGAAATTGGTTGCGGAACCAAGTTGATATCGAGTTGAGAGCTGATTTAAGGAATTCTTGCAGGATGGCCCTTTCCAACTCATTGGACTTGACGACATTAGATTAGGTAGCACTCACTATTACACGTGATCCCCGCAAACAAAATCACTCAACATGCATTACATGTACCCGGCGCATGTCGTGTACTAAGTTAATATACATAATATACAGGTTGAATTTTTCGATTATTTGGTTCGATATTCCTCATAGTTTCGGATATAGCCATCCACGCCCAGTTGAAAAATTCACTCTGTTTAGTAAGGGCACGATGTACGTTACTACTGACACTCGCTACTATACAAGCGCTATACTCACGCGGTGACTGTGTGGCTAAAACGTGGGCCCACTTTCACTCGTAAACATGAGCGGTGTTATACATACAATACCGCTCATACTCACCCACCGGCTCTCTGCCTGCGCCGCTACCGGCTCGCTCTGGAAAACGGGGCAGGCGAGAGCCACTCTTCCTTGCAGGTGCGTCGTAAGTCTGCGTCCCTGTCGCTGGTCGCTCTCTGCCGGGCCTCCCCCAGGTAACTGGGGGTCTCACCTGGCAGGGGCGGACCGCCGGGGCGCAGTGAAGCAAGCGGCACTGCCGACAGTGTCGTGGCGCGCCTGTAAGCAACGAAGTGCAGCCACACACCCCGGCGCGCGGCACATAGCACGCACGCCCGTAGGATTTTCTCACGTTTTAATACACTCACTTTTCTTGTTTGTTTGTCGTTCCGGTTGGATTTTTGCAACTCAATTTTGAGGCACTTCCCGATAAGCTAGCAGGCTGAAGTTTTTAGGGTAGCTACAAACCCGATAACATGAAAATATGAAAGATAAAAATAATAAAATAGTTAATAGATTAAAAAAATCTAAAAACCCACGTTTTTAAATGTCCTAAAAATAAGAAAATAACCCTATGGCGCCATCTCCACGAGCGAGAGAATCGCGGCTATATTATCGTCGTGCCACGTATTTCATGGAGATGGCGCCTATGGGGCTGAGAGAGAGGCCACCCAAAACGTGGAGGCGTATCTTTGCAAGTTACCACCCATGATCTATACACGTCATGTAAATATATCCCATAAAATATCCCTTAAATAATATACACCGCCACGTTTTGAGTGGCCCCTGTCTCAGCCCCGTAGGGTTATTTTCTTATTTTTAGGACATATAAAAGTTTTTAGATTTTTTTAAATCTATTAAAATTATATTTTTAGGTCTACATGACCAGCAATTATGTCCTCAACATACCCAATATACTATACTTTAGTACTTACTAAAGTAGTTAGTAGACTTTAGTGTTTACTTTAGTAGTTACTTGCAATATTCCCAACTGGTATTGAACATTAGGGGTATGAAAAATAGATAGTAGCCGATTCTTAGATCTACTGAATATGCATATAAAATTTCATAAACATCGGTCAAGCTGTTTCAGAGGAGTATGGTAACTAACACTGTGACACGAAAACTTTATATATTAGACTAGGATTTTATTTTTTTAATTATATTGTATGGGTCCTGTCGTCATGTTTGTTACTTTTCTGAAGCAATTGTATACATTTACAACTAGTAAGATTCTGCAAAGATAAGCAGCTGGACAGAAAGTGACATAATTAAGAGTCGTTCACTTTACTAAATGATAAGGGAGATCCACCACTCATTTCTTTTTTAACTAGTAATAATTTATATGGCAAAACAACGTTTGCGGGGTCAGCTAGTAATGTTTGTTTGGATGGATGGATTTCTGTTACTCTTTTACGCGAAAACTACTGAACGTATTTGGATGAAATTTGGTACACAGATAATTTATAATCTAGATTAACACATGGAATAGTTTTTATGTTTATGTTCCCATGGAATAATTTTCGAGTTGTAGTGGGTGAAACCGCTGGCAGTAGCTAGTTAAAATAAGATGAAGTGCCTTCTTTAAATTGTAATACAATTATTGAGCAACGATTTTTCTTACAGATACCTCTAACCACGAAGTTGGCGCAGAGCCCACGGGTGACGGAAGTTCACCCGACACGCCCAACACGTTCAGCGAAGTGATTGACGTCACAATACCGATACAGTGCCTCGTCAAAGACTCACGGTTAGAACTGCTAGAAGCCAGCAAGGTATGTACTCATTATTCAGGGTATAACTTAAAGGCGCTCCCTCACCGCGAGCATTCACCTGTAATGTAACATTACAAATTCGAACATTTTATCAGTGAGTGAAGACAATCGAGCATCACAATGCGCACCTTGTATCAAATCTATGAATGATCGTCAGTCAGGGAGGTAGTATTGTAATGTAATGCTCAAAGTCAAATCTATAATGTTACATTACGCGCGAATGCTCCCGGTGAGGGAGCGCCTTAAAACTAAAGCCACACTGAATTGACATGTATGTGACTAACAGTTTTACTGACTATAAACTTTATGTACAATGTTACAAGCGCTATAACAAACGTTTCTCACAATCTTATGAGATGGCTCAAGTCAACGCGACTTACTACCACGCCTCATTCATTCTAACAACGGTTTCAATATTTTATTATATTGTATATAAAGGGAATTGTCCATTCTAGGTCCCGCGGGGACACGATGCTCGAAAAGAAACAAATTTATCAAAAATCATGTTTCGTTTTGTTGTCATCACTCATGACCTGCGGAATATTCGAAGTACATACTACATTTTTTTAATGTAATTTGATGTCTGAATTGAATGACATCGTCAAAATGTCACTTGTGGTGGCGGTGGTTTAGTGGCAGTACTTGACCTTCAGTGTTGTCAGTTGCCAACAGTAAATGGTAAATTAAAAAAAAAGTAACAATTATAAATCGTTTCTTATTATTATTTTTGTAAGTTAAACTATGACCTCCTCATAATCTAGAGTTTAAAGTCAATGAAAGATATTACTTGATTATTGACTTGTGCCGTGAATTCACGGCAGGCACTAATAATGTGGAGCCGCCATTTGATTAAATTCAAACATGTTGTTTTCCATATTATTGGAAAAAAGAAGTATTGAAGGTGGTCAATAATTACGTTTTTATATAATTTTAAATAGATTATGCATTAAAAAAAGTTTATGACAGTTGTCTTGTCACTTATCATGTCAATTGGCAATACACTTTGTTTTTATGCATCGCGAATATGTTTTACCTCGTTTTCTCTGATTGTTTTTCAAGTATTGTTTTGGCTTTGAGAATGGACTCTGATACCTTTTCTCACGTTGACTCGGCACGCCTTTGGACCTCCGACACCAATCCCATTGTTAACCCCAGCTTGACTCTGTATATCGAACTGATTCGTATGGATACTTTTTTTTTATCACCCAGGCCTGACTAGGAGGGACTGTCAGACTTGTACTGACTAAAATCCACCGTGTACTTCAATAGCCCTTTACGTTCCGGGATCACGGTAATTCTTTAGTCCCGCGACCCCGGCAGGCTTTGGCCCTCTAAAAAGGGGGCCCCATTATTGTGCTGACACTCTTTGAGGCACGCGTGGACCACAACACGCCGTCGACCCGGGCATGGACCATGGTCGGACAGCGAGTCGCCCATTACTCGCCGCCCGCATGTTCGCGCCTACGGTGTCCGGAGATCGTCAAGTGACGTCAGTCGCCGTGGGCGTCTACCACTGCGTTCGTATGGATTAACGAGAACTAACGAGGCAATTTCAAAAAACAAATCAGCCGAACATTTACAAGCATCCGGATACAATCATAGTACAATATTCTTTTTCTTATTAGAATTTGCTATTACACCTGAACAATATTTATGCTTATGGTGCCTGTTCATACTGAGGCAAATTCCCGCACTAAAGCGCCTCGTCCACGGAGAGAGAATAGAGCTAGACAGCTTGGAGACTAATGTAATCTATACTCTCATTTCTACGTACACGTAGAGATCATTAGAGCACCCTATTGCATTTTTTGCTCTATCGTAGGGTAGCTCTATCATAGAGAAATTTTGGCCTGCGTACACTACACTACTCGTAGACTAAATATATTCGGTCACGATATACACTCTTAATCATAGCTCTCTCAGTTGAAAACATGTCGCGGTCACGCTTAACTGCTGCGATTGTGGTTTCTTTGGTATTGAAAAAGAAAAATAAAGCAAAATGTTAAAAGAAGCTGCTGGGTTAAACAATGGATACTAGACCATAAATGCTTCACTAAAATTGTTAAACAATGATTTTTTTGTTACGATGTTATCATTATGAGATATATTCCATAAATCTGGAAAGCCTTCATACATCTAATACCTTTAAACGAGCAACTCTTGTATATTATAATCAGGATCTCGGAAACCGCGTTTTAAGAAGCGCCATCTATAACGCCATGACCGATGAGGGCCAAAAACAAAAAACCGAGCGAAGCTCGGTCAACCAGATATTGTATCATTTTAATGGTTTCGTCTTTTGACCAAACACGTTTCGACATTCTTCAAGGTAATAAAGCAATGCAGAATTCTACATTAAATATAACAAAACCCGTGTTTCGCTACTCAAGCCCTAGCTAGACTGATTAAGGCGGGTAGACAAGTCGAGAGCTCTCTATTCATATCGCTTGTCTCGGTCTCGCACCTGCGTCCACGACGCCTTCCGAGAGTAGCCGAGCGTGTCTACGTAGACTGTAGTGATACTCTAGCTAGGGTAGTCTCGCTTATGTGTACACGTCGTAGATTGCCCTATGAGACTCGCTCTACGTTATTTTAATCTATCGTGGACGAGGCTCTTAAGTGGACGAAGTCCTTTATAATGCACGAATGTACATAATGCACCATGAATGCATCGTAATGCGACGGTGACGTTTTTCGTTGCTTTTCTTCACTACGTCACCGAAACAGGAACTAAAGCCTAAAAGCTAGATGCCACGAGCGGCAGATTACCAACGGTTAACGCAACTGCATTCATTGAAACTTGTCGGAAGTGACTGTCGATCTCTAATGATTTAACATTCGTGACGTCTTTAGTCGGTATTTTATAAAATGAACTCCAGTTAAGAAACTAATGCTGCATTTATAAAAAAAAAAAAAAAAAAAAATAGGTGCCTTCCAAGATCTCAAAGTCGAGTGAGTTATCTCTTCCTGGATTGGAGACTAAGTTTTTACTCATTGAATGGAATATTATAGTAGACAATTCAAATGTAATACAAATTTTGTTCCAAACACAAGGCATTGCGCATTGATAACGCCACAAAATTGCAAAATATTTGAAGAAATCCTAGAGCATATGAATATGTTATGTTAGCACACTTCCCTCAAAAACACAAATAGTTGACGTTAGTCAAACTATGTACTTACATCTATACTTTGTCACTACAAAGTATAGATGTACCACCATACAAAGACACTAATTATACCACTGTATAATTAGTGTCTGTATGGTGGGCAGTGTTTGTTATGAAGTAACATTACTCCTGAGTGCCATAAGTTGTCACCGTTTTGTTTCTAGCATATCGGAAAACTTATTACTATTTGGGCGATTGGACGATGGGATGCGAAGCGGTAGATCGTGGGCAGAAACTCCACGTGAAGGAAGACACGGGCAAATACTAGTTGAATATAAAACTTGATTTTTTGCTACCCTAGTCGTACCGTTCAAATACTGGGTTTTTCCACTATTACAAAGGTAGGCGGTCCCGGCTGCTGACAATAGGGCACGTTTTTCCATAAACATCAGTACATAATAAAGAGTAGTAATTTCTGAAATTGCTCTTCACATAATGTTGTGGATTTATCATCAACTAACGTGCAACAGTGTACCACACACACAATGGCTGATAGGCTACAATTGCTGGTATGTATCTGCTTATTAGATTCCTTCCGCGCACACGTGTTTTTGTGATGGATAACATAAAATTGTATGTCTCACATAATGCAACAAAAGTATTTGTTTTGTAACAAAATAAAAATAAAATTACAATTAAGTAAGTGTAATTAGTAATCAAATCAGTCTTCCAAGACCTTAATTTTTAAATGTTTGGCATCACGTTTTGTTTAATTTCACCCTCACATCAAATAACAGGTATAAGGTAGTCAGTCTTTTTCATATAATGACTATTAAATAATCAAATCACAACTTCTTATCTAGATGCTATTACTACGACTAACCTATGATGATAGTGATAACTTTAGAAAATACGCACTTAAAAAGCAAATCTCGTTTATAGTATTACCTTCAAGCCTGAAACAGCAGATGATACTACTAAACTGAGTGAACTACAAATATAATATCCTGTCGACGAAAACGCTCTCTAGCAACGACGATATAACACTAGACTCCGCATGCACGATCTAAGGAACAAAAATTATTCTGCCAACTCGCTGAGGTACTACGTAAGCGAGGGGGACGGGGTACTGCGTTGTGATTGGCTAACTCAAGGTCTGTTCTGTCTCAACGTATGTTTACGGCTCACAGGATTGGTCGAAATGAGACGGATATAAGACTTTTTTGCCTAATGTGTTGACAGACATCGGTCGCCTGTTATTAGGAGTCTAGTATTATATCGTCGTTGCTCTCTAGGCTTCTACGCTAGTAGAAGAATCGGCAGCATATTATTCATAGGCGAGAGTCAGGTACTCTCTTTGATACCCATTGGACTCAAAATTTGCATTTCATGATTAAAAATTTCTCTCACTTCAGTGCGGCGTTTTACGTTTTAGCGTCAAATTCAAATTTTCGGGAGCCGCGGATCCGCGTTTCGAAGGTGCGGGATTCAGAAATAATACTTTTAATTTTTAGTAGTTTGTTAACCGACTTTTAAAAAAGGAGGTTACTCCATTCGACCGTATATAATTATGCTTTTTTTTTTCTATGTTTGTTCGCGCAGAACTTCAAAGTCAAAGTCAAAGTCAAAATTATTTATTTGCGTTAAATGTGGTATGTACAAAGATGGTAAAAATAAATATAAGTTCAAACACATTTCGCCATAAAAATGACATGCAAACATTATTCTGTTTTAGGTTACACATTATTTGGTAACTGCATAAAATAAACTTCAGGGCTTGTTAAATTTATATAAAACAATATTTTGCTGTTAAAATTAGTTAACATACAAATTATACTTTACCTAAAATATTTAAAATTAGTTTGCAAACATAACATTAAAAACAACCAATTCAAAATATTATTATAGATATTACATTATTGTATTATATATTATTATTATATTATTGTTATAAATAGTTATAATACATTACGGTAGTGATATGACTTACAATTGGATTTTTTTAGAAATTCAGCTACGGAATAAAAGCTGTGTGAAATGAGCCATTTTTTTAAAACAATGCAAAATTTTTTGTAGGGAAGGTCAGTAATATCCTTTGGTAATGAGTTAAAGATAAGAGGAGCCATATAAATACAATTACGTCTGACTAGTTCAATCCTAGGAACCGGCATTTTTAATGGGAACTGTGCAACTGCACGTTTATTTTTGTTGTCTAAGGGTTCAAAAAGCGAATAATTTGTTTTGACAAATTTTGCGAATTCGTATATATACATACAAGGAACTGTAAGAAGGTTGTGTGACTTAAATACTGGTCTGCAAGAATCAGTCCAGTCCATGTTGAAAATTGAGCGTATGCATTTTTTCTGTGCTAACAGAATTCTTGTTACCTCAGAAGAGTTCCCCCAGAGAATGATGCCATACCTGATGATGGAGCAAACATAGGCATGGTATACCATCAAAGCAGTTTGTCTAGTAGTCTCATCTTTGACTTTTTTGAGTGCGAAAACGAATCTATTTATTTTTGTACTAAGTTCATCGATGTTATCCTTCCAGGTGAAATGTTCATCAATTGTAATACCTAGGAATTTAGTTTTATTTATTTGTTGAACTGCTTGATCTTTGTGGGCTATGTTAAGTTTGATATATTTACCTTTCTGTGTTTTAAAGTTTAATATTTTAGTTTTCTCTACATTAATTTTTAAAGCGTTCGTATCTAACCATGTTATTATTTTATTTAAGGTTTTATTTATTGTAGACTCATGTGATTCGTCATTTTTACAATCTAAGATAACTGTTGTATCATCAGCAAACAGAACACAGTCTTGGTCTATAGCTTGCGGAAGGTCATTGACATATACAATGAATAACGGTGGCCCCAAGATGCTTCCCTGTGGAACACCAAAGTAATTGTATCGAGGAACAGAATCAAAGTTCGTGATGCAATTGACTTTGTCATCGAATTTAGTTATTCTTGTTATCTGCGTTCTGTTAGAAAGATAAGTTTTAAACCACTCTAAAGCCGGGCCCCGGATACCAATTTTACTTAATTTATTAATTAGAATGGAATGATTTACAAAATCAAAAGCTTTGCTTAGGTCTAAGAATAAAGCTGAAGTTGTTATTTTGGAGTTTATATTATTTAAAACTGATTTGGTTAAATGAAAAGCTGCTAAGGACGTAGATTTATTTTTCCTAAAACCGTATTGCTCTTTTGCCAGCATATTATATTTTTCCAAGAAAGGGAGAACTCTTTTATACATAACCCTTTCAAAGACCTTTGATAGAATCGGAACCAGAGCGATAGGACGGTAATTGTTTTTGTCACTTTTTGAGCCTTTTTTATGCAATGGTTTTATAACAGACATTTTTAATTTATCCGGAAAACAGCCTTGTTCTAAAGACAAATTGATAATATATGATAGAGGTTCAGCGATATAAGGAGATATTTGTTTGAGAAGGTCTGTAGTTATATCATCATAGCCGGCTGATTTAGTGTTTTTTAATGTTTTTAATATGCTGAAAATTTCAGACGGATTACAAGGCGTTAGAAAAATGCTATTATCATTACTTTTAATATCGGGGTTAGTATCAATAGGGGTGCTTGGACAGGTAGCGCTATTTTCAACAACATCTATAAAGAAATTATTAAATTTATTTGCTATGTCCGGGCCCGATGTTACTGTAACATCGTTGTCAATAATATCATTAATATATTCGCCTTTCTTCGTTACCTGTACAACGTTTAACAATATCCCATGAAGCTTTACCCTTATTTTTTGAACAGGCAATGTGCTTTAGGTTACATAAAGATTTTAAATTATGAATACATTTCCTTAACAAATTGGAGTAAACCTTAAATTTAGTTTTATTTTCACTTGTTTTGCTTAGATAGTATTTATATCTTAATATACGTTTAGTGTGACTACTCATTTTAACTCCTTTTGTAATCCATTTTAATGTACCATATTTATACTGTTTTTTTACCTTTATGACGGGGAAACATAATTTATAAAACAAAGTTAAAGTATCATGAAAGTTATTAAAAGCACTATTTGTGTCAGAAATATTGTAAACTTCCGAAAAAGATAGGTTGCTGATATGTTCGATGAATTTGTTGACATTTTCTTTACTCAGGTCATTAATGGTCATAAAGTAATAACTTGATATAGGTTTTTGATCGTATTCAAACTTCACAACCTGTGCTGTGTTATGATCTGATAAATAAACATTATGTGTAGAACCTACTATATTTGGAACATTACTGATGATGTTGTCAATACATGTGTTTAACCTGGTGGGCTCTTTGATGTGACACCGCATACCATAATTAGAGAGAAGATCTTTGAATTTTGTACTATTGCTATCATTAGATAAAAGGTTTATATTAAAATCACCGGCTATTCGTCGTTTATGAACCGATTTTGAAGATTCTATTCTTTTTTTGTTGGAAAGAAGATATATTAGAGGTGGTCCCATGATAAGGAAATCAAGGTCTGATGATGAAAGACCAGAGAAATAGAGGGGAACTTTCAAAAATTGTAGGGGCGACTAGTGCGCTTGTAAGTTTTAACATTAAGAATTTGAAAGCACTATAATATCGCCCGTGCAATAAGCTAAAAATGCTCATAAAATAATAACTACTGAATGAAACTAAATATTTTTTTTATGGGAACAAATGGCAGGTCATCGAACAATAACCCATATGGGTGCAAAGTACTCATCAATTTAAATAAATTAAGTCCAAATATAAGGTAGCTGCTGTAAACCGTTGAGGAGTTCCCTGAACTGTCCTTCGACTTCATCAGATCCCTAATGACAGTTACAACCCATCTAGGTGTAAAGTTCTTATCAATACAAATTAATCAAGCTCAAACACAAGATAGGTAATGTGAATCGTTGAGGAGTTCCCTCGACTGTTTTTTACCCTTTTTCGTAGTCGTTTTTGAAGTCGGTTACATTTTTAGGGTTCCTTAATCAACAAGGAACCCTTATAGTTTCGCCATGTCCGTCCGTCCGTCCGTCCGTCCGTCCGTCCGTCCGTCCGTCCGTCCGTCTGTCCGCAGCTTAGCTCAGAGACGCCCAGTACTAAAAAGCTGTAATTTGGTGTAAATATACGGATTTGTTGGGCCGAAAAAGTGGTAAAATAAAATCTCGTAAAATATTTTTTTTTAGGGTACCTCCTGTACTTACACGTAAAGTGGGGATTTTCTTTTTCTCGCGTACCCCTTAATGTGGGGTATCATTAAATAGGTCTTTAAAAAATATTGATAGTTTTCATTAACAACTTTTTGATAAAAATATTCGTTTGTGAAATATTAAGCTTTAAAGTGCTAATTTTTGCTCGACTCGAGTGTCCCCCCCCCCTCTACCAGCTAAACGATTATGTTTGGGGGTGTGAAAAAAATCGCAATAGTAGTATATAAAACGAAGTTTAAAAGAAAATTATCATGACTAAGTAGGCTTTACAAGTTGGTCGACTCCAACTTATAAAACGTACTTGGATAACATATTTTTCTAAACAAAATGTATCGGAGAACATGTTCTTCAACTGCAAATGTAAGTTTGTCAACTTTATTTTTACAGCTATAATAGGTGGGTATGTTTTGGGGATAGGTAGTTTTTATTGTCAACTATTTTTAACTAACTTCAAAAAAGGAGGAGGTTCTCAAATCGTCGTAATCTTTTTTTTTTATGTGTTTCCCCGATTTCTCAAAGACGCCTGGACCGATTTTGAAAATTCTTCTTTTGATTGAAAGAGTGCGCCTTCCAATCAGTCCCATGATCAAGTCAGGATCTGATGATGGAATCCTGGAGAAATCGTGGGAACTCTTTCAATTTTTAATCGTTCTTGAAGCGATTTGATAACAACTCAATCCCGTCGAGTTTCGGCTCACTAGAGTCGTCTTTATTAAATAGACATTGATGCTGGATGATGTCCATGGTCTGATGATAGAGCTGGAAGGTAACCATGAGTTCTTCCTTATACAACAACTCAATCCTACTGAGCTTAGGGTCATTTGATTCGTCTTTACTGCTTTTGTACTGGATGTTTTCCAGGCTCTTATGATGGAGCTGGAAGGTAGCCATGGGATCTTTGTAATACAATCCCTTCGAGTTTAGGGTCATTTGATTTTTCTTCGCATGGACTTTGGCACTCGATGTTTTCCAGGGTCTAATGATGGAGCTGGAAGGTGGCCTTGGTGGCAACTACGGAACCCTACACTGTGCGTGGCTCGACACGCACTTGGCCGGTTTTTCAGTTTTAGAATGTTACCTATTTCGGTCGCGCTGACAGGATTCCATGTGATAGTAGCTTCCTATACGTAATATATGTAATCAAACATTTAACCGTTTCAATTAAACAGCTGACGTCAAATAAATCCTTTATTTTTCTACATCGATGATGAGTAGGGTTGCCAGATCGATTCTTCCTGTTATCGGGATCAATAACCGATTTTTCGGGATTTTAGGGCTTTGGTCGGGAGAAATAAAAAAATAAGTTAATAATATTAACTTGGTTCACTGAACTTAGATTTAGATGAAGACGTAACGCTACACAGACACGACTCAACTCTGACGGAGTGCATTGCAATGTTTTTTCTAGTGGCTGACCGAAACTGATTTTTCAGCCGAAACCGAAACTGAACTTTCGGTCTTGCTCTCAGTTTCGTCCGAAACCGAATCTTTTAAGTTTCGGTTTCGTAACATTTACAATTTTTTTCTCAAAATCTATTTTTTTACTTTTGTTAACACGTAAGAAAAAGTGTCAATGTACAGGGCGAATTTTCCGAAAACTAAAACTGCGTCATTGGATTTTAGAAAAATCAATATTCCTGGCCAGGAATCGAACACGCTAATTTTGGAAAAAAAATCACAACCTGCATTATTTCACCATTCGATAGTGTTTCTAATAAAGATCAAATTCAGGGAAGTAATGAAATACGGCAAACTTATGAATAGATGATTTTTGGAAATTGCTGTTTTTCTATGTCTATAAATTTAACTTCTACTGAGCCATAAAAGTTTCGGCTATATGTTGGCCGAAACCGAAACTAAGGCTGAAATCGAAACCGAAATTTCGGTCGGTCACTAGTATTTTCGCTCTGCGCCAAGCGTCCAAGTGGTTTGCAAGTTTCGTTTGACGAAAATGTGAACTTAAAATTATCGAACTTGTTTTTCGGGAGATTATTTGCTCTGGAGGACATACAAAAATTCGGGAGAATACCGCCAATTCCCGACCGTCTGGCAACCCTAATGATGAGAGATATAATTTTACGCTTCCCCAGTAAACCGTAACTTTTGTTAACAAATTAACGACAGAAATTGATTTCTATGCACACTACATAAAGAGGCGGCCTAGGTAATGGAAAAGCAATAAATCATATTTATATAAATTACTTATTAATATAAATATGATTTATTGCTTTTCCATTACCTAGGCCGCCTCTTTATAAAGTAAGTTCTAGTAATTCTTTATAAAGTAAATGCTGCTTCTTTATAATTTTCTTTATAAAGTAAAAACCTACCTCGCGCGCGATACATGCCATTTTAGCGTTTCAGTTTAGGTACTTCACACAGAACAAATTCAGGAAATGGCTGAGTGGAGCTATATGGGAGGCTATTAAAGGTTACATCCGCTCTAAATTGAACGCATTTGTATCTACTGCTAAAGTGGTCTTTTTAGACCCTTGGTTATATCACACCGTGCATTTGGCGCTCTGGCTAAACGATTAGCCACTGCGCATGTTGCAGACGGAGCAAATATAGAGAGTAAAAGAAAAAACATTTATTGGCACGCGGCACAAGTGCACAAACTATATCAAATAAAATACAAATAATCTTAAAAAACTTTTAATCATTTAACTTTGTCACAGTTCAGAGGTAGTTTCGGGTTTGGCTGTTTTTGGGTCAGATTTTAAATGTTTTTAAACGATATCATGATACTGGGGAAATTCCTAGACTGCGGCAACGTTTAATCTATTTATATAAAATAACAGGGTTTTTTTTTATTTTGACTCGACTACAGCCGGAAACGCTAAACGCAGAAATTTGAATTTTGGACAGCAGTTGTAGTATACTATGTAGGGTGGCAATAAGACGGGATTTTGCGAAAATCCTCCTCTAAGGGGGTGAAAAGGGGTGAAAACGTTTGTATGAAAAATCTTATTCCTTGGATTTATAAACTTGAAACTTACCACGAATAAGAACACAAGTAAATAAATAAGATTAGGGCCATTATTTTTTTTAAACTACCCTCCATTGGTAATCTAGACGATGTTAAAGTTTGTATGGGAAAATCATAACGCGTGAGCTGATAAATTTGAAAATCAGTATTTGTATACTAAATAAGAATTAATCAAACACGTGTTTTTGGATTTTTCGAAAATCACCCCTCAAGTTGGTGAAAAGGGGTATTAAAGTTTTAAGGGGAGAATAATAAACCACTTAACGTATAAACCTGAATTTTGGATGGTAGTTGCAGTTTATAATGTAGGTGAGCATTAAGAAAGGATTTTGCGAAAATCCACCTCTAAGGGGGTGAAAAGGGGTGAAAACCTTTGTATGTAAAATCTTATTCCTCGGGTTTATAAACTTGAAATTTGGGAATATGAGTATTAGTAAATAAAAAAGATGGACATTATTTTTTTTTCAAAACTACCCTCCATTGGTAATCTAGATGATTTTAAAGTTTAACTTGCGAACCGATGAATTTCAAACTCGGTATATACAAATTAGATCAAAAATAAACAAATACGTGTTTTTGGGTTTTTCGAAAATCACCCCCTACATTGGTGAAAATGGGTGATTACGTTTTAAGGGAAGGATTTTACTGCTTGCTTCGATAAACTCAAAAGTTGGCCTAAATAATCTCTCAATCAAGTAAATAGGATGCGTATTCATCTATATTTAAAAAATCAACCCCTAACGGGGTGAACATAGGAAAGTCAGGACTGGGCCATTTTTAGATATTCCAAAAGTATCCTATAACGAGGGTGACCGGGCATTTAAATTCACTGAGTTTGAAGTTAGAAACACGCGCAGACGAAGTCGCGGGCGAAGTGCTAGTTAAATAAATAAAGTCTAGCTATGAAGCTCCGAACATAAGAGAATTCATTAGCTCACTACCGGTTTACACCGCGTCATCCGCATGGTCCGTGATTATATCAGTGCCGGTCGCAGTAGTTTTTTTGTGAAGGTTGCCGTAAACACAAGCTGTGATGACTGATAAAATCATATTTCTATTTTCTTAATAATATACTACTATTAAGAAAATTATATGAAATATGATTGTGGAGAAGCAAGAGTAATGTGCGCGACTGAAGTCATGTCTTCTAACAAATATTAGACCTTAGTACAGTCATTAAGGTAGTAAGGGCGGGGCTAGTTGAGCAATTTTTCACTTGAGCGGAGATAGCTCCTCAACCATAAGCCTCAATAGGTTTTTATGCAACGTGATGGATTAGTAATTTATCCCTCTGTAAAAGTGTCTATAGTATTTATTCCTTATAAGTTGCGTTTAAGAGCTACAGCTGTTTAAATGCAGAAAGTCAATCATGCTTAACGTACCCCATAAGTAAGTTGAGCAAGAGTATGGGGCAAGTAGAGCACTTATGATTTCTAGCTAAGCTATAGGTTCAATGTTACCTAGAGAACCAATAAAATAACTGTTTGACAATCAACTATTTAATAATTGACTCTGTCATCTCTTTAATTCTTGAATATTTAGGTAACAAAAATAGCGTCAACAAAACATCAGCGTCTCTTACAATTAAGGATTATATTCAGTCTTTCCGTTCAAAATCGGACTTCAATTTTTATGTAATTATCAATGTAGCATATATCTTAAAAGATAATAAGAATGAGATCTCAGAAACCTAATCTTCGTTGTCAAAATTAATGGTAAAGTTGCTCAACTAATCCCAACCCGAAATTTTGAATAAAAGTGAATTTATTAAAAAAAGCTTATCAAAAGTACAATAAAAATTTGGAAGGTTAACACTTGTTTGATTGAAAATAGATAACATTTAACTAGTGCAAACGAAAACTAATGCGAAAAGATTTTTATACTTTTTGGTCTCAAAACAACAGGTGTGCTTCACTCGCTCATCGTACGGCCACTCGCGGTCGTGCAATAAGTTCCCTTCCCACTACTCTTTATTTCCGCTCTATTCACCCCACACGGGGTGAATAGTTTCAGAAATATTTAGATTGTCCAACTTGCCCCTATCTACCTTATGAAAAATAATGCGTATGGAACTAAACGCTCGCTCCTTCTTTAGTTTTAATATGATGCAAGCAGCGTCCAAATTCATCCAATTTAAAAAGGGTGCTAATTAAGGCAGCTTCTTTAAAATGTCATTCTCGTCTGCAAATATATTTAGTTGTCTAATGAATTAATAGGTCAGCGACAAACTTTTAGCGTCTAATAAATGGTTTATAAGCGACCATATATTGTAAAACAAGCTACTGTTAATATGACGCAACATGGTGATAATTCTTAAGCAACTAAATTTGTGATATGTCTACTCATTGCCAGCTTCTAATAAGTGTATCAACTTCATCTATAAAATAATATCAACGTACTCTAATTTCATAGAGTCACCGTTATTTTTATACTTTAGCATAAGTAATTGATGAGTGAATCTACTATATTTGAACATAAAATTTCCTTAATATTGTCATCAAATAATGGTCAATAAAAGCTATAATTTCATGTATTCGCCTATCTATTTATAATGTTACCATAAGTAATTGACTATGGATGGTATTTAAAAGTACTTCAATTTATTTAAAAGTACTTCAATTTATTCCCATTTCATTTACCTAATTTTGTCTGTGTTCCACCAAATATACTGAATGTGCACCAAAATATGTTCATTAAAATATGTCATAACGAGGTGTAATAAAAAAAATCTACCTAAGCAGGGTCGACGAAGCCCCGCTTCGCGGGGCTTCTATTTCTGTGTACAAGGTTTAGGCTGAAATCTTGCTAAAGCGAGTTTTAGATTTGGTGCACATTCAGTATATTTGGTGTACAAAAAGAATTATTGATGCGCATTTAAATTTTATCCAGAAGAATACGAGCACTCCTTAATCGTGTCATTAATGTAAACAAATACACGTGAACTCGTTGCTGCACGCACCGAATAGAGCTCGCTCATTGGTGCAAATGGCCGGTCGCGCCCCTCTGATTCCCAACGAGCGTCAGGTACACTCCCGCGCTTGTGTTGCAAACTTTCACGAAAAAAGAATATGATTTATTAATTTAGTTGTTGAATGAAAAACTTTGATTGCTAATTTTGAGGCTGGATTTTGATTTTATTAGCAGACAGATGTTGAATCTCTAAAATATATAAAGTAGCTCACTTACAACATTAGTCGCTGAGTTATCAAATCAGAAGTAAATATATTTATCGGTAGCTCGGAGTCATATTAATTTACGCTCGTAAATTGACGCTGGTTTCTTGATATTTTGTTGGAATAGTAAAGATGATGAATTAATATAATTGAAGCTGTTCTATTAACTCGTCGCTCACATATAAAAAAAGACGCTAGGTTGCAGGTGCTAAAGAAAACTTTTGTTGCCGCACATATAATTTCCCATTTAAAAATATGTAATACCAAACATTTAAAAAACGACTATATACAACACTGTAGAAAGGCGTCAATGATAACAAGAATGACTTTACCGTATCTGTTGTAAATGGTGTTATTTTGTAAGTTGATTTTTCCGCACACTATTACACATCAAAATACACGCTTTTATAACTTTGTTGTGGTGGGTGTTACGTACCTACTACTCTGAGATGAGACCAACGACGATATAATACTAGACTCCTAATAACAGGCGACCGATGTCTGCCAACACATTAGGCAAAAAAGTCTTATATCCGTCTCATTTCGACCAATCCTGTGAGCCGTAAACATACGTTGAGACAGAACAGACCTTGAGTTAGCCAATCACAACGCAGAACCCCGTCCCCCTCGCTTACGTAGTACCTCAGCGAGTTGGCAGAATAGTTTTGTTCGTTAGATCGTGCAATGCGTAGTCTAGTTTTATATAGTCGTTGGATGAAACAGTCTTAAACAAACAGGTTACAGTCACTTTTAAAGACCATTCATAATTTTCCTCAAATAACATGTGGACCGTGCAGATTAGTGTCCGAGGAGATCTTTTGAAGAAAGAACTACACACTCACACAGGTTTGAGTGGACATTCCACTCAGTGCAAGTATTTATTAGTATCTGTCTGTAGTAGGCTCACAAGTCATGAAGCTCAACCACACGACAAGCGATACCAAAAAACTTAAAAACAAAAATGTAACCGCCTTCAAAAACAACCACAAAAAAAGGGTAAAATAACCTTCAAAACTTTTCTTTCGGAAGTCGGTGACTTTTTTTTATTAATTTCATTGTCTTTTTTGCCACCGACTTCCGAAAGAAAAGGTCTGAAGGTTATTTTACCCTTTTTTGTGGTTGTTTTGAGACCGGTTTCATTTTTTTTTGAAAAAGTTTTTATTTTACTCTTTTTAGTTTAAATAATCAACCACAATTCTTGTCAAATACGAGTAAATCATTTTCTTACATGAGCACTAGAATTTTGTAATCCGTAACACCGGTAATAACATCGTTAAAATCTCTTACATTCATTCCCTATCTCGAAAACTACTGAACCGATTTTGATGAAACTTCCAGTATTCCCTAAGTTGAACGATACCCAGTACAACAAAAAAAAAGAATTACTTAAATCGGACTTGTAGTTCCGGAGATATGCGAACACAAATATAATTTACCAAATCAGTCGATGCCACTTGGCATCGACTGATTTGGTAAATTATCCTTACTAGAGGAGTTGTACCTTCCATCATCAGCTCAGCTACATGAGATGATGATTACCATACGCAAATGCGAAAAACGATGTGTGGGCCTATAATATTTGAGGGTTGCCCTCGATTCCTCCAGGATCCAAACATCAGATCCTGACATGGTGACAATGGGACCACTCCTGAAGTATCTCCTTTCGAACAAAAAAATAATTTTGAAAAACGGGATTAGGCGCACAATGCCACATTCGCAAAATGACATTTTCAAATTTCGCATAATGCCACATTCTCAAATTGACATATTCCGAAAACGCCACATCGCAAAACGTCACATTAGCAAAATGCCATTTTCGCAAAATACCTTTTCCGCACAATGTCAAATAATCAGAATATTGAAATGTCACTTGGGACATCGTCATTTTTTTATATAAACGGTCAGTCCACACCGAGATTTGTTTGATTTTAGGCTTGATTAAGCAAATCCTATAAAATCAATACTGCAAATCAAAAAATAAAGGTACCATGGCGCATGCAGAAAAATACTTTGATTGAGTCATAATTATTTTTTTCTGACTTTAATTATACAGGGTGGTCCAGGCCAGATGGATATAATTTTTTTTAGATAGTCGGCTTAGGGAAAAAAATCGCTTGTCACCTGCTTACAAGATATGATTTTTTTGTTTAATTAAAATTGGTGATATTTCTAATATCACCAATTTTAATGTATTCGTGATTTTTATTTACTTTTAAATGAAAAAAATTATTATATTTTTAGTTTAGGTGCTTACTTAGACATTGCACTCTCTCAGAAAGGAAAAAAATCATACTGATCTGCAAATTTGAAGTGCTTTAATTTTAATTTCATATCAATGCAAGAATAATTACTTTCCTTGAAATCGACAGATTTTTCGTAAACTCCAAAAAAAAACTTAAAAAATACTTTTTTTCCACGTTTTTTAATATTCCTGGCGGGTAAATAGGTCCCTAAACAGACTACCTAAAAAAATTATATACATTTGGCCTGGGCCACCCTGTATGTATGATATATAATTGTATTACAGTTGCATCTAATCACTATTAATGTTTAAATTGTTAAAAAAAATAAGAATGAGCAAAGTTGGGAATGTGGAAAATAAAATTAGTGCAATGCCAATTAGATTATTTGTTATCCTATTATCGACGTATAATATTTCAGTTTACATTTTTAATTTATTTCATGTTAAAATAAATGAAAATGAATAAATAATGAGATTAAATACGTAATTAAATTAGTTTTAATTTTACTCATAAAATCATCGGCTCAGAAGTCACTGTGGCTTTAACTTTTAAGAATGTGTCATTTTGAGAATGTGTCATTTTGAGAATGTGGCATTTTGAGAAATGACATTTTGCGAATGTGTAATTTTGCGTCAATATGTCATTTTGCGAATGTGGCATTGTGCGCCTAATCCGAAAAACGGTCCACAATTAGTCCGGTCAATTTAGACATTCGAAGTTACATAAAGTCCCAGCAAGCTGAATTTCAGTGAAATTGTTCAAAACATAATTGTAAACAATGTCTAAAAGTTCCCCATCATTCCCCTGTAAGGAAAAAAAATAATTCAAGGTCAATGGTCAAAAAAATGAGTTTTTCGCGATTTTCAGCAAAACGGTAAGTTTTATAATAAAAGTACCTCAGACTAAAATCATCTATCATATCATAAAATTATCTATAAAAATGTAATAATACTTTTTTTCTTACGAGCCACCGTTTCTGAGATATAACGATTCAAAAAGTTATAAAAGTTGTTATCGTCATAATATGCATTGAAACAGCAATAGAGCAATTCAATTTGACAAATACAATTATTGTTGTTGGTGAAGATGTTGACTTACTTGTATTACTCACTGCTCAAACGCCAACTGAAAAAACTATTTTTCTCTTAAAACCAGGAAAAGCTCAGCATCAATCAGATATATATTCATCAAAAAGTTTATTTACTTTAGTAAAGTGTAAAGATCATGTACTATTTTTACACGCAATAACTGGCTGTGATACGACACCTGCAGGAGGGGTAAAACAGCAGTTTTCAAAATGTTTGAAAAACAAGATTTAATTCAATGTGCTGAAGTTTTTAAAAAGAGTAATTCAACTCAACAAGAAGTTATGACCAACGGCATCCGCTTCGCATCTTCATTCTATGTACGGAGCTCCTAAAAAAACTACCTGTTTAGATAAGCATCGATATGCATTTTTCGTTAAAAATACTAAAAATAAAAAACAAGTTCAATTAGCTTGTCTTCCTCCAACCTCAGTTGCTGCTCACCAACATCTTTTTCGAGTATATTACCAAGTTCAAGTGTGGCTTGGTTATCAGCTAGACCCTACAGACCCCCGTCTGTAGGGTCTTGGAAGTTGGTCAACAATATATTAGAGCCAGTTCAAACTTTACTTCCACCTGCGCCGGAAAAACTGCTGAACACTTTTTTTTGCAACTGCAAAAAGGGATGCAGTGCTAAATGTGGTTGCAAAAAAGTCGGACTGTCTTGTTCTTTGGCATGCACAAATTGTCAAGGTCGGTCGTGCTCTAATATTGAATCACAAACAATGGAGGATTCGTTTGACTCCGACGAAGTATCAAGCGATACATCGCTATTGACGCAATTTACTTGCATCCAAAATGAAGATGAAGAAGAAGCAGGAGAAGAAGAACAAGAAGAAGAGCAAGAAGAAGAACAAGAATTTGAAACTTACGAATAAGACAAATAAACTTCAACACTTTTTTTTCATTTACATCGCTTTCATCTTGATTCCCAATCTTTGAAAATTTCCGTTATTTTGCAATAGTTTTACATTAAACAGGATCACAACTGACCTGTGGAGTAGACCTACTGGGGAAACCTCACTACCCTACACTACCTCATAGGTGGCGTGGAAACGTGTGCTTATTATGACGATAACAACTTTTATAACTTTTTGAATCGTTATATCTCAGAAACGGTGGCTCGTAAGAAAAAAAGTAATATTACATTTTTATAGATAATTTTATGATCTACAATTTTTGTCTGAGGTACTTTTATGATAAAACTTACCGTTTTGCTGAAAATCGCGAAAAACTCATTTTTTTGACCATTGACCTTGAATTATTTTTTTTCCTTACAGGGGAATGATGGGGAACTTTTAGACATTGTTTATAATTATGTTTTGAACAATTTCACTGAAATTCAGCTTGTTGGGACTTTATGTAACTTCACTCTCATTTTTTGGTCTAAATTGACCGGACTAAATTGGCGGAGTAATCGGGTAAAAAACACACACAAAAAAAAAAAAACATACCGTCGAATTGATAACCTCCTTCTTTTTGAAGTCGATTAAAAATAAAGGCAATTGGATGGGCCAGACACAAAGTACTAGTAGACTGAAAAGAAGGAACTAGAAAAAAAATAAAGCTAGGTTCTTTAAAGCATGCATTCATCATGTAGCGCATAAAGTATTTCGAGGCACATGCGATTCACAGATGCAGCGTATAATTTAACAATAAAATATTAGACCTTGCAGAGCAATAAGAAACATTTGCGAGATTGATTCTAACGAATTGTACAAAATTATCCCAGTTAGGACCGTCTTTTAGATATCAAGCAATCGCGCATCGGTCGCATATTTATAAATAGGTGTATAATATTTATTTACGGAAAGAGTGCAACAGAATATTTTAACTGATAACTTTTTATCGGCAAACAATATTGGTCTTTTGTTATATTAGAATCATCTTTCAAGCATTTTACTCATAGGAATCCAAAAATAGGCTAACTTAGCAACAATTTTTTTTTTCAAATATTTGCTCTAATCGGCTAACCTCACAGGTTGGTCGACACGTGTAGTCAAACAATATCGAGAAAACAACAGTTAAATAATATTATATTCTCCTATGAAATCTATAAAAAGCTGAATAGTTTTATTGATCGTCAAAACACCACCTTTCTGCTTGGGAAATCATCAAATATCTGCGCCTGTTTTCGGTGGATCGAAAGAGACTGTCAGACGAGTACTGACTAAAATCCACCCTGCCTGCCTCTTAAAACATCGCAAAGAAGCCACCTTATGGAGAGAAGATAAATGTTAAATATAGCTGAACAACGATATTTTTGCGTGTGGCCGAATAGGAACCAACATCTTAATTTTCCCTAAATATCAAAATAATCACAGAAGTTTAACAAAGGAGCCTCCCGCCAACGTCAATTGAATCTCAAAATAACTTTAGTTGTCGCATTTTTCTGACGGGGCCTCAAAAGGCCATAGCCTGCCAGGGTGTGGGACTGTTTCATCACGTAACCGTGACCCTGGAACGTAAATGGCTATTGAAGGATCATTGTGGATTTTAGTTAGTACGAGTCTGACAGTCTTTTCCGACCCGCCCTGGGTGGGAGGACTCATTTGACATTGTACCACGAAAACAAAAAGCTGTCGCATTTAAAATATCTTGTCTCCTGACTTGTCCTTCTTTGAAAGCGTATCGCTTATACATTTGGAAGCGACGTTATAAACAGATTCGTTTCATCCCATCAAAACAGTTAAGAGGATCGTCTACCGAGCGCTCGTCCATACTAAAAGAGAAAACGTTTTCCTACCTCTAAATGTTATCCTATCTCAATGATTTTTTAGAATGCTTCTGACACAGTAAAAACTAGGTTTATATTTTTTTTTTTTTTTCAAAAGTAACGCTTAGGCGCCTGTAACTTTCAAACTATTATTGATTTTGAAAAAAAGAAAACCTATAAGCCTAGTTTTTTACTGTGTGAGAAGCATTCTAAAAAATCATTGAGATGGGATAACATTTAGAGGTAGGAAAACGTTTTCTCTTTTAGTATGGACGAGCGCTCGATAGACGATCCTCTTAACTCATTCAATCTACGGAAGATTCCGCTAACTAAAACAAATTAGCATAGCCATGTAAACACAAATATCGTCGGAAGTTATTCGGATAATGAAGGCTATTATATAAATAGTTCCCTCGCCCTCATATCATGGCGGTTGAGTAATAACCCGCATCACTGCAAATATGCATGAAATTACTCCCTTTAGCTATTAATAGTAGCGATTATTGAAATAGCTATTTATGGAAAGTTTGATCGCATCATGAATATTATGAAAATTAACATAAGTTACCGGTAGTATTGCGGGAGTGTCCAGGATGAGGCTGGCGTAAGACCGTGGAGCTTGGCACAAGCAAAGAGAGGCCTCTACCCAGCAGTGGGTGAAGACGGGCTGTTGATGATGATGATGATGATGATGATGATGACCGGTAGTAAAATAATTGAGAATAATACTTGAGATCTGAACATGGACCCTGGGAGCAAAATAAATTTTGTGTCGTCTATAATAGAATTATACAAAGTTTTGTTATTAACAAATCATTTTGGAATGTTCCTGTATTTTGATTACGTTAAAATTGTATACCTATACAACGTTTAACGTCAAAAGCGCAAAACCTCTCGTGGGGTAACTCAGCCTATGTTACTGAACAATTTTTCTTCTAAGACTTGGAAATTCTCAAAAAAAAAAATAGGTTTTTCATACAGTTGTGCCCAACCAATTTTTCATTTTGCATGAAAAGCCAATTTTTTTTGCGAATTTCCAATAGTCTTAGAACAAAAATTGTTCAGTAACATGGGCTGAGTTACCCCACGAGAGGTTTTGCGCTTTTGGCGTCTCATTTGAATAATGTATTTGATGTTGTCCCCAGTCTGAGCTGCCCGGTTTCTACGACCCATGCGTGGGCGAAGACAAGCACCTCACCATCCAGTACATGTTCCACAACAACCTGCACTTGTGCACCGTTCCCGACAGCCATGCACTCGTTCTTCCGCGCAATAGTAAGTATGTTCAGTATCCTCACTTAAAAACTTACCTTTTTTTTTAAATTGAAGAATTCCTCACGAATACTCTTTGCCCGAAGTGAAAGGAGCTTTATTCTAGACTATAGTCTCCGCCAGATAAGTCTGGAATATATAGTCGACCATGACCTTATATTTATCTTAATATATATAAATCTCGTGTCACAATGTTTGTCCTCAATGGACTCGTAAACCACTTAACCGATTATAACAAAATTCGCACACCATGTGCAGTTCGATCCAACTTGAGAGATAGGATAGTTTAAATCTCAAATTATAGTCGCAATTTTAATAATATTATAAAGATTGCACCCGTGCGGAGCCGGGGCGGGTCGCTAGTTTTTTATATATTTTGAAATTAGAACAATGCATATTTTGGTACAAGTCGGATCAATAACCGTTATTCCAGACTTATCCGGCGATGACTATAATACTCTACTTCCATGAGCCGGGGAATACTTTGGCATGCACTCCCCACTAGTTTGAAAAAGACCTGAAGGTCTAAATTTCATTAGCACAAAAATATAACAAGCGAACGCAACATTTAATTTCATTTTCTATATAATATTGTAATCCTTGTTAGGTTATAAAAAAAATTAAAACAATGAAATTTTTTTTTACAGATCATAGGATAAAGAACAGATCCTGAAATTCAAAAGCGAAATGCAGGTACAAAGTTGACGGCGCGCGTCCGCCCTCTTCCCCAAACTTGAGTAGACTCCTTGTGAATGTGTCGACATGAAATGTTACTCAGAAATCCAGAAAATTATCATTACGAAGCTTTGAAACATAGGCAGCTAATGACATTCCATTATTTTATTACACGAACAGCTTCCCATCTTATTGTTTGAGTTGCCACGCGATTGAGTGTTGATACATGCTATTATATTCATTGTTATCTGTGAAAGTGCCTCGACAATACGACATCGTATAACATAAATATTTTACTAGCTAGCTTTAAAGTTCTGAAAATACAGAGAAAGAATTGAATACAAAAATAAACTAATAATTACTTTGATCACTTATTAAAACCTCGGGTTTTACAGAGAAGATGCAATATCGTTTAAGAACGACGCTTAACCGTACAATAGTCTTGTTTATTTAGATAGCCGCATTGTATGTGAATTACAATAATTAAATAAGTGGATGTTAAAACAATATTATATAAATACAAAGGAATCTTAGTAATATCTTGCTAATGTTATCTTTGCTAGCAATCGTAGGCGAATTAGAACAAGTCGTTATGGCTGATATATTTACTACCAATAAAGGTAAAATACGTCTTAATTTACTGAGCGAAGAACCCACGGCTAGCAATAATTTAAAGGACTTCCATTCTCTTTGTGACTGAAATTATACATATGCAATTCAAATGTACATTAAATTAAAATACCTCTAGTTTTGAAACAGTGCAAATCTTCCCCAATTTCTTGTAGTTCACTAAGAAAAGATTTATACCTCCAACCGTACGCTAATTTCAATATAACTGTCAAAATGTTAATATAATAGTGATCTTTATTTATATATATAATTATCATATTATAAATATAACCCTATTGTGATATAGAATATAATATTATAGGGTTATAGTTGTCTTGCCGTCTCAGGCCACTGACAAAATTAATATTTATTTAATAGTTATTTGTTATGCAAGGCTACAAAGATGTCTTTTTTGGCGCGAGTACTAGAATTGAAAACAGAGCAAGCGAAGGAATCTAGGATTTATCTATAGATCTGTAGTTCAAATATAGAATCTTGAGTGTAGCGAAGTTTTCAAAGGTACGAGACGCAGAAAAACTTTGCTGCCGAGTGCAGCGGCTCGCCTGTCAGTGTGGAAATAGTTATTTGTTATGCAAGGCTGCAAAGTTGATTTTTGGCGCGTGTACTTGAATTGAAAACTGAGCGAGCGAAGGATTCTAAGATTGAACCGCGAGAGATACGAGCGGTTCAAATATAGAATCGTGAGCGATGCGAAGTTTTCAAAAGTACGAGACGCAGAAAAACTTTGCTGCCGAGTGCAACACACAACTTTTCACCTCACACAGCGAGGAAATGGTAGGTGTAAGAGAAACAGCTTAAACAATTTACTATATAAGTATTTATTTATTTATTTTAGAAATTAAAAGTAAAATTACTACAATTGTTAATATTGAAAGTTAAATGTTTTTTTGGAACATTGAACACAACAACAGTGTTTGTCACGTGTGTGTTATTATTACGTAAATTTGCGGAAAATTGCTCAAACTCATTGGATTCCATTGTGAATGTTGGAGACAGAGACAGATATAAGGCGGCTCGAGACGATTTTCTCGAATTTTAAAAACTCAAACTTACCTACGACATCTACACTACTTAACACTAATGTTCAGAAAAAAAAATAGGTTGGTGCACTGACATGCAGTGGGGGCGGCTCACCTGCCAGTGTAGAAAATAATTGAATACAAGACGTGTTCGATTTTTAAACAACACTTTGTGCTCTAGAGCACAAAATGGAGTTTTGCGCTCAGATTTTGAATGAGAAATAGAATCTTTCCGAGCGGGTGAGGTGAAATAGTTATTTGTTATGCAAGGCTGCAAAGTTGATTTTTGGCGCGTGTACTTGAATTGAAAACTGAGCGAGCGAAGGATTCTAAGATTGAACCGCGAGAGAAACGAGCGGTTCAAATATAGAATCCTGAGCGATGCGAAGTTTTCAAAGGTACGAGACGCAGAAAAACTTTGCTGCCGAGTGCAACACACAACTTTTCACCTCACACAGCGAGGAAATGTAGTGGGGGCGGCTCGCCTGCCAGTGTAGAAAAGTAGAAAACAATTGAATACAAGACGTGTTCGAATTTTAAACAACACTTTGTGCTCTAGAGCACAAAATGGAGTTTTGCGCTCAGATTTTGAATGAGAAATAGAATCTTTCCGAGCGTGTGAGGTGAAAATAATTGAATACTAGACGTGTTCGAATTTTGAACAACACTTTGCGCCCCAGCGCGCAAAATTGAGTTTTGCGCTCAGATTTTGAATGAGAAATAGAATCTTTCCGAGCGTGTGAGGTGAAAAGATATTTTCGTTACACTGTGGTTGCTATGAAAGGACTGTGTACTTCAGTGGTAGAACTTAGTTCTAGGGCTCCATCTGTATGCCGTGTCTTCCTTATCAGACTTAGTAACTAGTCAACTTTACTGTTATATTTATAATGGTGAACTATTGTGCGTGTAATGCACCTCTACCTATACTTTCGGGAAATTTACACGTTTTGTTAACTTAATTTAATCTTTTGACAATCTTAAACTTCGGTACAACAATGACAGTATATTATAGTCCTCCTGACTGATTTCGGGCACAGCGGTCAATCTCAGTGGAGATTAGCCATCTGCGCAGGAGATATTATAGTGCACAAGTTTATGCGCAGGCACAGGTGCACTCGCTGTCACTGTCATAGACTGATGGGACGGCAATCGGACACGACCGGAGAGCACTGAGTCACGGGATTATTAAACTGCCAGCTTCCAAACTTCGGACTGCTATTGAGAAATTGTAATAGAAAAACTCAATATCACTTTTTGCCACACCCGGGAATCTAACCCAGGACCCCACGCTCAGCAGTGCTCGCAACCACGAGACCAACGAGGCAGTTCTGTCAGAAAGACTGACTGTAAAGTCAGTGTTAAATACATGATACTGTTTTAAGTGTTCAATATGTATAAGATTACCTAATTAATTGCGAGGAAGTGTCTTTTGTATTGTACAGATTTTCTTTTGCACCTAAAACTTTGAGACCACCTCTGAGGCCTTAGGCCGGCCGCATACTTACATCAGTTTTCCTGATCAGGAATCCTGATCCGTTTTTCGAAATTTGTACGGGATGTTATACAAATGTGTGTGACATGCACACACATTTTTATGAATTCATTGTGTACGGATAGAAAACGGGCCAGGATTCCTGATCAGAGAAAACTGATGTATGCGGCCGGCCTTATCATGAGTTTTCAGTTATTCTGAAGTAAAGTAAACTGGAACTTTGATATTTTCAAATTGACAAATTTCAAGGAAAAAACTAGTTCCTTCTTCGCACACCAGAGGCGCTGTTCCATTTTTCCAAGCACAAAACGCTGTAAATACTGGAAAGACGCTGTAAAGTAAAATAGTGAAAACTCGTAATAAGGGTAGGTACTATGGTCTTCGAGACAAAGAAATTAGCTTCCACACAACAAAGTGATGGACGTGTTCAATAAAACGTGTCGTGGGTTCAGCTCTGAGCAACAGTAACTAGTGTCGTGACAAGACAGTGTAGAGTTCACTCACTGACAAGTATAATAATTAAATGTACGAGTGGAAAAAACAATATAATCGAACGTTGTTCGCAGAATGTGTACTGATAACATCTCGCACGCACATGGGATATAATATTAACCCTGCGAGCGACTCATCAGTAAGCCTGGCCAACAACATAATAATAAAGTATTTTTGATAGACACACATAGACTACAATATTTTTGATACTGGACTAGACATAATTTTCGCTGACACTGAATTAACCGAAGTCATATTATTCAATTATAAAATATACAATAGTTATCCAAATAATGCCTGATTTTCATCACAGCTATTTGTAGTAGCCACTGAAGCATGCTACGGGTTACCAAATTAATGTAGGTATTTATTTGGTTTTAGTACCAAGCTTGCCTTTGATTATAATTAGAAACAAAAGTAATAATTATTTAAATGGAAAAATATTGGTTTATCTTAAAATAATGTAGGTATGTATATTTAAATGTTATGCGGTGGGCTATGGTGAAATAAGTATAAATCTGGGCAGAGTTAGTTTAGCATAATAATATTGGATATATTGCAGTTTTAATATAATTTGGAACGACATATACATTTTCCCTTACTATCTCATTAATCGTTAGTCATTGTATAGCAGGATAACTTGTGAATTTCTTCGCACAAAACTAGCCGATATATTTGAATATGAACTTGCACAAAAGGCTTGTATAATTAATTTTCTGGATTTTGACGTGTTAGTTAAACGTAACAGTTAATTGTTGAACACTTAGTTTATTTTATTGTGCTTCGTCATTGTAACGTGAAGAGCAATAAATCGCCAGTCTTAGTCGAATTACCTTCTAGTATTGTTTTGTTTTTGATGGTCAATTTTTGTAAAATAATTTCACTTTAACTTTTCTTACGAAGACTTCCAAAAGCAATATTGCTTACAATGTATTGAGCGAATCCTGTTTAGATTGTTGATTATAAATATTATTGTTTCTTATTTTAAAGGCCTTAAAGAATATATACTTACTGCAGAATAAAGTATGAAGTTGTTACCTTTCGTGTTTTATTTCCTCTTAAGTCATAGGCTACCTTTTTCCAACTATTATGAGGTTGGCTTATTTTAAACGGACAACAGCTAACAGCTCTGCTCTGTATCTCCTAATCCTTGTATTTTTTAACAAAGAGCATTTTTGTAACAAATCAAGCTCAGCTGGAGGCGCTGGAGCTCTGTAGGTCAATTGTTTATCGAATTATGACACTTCAACATAGCTTTCGACGAAGAACGGATGGATTAGAAGATAAATAGTAGAATTTGAAAAAGTTCGCGTTTCTTCAGGTTCGGTCAGCAAAACTTGTAGGTAGAGACGTTAAAAATCCATTAATGAAATTACACAGATTGGGTAAGGTTGATGTGTTGGAGTAGGGTAAAACACCCAATTACTGACCCTTTAAGCAGTTTTCCTTGCTTCTTTCGCAAAATAAACCAATGTACGAGTTGCAAGTGGAAATGAATGTTTTTAGTAGATAAAATAAACATTGGAGAATTTAACTAAAATATTATAAACAGTCATCCAAAGGTAAAAAGTGATTTTTTTCTCAAGTTTAGCAAGAACAGGCCATTTGACCAGTTACTGTCATGCTTGTACCAATTACCCTCATGCAAATGACCAGTTTTTTGACCTGTATTAAAAGAATAAATTTAAAAATACTTTATTTTGAATGTCATAGGAAGTTTTATACGATGAAAAACAAATAAAACTAATCTTATTGTCCTCATTACCCTTCTTTTTTCAGACTATTTAGATCTCCAGTCTTCAAACGCGGCTAATAATATTCTTGCAACTATTTTTGAAGTTTTCTGGTTGCTTTTGTATCTTTTTGACCCATTTTTAGGGTTCCGTAGTCAACAAGGAACCCTTATAGTTTCGCCATGTCCGTCCGTCCGTCCGTCCGTCCGTCTGTCCGCAGTTTAGCTCAGAGACGCGCAGTACTAGAGAGCTGTAATTTGGTGTAAATATACGGATTTGTTGTGCCGAAAAAGTGGTAAAATAAAATCTCGTAAAATATTTTTTTTTAGGGTACCTTCTGTACTTACACGTAAAGTGAGGATTTTTTTTTTCTCGCGTACCCCTTAGTGTGGGGTATCATTAAATAGGCCTTTAAAAATAATGATAGTTTCCATTAACAGTTTTTTGATAAAAAAATTCGTTTGTGAAATATTAAGCTTTAAAGTGCTAAATTTTGCTCGATTTGAGTGTCCCCCCCCTCTACCAGCTAAACGGTTATGTTTGGGGGTGTGAAAAAATTCACAATAATAGTATATACAGGGTGTTTGGTCCATCGTGTGCCAAATTGAAATGGTCGATAGAAGGGGTCATCTGCTATCCTTTCAGACCCCTTAACACCCCTCATGCCCTGAGGATTTTTTTTAATCGACTTTTTATTGTTTTACTAAAAAAGACCCAAATTTGACATTCAAATGCAATTTTCTTTTTAAATATCGGTCGTAGACTCTGAATTTTAATTTTATTTATATGTGTATTGTTTAAGAGTACTTTTAAATACAAAATTAGTGACATTAGTCACCTAGTTTTTTTTTAATTCACTCGCAAAGGTAAAACATAAATTAAAGCTGTACATGTTACAGCTGTTTATATGGCTACAGAAAAAAAACTAGAAGCGACTGGGATCTTCCAACTCCCTCATTAATTCTCCAGTCTATCCCCTTGCTAATGATGTGCCACATGCCATAAAAATCTTTTAACAACTTTGTGAATTCACTAGAATTGTGAATCGAGTCACCCAAGGCTGCTATTCAAAATTATTATTTTTTTGCTTTTTTGATACCTGACAAACCTATAAATCTTATCTCATTCGTATAAGGTAACATCTGTTTCGTATCTCTATGTTTTTGTGGGATTTACTTGAAAAAAAAAATGCATTTTTAACGTTTATTTCATAATTGTTACAAATCCTGCTCGAATTGTTGGCCTCTATTGCGAATGCAGGCCCGACATCTATTTCGACAGTTGTTGTACGAAGTCATATTTCCTCCTTAGTGGTATTGAATGCCGCTTCCATGCGTTGGACTAGTAACTCCCTAGTTGGAACGTCCGTTGCGTACCTATACCAGCCCTTTGGAACGTCCCCAGACATAAAGTGTAACAAATTTAGATCTGGGGAACGTGGCGGCCATGGAATAGGGCCATCGCGTCCAATCCACGCATTGTGGAACACATTGTTAAGATATTTCCTCACAGTCAAACGCCAATGCGCAGAACAGCATTTGGAAGTACCATGGTCAAACGTTCATTAAACACGGGCACATCATCGGTCACTAATTTGAGCAGGATTTGTAACAATTATGAAATAAATGTTAAAAATGATTTTTTTTTTACACGTAAATCCCACTAAAACATAGAGATACGAGACAGATTTTTTTAAAGATAAGATTTATAGGTTTGTCAGGTATCATTTAAGCAAAAAAAAATTTTGACATAGGGCACTCGATTCACAATTCTAGCGAATTCACAAAGTTGTTAAAAGATTTTTATGGCATGTGGCACATCATTAGCAAGGGGATAGACTGGAGAATTAATGAGGGAGTTGGAAGATCCCAGTCGCTTCTAGTTTTTTTTCTGTAGCCATATACACAGCTGTAACATGTACAGCTTTAATTTATGTTTTACCTTTGCGAGTGAATTAAAAAAAAACTAGGTGACTAATGTCACTAATTTTGTATTTAAAAGTACTCATAAACAATACACATCTAAATAAAATTAAAATTCAGAGTCTACGACCGCTATTTAAAAAGAAAATTGCATTTGAATGTAAAATTTGGGTCTTTTTTTGTAAAACAATAAAAAGTCGATTAAAAAAAAATCCACAGGGCATGAGGGGTGTTAAGGGGTCTGAAAGGATAGCAGATGACCCCTTCTATCGACCATTTTAATTTGGCACACGATGGACCAAACACCCTGTATAACGAAGTTTAAAAGAAAATTATCATGACTAAGTAGGCTTTACAAGTTTACGAGTAATAGTCGATCAACTTATAAAACGTACTTGGATAACATATTTTCCTAAATAAAATGTATCGGAGTATATGTTATTCAAATGCAAATGTAAGTTTGTCAACTTTATTTTTACAGCTTTTATCTAGGATGTGTTTTGGGGATAGGTAGGTTTTTGTTGTCAACTATTTTTAACTAACTTTAAAAAAAGGATTGGTTCTCAATTCGTCGTAATCTTTTTTTTTAATGTATTTTCCCCGATTTCTCAAAGACGCCTGGACCGATTTTGAAAATTCTTCTTTTTAAAATTAAATTCAGCGAATCAGTTTAGTTGGTTGGCATAAGTATTTTGATGGGCAACTACGGAACCCTACACTGTGCGTGGCCCGACACGCACTTGGCCGGTTTTTCCTCTTTATTAGTGTTTATCTCATTGTTCTGTATCATGCTGCATATACTTATTAAAACGCTCGCCGGCAAAATAATTTGAATGGATACGGCTTTAAATGTAGAAAGAGAGTTTAAAAAGTTTAAATTACTAAAAAAACTGGTTTCCCATTTACAAAAGACGTTTCTAACTTATTAAATTTATGTGGAAGAACTCACAAGTGAAGAGAACATAGATACAATTAAAAAACTAGCTCATACTTTGCCTCGGATATTATAGAATAGGTCATTTTATACAAACATGCAGGTTAGAGTAACTTTTGCTAGACTGTTATGTATTAAACCAACTTATGACCGCTTTCCGCGGCATTGTTCGCGTTATGTTCAGTAGTAGCCCCACGGGAACAATATTCCGGCATAAAAAGTATCCTATGCCCAGGTTTATCCACTTATCCAGGTTATAAAACTATCAATATTATATGCACGCCAATTTTTTTCAAAATCCATTAAGTGTCCACGTTTCCAATAAACTTAGAAGTTTAAAATATTCAGGAGGATCCAGATATCTATACATATAATAAAATAGTAGGAAAGTCAAAACTGTACATTGAATATTTTTTGAAAAGAATACTTGGGGTGTGATCTACAATCGATACCGAAGCCAAAAATATAGTTTTTAGAATTTTTGTCTGTTTGTCTGTTTGTCTGTTTGTCTGTATGTATGTCCGGGATAAACTCAAAAAGTACTGGACGGATTTGAATGATTTTTTTTTTGTTGTATAGGTATTAAGTCTGGCCAACACATAGGCTATAATTTATCTTGGAAACTTGAACACCTGGTGCAGAACCGCAACGGACCAGCTAAACTATAAGAGATACAAAAATGGTGCGATAGCAAAAATTGTTCCACCTGATGAGCACTCTCTGTTGACGTATAAAAATTGAAGATCTGGAACACCTGTTGTGGAACTCCAAGAGCCCAGCTGCACTATAACATGTAAAGGAATGACGTCTTAGCAAAGTTGTTCAGCCTGATGAGCAGTCTCTGTTGACGTATAAAAATTGAAGATCTGGAACACCTGATGTGGAACACCAAGAGCCCAGCTACACTATAACATATATAGGAATGACGTCTTAGCAAGAGTTGATCAGCCTGATGAGCACTCTCTGTTGACGTATAAAAATTGAAGATCTGGAACACCTGTTGTGGAACACCAAGAGCCCAGCTACACTGTAACAAATACAGAAATGACGTCTTTGCAAAGTTGATCAGCCTGACGAGCACTTTCTGTTGACATATAAAAATTGAAGATCTGGAACACCTGTTGTGGAACACCAAGAGCCCAGCTACACTATAACAAATACAGAAATGACGTCTTTGCAAAGTTGATCAGCCTGACGACCACTCTCTGTTGACATACAAAAATTGAAGATCTCTAGAACACCTGATGTGGAACACCAAAAGCCCATCTAAACTATAGCATATATGTAAAGGAATGAAGTCTTAGCAAAAGTTGCTCAGCCTGATGAGCACTCTCTGTTGACGTATAAAAATTGAAGAACTGGAACACCTGATGTGGAACACCAAGAGCCCAGCTACACAATAACATATGTAGGAATGACGTCTTTGCAAAGTTATTCAGCCTGATGAGCACTCTCTGTTGACATACATAAATTAAAGATCTGGAACACCTAATGTGGAACACCAAAAGCCCAGCTAAACTATAACATATATAGGAATGACGTCTTAGCAAGAGTTGCTCAGCCTGATGAGCACTCTCTGTTGACGTATAAAAATTGAAGAACTGGAACACCTGATGTGAAACACCAAGAGCCCAGCTACACAATAACATATGTAGGAATGACGTCTTTGCAAAGTTATTCAGCCTGATGAGCACTCTCTGTTGACATACAAAAATTAAAGATCTGGAACACCTAATGTGGAACACCAAAAGCCCATCTAAACTATAACATATATAGGAATGACGTCTTAGCAAGAGTTGCTCAGCCTGATGAGCACTCTCTGTTGACGTATAAAAATTGAAGATCTGGAACACCTGTTGTGGAACTCCAAGAGCCCAGCTACACTATAACATAAAAAGGAATGACGTCTTAGCAAAGTTGTTTAGCCTGATGAGCAGTCTGTGTTGTACATCACTAACAAAGTAAGATGCGTATTTTTTTTTGTTGTTTATTGTTGTTTAAAGTCCCATTTGACTAAGACAACACTGCAACACTCAACGTGTTCGTAGTCATGAAATTGTGACAAAGCAGAGGTGTTTCAGGATTATAATGTAGTCGTCTTCCCCTGGAGGCGACGGCCCTCCATCGCGTCTATCGAGGCGCATCGCCAGGAGAATGATCATCTCATCCGCACGCAAAATACGCGCAAATGACGTGGAGTTGCGGATACCAGCCCGCTATACAATACAATCGCCAGGATGAATTCTCGGAAAGAGCTCCGGCGTGATCACAGGGCAATATTGAGAGAGCGACTGTCGCAACCGAGTTCCGGGCACGCCCCAACCGCGGCGGTAAGACCCCTCTTAAGGAGTAGCTGGATAGGCGTCACGGCGTCCCGCCTGACCTACCACATGACGTAGGTCCTCACCGGACACGAAAGTTTCGGGAGGTAGCTGTGTCTGACAGGGAAAGAAGAATCGCCTGGGTGTCACCACTGCGTGGATCGCCTGGAGGACACGGTGGAGCATACGGTGCAGGACTACCCGCTTGGGCAGAGCACCGCCGTGTCCTCACTACGACGATAATCGGTGACCTCTCGTGCTTAGTGTTGGTCGAGGCCATGCTGCGGGGCGAGACAGAATGGGAAGCAGTCGACTCCTTCTGCGAAGCAGTCATGCTAGCGAAGGAGGAGGCGGGACGCATGAGGGAGAGGACAATGTCCACCTCCAGCCCAGCCGCAGCGGTAGACGCCGATGGCGACAGACGTCGCTACACGATTTCCAGCCACAGTAGGCGCGGCCATGCGGGCGGCGAGTAAGAGTGCACGTTGTGTTCCACGTGATGTATTACCACGCTAAAAAAATGTAATCGTCTGAATGTACCATGTCGAACATAAAAGCCGTCGAGGCCGTGGACAGAACACTTTGAGACATTCACCATGATGATAGACCTATGGACAATATCAAGTGTGTCTGTGGAATTTTACAGAGAACAGTACCTACCTGTTCTCTGTAAAATTCCGGCAGACACTGCCCGTTGTAAGAAGAATTGATAAGTTACGTATTCGGAGTCCCGTCAAGTATAACACTTCAGGAAAACTCTTGGCTATATGATCGTGCGATACTAAAAAAATTACCGAACCGCTGCAATAAATGAAAACATATTAGCCGAAATTGTTGGGAATGATGTGGTTTACACATCATACAATAACGTCGTCAATTAGGGTGATGCCAGCAACTACCCACTCGAGATTTTAAATTCATCAACTGCCTGTGGTCCTCGAGCTCATAAAATAACCTAAAAGTAATAATAATGCTTTTAGGAAATCTAACTCCACCAAAATTGTGCAATGAAACGCGACTAATAGTTACTGCATTACGGTGCGTACAGACTATATAACATAACATGTTATATATCATTGTTATTTCATTTTTCATGGTAACATTCTACATAGAGTTGTAGTGTTTTATAACACATATTATATAACATGTTACATGGTCTGTACGCACCTTTACACAGAAATTTAAGCGAAGCTGAAATTCTCACCGGATGTGGCTCAGGGGAAACTGCATTGATACCGTGAATACCACTCATCTCCAACAATTTCCCTTTCCAGTTCAAACTCACACAATTCCCGGTAGCCGCTTACTTCGCGATGACCATAAATAAGTCCCAAGGACAAACCCTGAAGGAAGCTGATGTCGACCTAAGGTCCAACTGTTTTTCCCACGGCCAACTATATAACACATGCTCGCCTGTCAGTAATGCTGACCACCTTTTTATTTTAGCACCAGAGGGAAAAACTACCAATGTCGTTTATAAAGTGTTGTGTCTGGAAGTTTTCATTACATTTTAAAGTTTGTTATAGATTCTATAACAAACTTTAAAGTGGGACATCAGGTACCCTCACTTTCTCAACAAATTAAAAAAGAGAATATTAGTTTAGGTGCCTTAAAACCAAATACAATGCGGACGAAGTCGCGGGCAACAGCTAGTTATAGAATGTAACAGTAGACCGAAAATGTAAGCCCCTCGCTCAGGTTATGTTAGGTTCTCAGGTTACTACGTAAAGTATTTTTTTATGTTTGTGATTATGCAGATATACACATCCTTAGGGGAGCCAACGCCCATGGGCATTATACAGATGCATTAAAGTAAAGATATCTCTCCATTAAAAATGAACTTTACAATTTACATACAAACAGTGGTGTTAATAACTGGTATATTGGTGTATTTGGTTAACTACCAACTATTAACATCTCATGTCAATTAAATGGTTTTTCATATTTTGAGTGTACCAGATTTTGACCCCATCATTTTAACAATTTAAGGCTCACTAAAACTTGAGAAACATGTATAAAGCATTCTATCTGTCTTAAATAACGAAAATAATACCAAACTAAGGAATCTATCGAGTAAAACTAAAATTTAGCTTAGCTTAGCAAATTGTTAAATTTCGTACTGATTTTGGCAAGGTATTTTATTACCATAGGTTTACGGACGCAACATTGCTTTATTTAAAATTTCTATGAGACCAATATAATAAGAGATAAATTATATTTCATTTTGTGTACTTTTTATGCGACACTGCAAGAAGATTTAATATTATTTTTGATAAAAACTGTTAAGCGGTCAGTAGTTGGTGGGAGGTCGGTAATTGGGTACTTTACCCTACTGTCTGTACAAACATTTCTTTACTATCTATGAACAAAAACCGTTAGATACATTTTCCAAAACTAGCAAACAGATTGAACGGGTAGAATTAAATCGAACAAATAAATAATAAAAAAGAGAAATATTAAATACGTATACTATATATTATTATCTACGTTTTTTCCGGTCCGTGCTGCGACACACTGCGCAAAAGTTGATCGCTCAAACACTACGCCAACACAGTGTCATCATTTATTAGGGCCGAGTCACACCGAAATGGCAGCGACCGGCAGCGGCGGCGGCGCCGCTGGCAGCCGCCGGCGGCCGCTGGCGGCCTCGCGCGACCTCCAGACCCCGCGCGCCTGGTATCGACAGCGGCCGGCTGCGGCGCCGCTGGCAGCCGCGAGCGGGCGGCCTCGCGTCGCCGCTGGCGCCCGCGGGCGGCCTCGCGACCTTTTCAAGCGATACTGGTCTTTTAAATTATGTAGTTAAAGTTTAAAATTATTTCGCACTGAAAGTGCTCGCCGCGTCGCTGCCGGCCGCTGCCATTCCGGTGTGACTCGGCCCTTAGTATTAATAACTATTGACACAAGGATATGAGTTTTATTCTTACATCCCCATAATGTGTGTAAGTTCCTTATATTTAGTTAATTTTATTCAAACGGCAAAGTGAAGTAAGTACTTACTTCTAGGTACCGTAGTATTGCCAACATCGTAAAAGATAGAACAGGAAATGACCCTAAGAAATCGATAAGCGATAATAATAGACTGTTATATAGATGACGCGTTCGCATAGAAATGTTCCTGACGTTAATTCGTTTTCAAAGGATTACAAAAGAAGAGTAACATTATTTTTCTCCGAGTCCGTTTAGAACAATCAAAGGACATATTATTTGACGTCATCGGTATATTGTTATGTCGTCGAATGATCGATTTCTAGTACTAGATGATACGAAGGTACCTACTGTAAGACCCTTGAAATCTAAATTTAGTAGAGGTAGGCACATTTTTAGGGTTCCGTAGTCAACAAGGAAACCTTATAGTTTCGCCATGTCCGTCCGTCCGTCCGTCTGTCCGCAGCTTAGCTCAGAGACGCCCAGTACTAGAAAGCTGTAATTTGGTGTAAATATACGGATTTGTTGCGCCGAAAAAGTGGTAAAATAAAATCTCGTAAAATATTTTTTTTTAGGGTACCTCCTGTACACGTAAAGTGGGGATGTTTTTTTTTCTCGCGTACCCCTTAGTGTGGGGTATCATTAAACAGGCCTTTAAAAAATAATGATAGTTTCCATTCACAATTTTTTGATAAAAAGATTCGTTTGTGAAATATTAAGCTTTAAAGTGCTAATTTTCGCTCGACTCGATTGTCCCCCCCCTCTACCAGCTAAACGGTTATGTTTGGGGATGTGAAAAAATTCACAATAGGTAGTAGTATATTATACAGGGTGACTTTTTTACCACCGTCCAAAATTTTTCTAGGTATCAATCACTAACCCCATTTTTGAAAAAAAATCGATACTTCAAATTGTCATATTAAATAATTTTCTCATCCGCTCTATGTGGTCACTAAGCTAAACGTTAATAATTTACACTTTCCGACGCATGAAACGGGTAGAGCGCACCCCGCTCACTCCCCGCCCCGCCCCGCTACACCTGAGAGACACGTCACAGCGCGGTGTCCAGATTCATCAACTTTTTATAGATAACATTGAGACGTGATATCTCGATATTTTTGTATTGAGAGATACAAAAAGAAAAATCACGTATTCAATGATTTTTGCCAAAGATTAATATATTAAAATTTGGATGGTGACTAAAAAATCACCCTGTATAACGAAGTTTAAAAGAAAATTATCATGACTAAGTTGGTTTTACAAGTTTACGAGTAATAGTTGACCAATTTATAAAACGTAGGTACTTGGATAACATATTTTCCTAAACAAAATATTGTATCGGAGAAAATTTTCTTCAACTGCAAATGTAAGTTTGTCAACTTTATTTTTATAGCTATAATAGGTAGGTAGTTAGGTTTTTATTGTCAACTATTTTTCACTAACTTCAAAAAAAGGAGAAGGTTCTCAATTCGTCGTAATCTTTTTTTATGTATTTTCCCCGATTTTTCAAAGACGCCTGGACAAATTTTGAAAATTCTTCTTTTTAAAATTAAATTCAGCGAATCAGTTTAGTTAGTTCGCTTAAGTATTTTGATGGGCAACTACGGAACCCTACACTGTGCGTGGCCCGACACACACTTGGCCGGTTTTAATAACTACTACACAGTAAAACAATTTGTATCGGAGAAAATTTTCTTCAACTGCAAATGTAAGTTTGTCAACTTTATTTTTATAGCTATAATAGGTAGGTAGTTAGGTTTTTATTGTCAACTATTTTTCACTAACTTCAAAAAAAGGAGGAGGTTCTCAATTCGTCGTAATCTTTTTTTATGTATTTTCCCCGATTTTTCAAAGACTCCTGGACAAATTTTGAAAATTCTTCTTTTTAAAATTAAATTCAGCGAATCAGTTTAGTTAATTCGCTTAAGTATTTTGATGGGCAACTACGGAAGCCTACACTGTGCGTGGCCCGACACGCACTTGGCCGGTTTTAATAACTAGGTACTACACAGTAAAACAATATAAAATTTAGAAACTTAGGTACTTATTAAACCTACAAGTATACACTATTAAAAACTGTAAAATCTATATCTATCTTTTATATATAAATAAAAATGAATTGTTGTTCGTTAGTCTGATTAAGACTCGAGAACGGCTGGGCCGATTTGGCTGATTTTGGTTTTGAATTATTTTGGAAAGTCCAGGGAAGGTTTAAAAGGTTTTTTTTATAATCGTTTCTCAGGCGGTACGGAGTTCGCCGGGTCAGCTAGTCTATAATATAAAAATCAATTACTGTTCCCTAGTCTCGCTAAAACTCGAAAACGGCTAAACCGATTTGGCTAATTTTTGTTTTAAATTATTTTTGGAAGTCCAGGGAAGGTTTAAAAGGTGATTTTGAGGCGGTACGAAGTTTGCGGGTCAGCTAGTAATTTTATTTATATCTAAATGTTTACAAAACAAAAAACGGTACATAAAACCAAAAACTAAATTAATGAACATCAAAGAACTACTCAACATGGCTGTCATCTGAAAACCTGCCCAGAAGACTGGCAACATTGCCACGTGGGATGGCAATGCTTATTCTTTGACCAAAGGATAAGCCACACTTCTGGTCACGCGAAGTATAATTATGCCAATATGAGCTATCGTATAAGTACATCACAATAAGGGAAAAGGTCGGTCAAGTATTTCTGGCCACTGAGCGTACATTACATTACAGCCGGCCAATATTCTGTCAATTGCGGATTTTTCTGGTTACAGCCAGTAAAATACGCATTTGAATTGATATTTTTGTGTCAAGCGTTACTCATTGAAGTAAGGGCGTGATCGACTGATCGGACTATACATGCTCCTTATAATTAAGATTTGCGTGTTGATGACTGTGATGATCTCTGGCAGGGTCGGTCGGTTTAACACGCAATATTATATGACAAGTAGATAATTATGTATGTTAAATTAGATACAGTTGGATCATTGATGGCATTGAAGATATTAATAGTCAGTTTGCAGAATAGCTTTGTTCAGCAGTGGAAGTGTTTTAGCTGGTGATGATGATGATGGTCTAGTATAGCATAAGCATAATCTTAAGCGTTACTGCTCTTTTTGTCTGTTCACCGCCAAATTATCGATGCCTAAAAGATCGTCCTTTGCAGCACCATGCACTTCAGTTGTTTACAACAACTTGTCCCACCCGTTGATTTAGACACAGGACAAAATCAAAGCCATTGTATGAATGAAAACAATAGCAAAATCTTTTATTGACCGCATTGTTTAAGGATGATTTATTGTAGGTACACCACTGAAAAAATACTATGTTTTTCCTTAACCTGTACCTACTATGTACTTTAGGAGTTACCTGCAGCCCTATTTCATAAATCTAGGCTATTGGAATTGGAAAGTAGGTGAACTTATGAGTAATTCGGAAAATCGAAGAATGATGACAAGTTTCAGGCTCTTGGTCGAGAACTACAAGCAAACCTGGAATATAAAACGACGTTATCGGTTTTTATTTCATACCTAATTTATTTTAAATAAAGTTCACTCGGAAAAAAGTCAGGCAATATCTTTTTCATTCTCATACTCGGAAAGTAGTGTTTGTTTGATCAGAGCAGCGGGTCGAAAACGATGCTTCCCTCCCTTGGGCGGGAAAGACTCATACTCATAGTAATTGCTTCCCTCCCTAGGGCGGGAATGAATTTTAAAAATAGAACTAAAATTGGTTATTTAGTCGGATATATTTTTTTTACATAATTAAGAAAAATATCGATAAAAAAAAATGCTGCGGTCTTGTGAGTGTATACGGCCAATGTGAATTAAAAAAAATACCTATTAAAGCGGGATGGCCCGCGGCGGTGACGCGGGCGGTGTGTTCCATATTTGAAATTTAAATTAAAAAAGACTATTAAATAGGTACTACTCATGTTATTACTATCAATAAATATTTTAGAAAAACTACTATTTTTCACTTTCCTTATTTGAAATGAAAAATAGAGTGTTTAACACGGGTGAAAGTCATCAATTCCCACTCGGACTATAGCCGCCCTCGCTTCGCTCGTGCGTCTAAATACCTCGTATGGGAATTGATTTCTTTCCACCCTTGTATAACAATCTACTATTTCATTTCTCATACTCGGAAAGTAGTGTTTGTTTGATCAGAGCAGCGGGTCGAAAACGATGCTTCCCTCCCTTGGGCGGGAAAGACTCATACTCATAGTAATTGCTTCCCTCCCTAGGGCGGGAATGAATTATAAAAATAGAACTAAAATTGATTATTTAGTCGGCTATAATTTTATTTTACATAGATAATTAAGAAAAATATCGATTAAAAAAAAATGCTGCGGTCTTGTGAGTGTATACGGCCAATGTGAATTAAAAAAAAATACCTATTAAAGTGGGATGGCCCGCGGCGGTGACGCGGGCGGTGTGTTCCATTTTTGAAATTTAAATTAAAAAAGACTATTTATGTATAATTTGGCGGGATACTAACTCTGTACCGAAATTATTTGATTAAAAATGAGTTCAAGCGATTCTGAAATGTCGACCCCCAATTCCGTTAAAGACGAGGCCAATACAGTTATTGAAAATCTTTTGCCAGAAATTTCAAAGGAAAGATACTTAAATATTTACAATGATTTTATGAAGTGGCGAACAGACAAGAAAATAAAATCGTTTTCCGAAAGTGTATTTCTTACTTAAGTAGATACTTCAATGGGCTATCTAGCAAAATACAGCCTTCTACGCTATGGAGCAGGTATTCAATGCTCAAGAGTACACTTAGTGTAAAACATAATGTGGATTTGAAAAAATTCCATAATCTCACAGCTTTTTTGAAAAGACAGTCTCAGGGGTTCAAGAGCAAAAAATCTAAGGTTTTCAGCTCTTACAAAGTGGAATCATTTTTAAATGAAGCTCCTGTAGTCGTATGGGAATTGATTTCTTTCCACCCTTGTATAACAATCTACTATTCATAACTACTTTTAATTAAATTCACTGTTTCCTGATCACACTTGTGAACTATGTTTTTTTTTTTTTTTTTTTACGTGGCAGGGCGGGAGGGACTGTCAGACTTCTACTGACTAAAATCCACGGTGTCCTTCAGTAGCCTGTTATGTTCCGGGGTCACGGTAAGGAAATAATCCCGCGACCCCGGCAGGCTTTGGCCCTCTGAGAGGGGGGCCCCGTCATTATGATGACGCTCTTTGAGGCGCGCGTGGGACACAACGCGCCGTCGACCCGGGCATGGTCCATGGTCGGGCAGCGAGTTGCCCTTTACTCGCTGCCCGCATGCCCGACTTGTGAACTATGTTAGTATATTTTCAGAGTTTACATAAAGTAGGTAGGTAGGTATATATTTTTTACGGTTTAAACTAGGTGTGTGATACTTTTCTAATTTTACTCATGACGGCTATAAATCTCATTATTTATAAAATGACACAGCATAGCTTATCACAATAGTTGTAAAAATTGCTCATAAGCAAATACCGAAACTAGAAATAAATGACTTCATACTTTACATCGCAAATGTTCAATTAACATTTTCTATTGTATTTAATTGTGCTGAAATATCTGTACCTACTATAATAGTAGGTAGCCATACACCATCCTGCCTATCGGCGATCGATTTGACGTTTGCAATTGTTTTGTTGTATTTGATGGCATGACATGCCAATTTGATAGATCATCAAATCGATTTGACACAACGTCAAATCGGCAGCAGTGCTGCATTTGGCTATTATTCGGTGACGACAGCTACAATTTTATAAATTTGTAGCTATCGGTCACCGAATAATAGCTAGATCTAGCTATAAAGTTGCTAAGTTGGCATCGCTGCTGCAGATTTGAAGTTGTGTCAAATCGATCGTACGAAAGGCAGTATGGTGTATGGTGTATATGGACGAACTGCCAATTTGAAACAATTGCAAGCGTCATACGATAGGCAGGATGGTGTATGGCTACCATTAGTCTCTTATTATAGGAAAAAAAGCTTATGTAAAACTCATACCCAACAACTTTTCTAGAAGCGAAACAGAATTGGCACAAGAACAGCTAAGTACGTATTCTGGATTATCGTGACAACCCTATTTTAACTTCTCTTTCAGGTGGCCTACCAGAACAAGATGGCGCTGGACGACTTGTATAGCTCTGTCTCTTTCCTACAGCCTAAAGACTTACGCTTTAAGACATGTCACGGTAGGCCACCCGTTTCCTGTAACAGACGCCACTTTTAATGCTCCCTGTTACATACCTGTCATAGGAATAAAATCAGCATCTACCACTCTTGCTCTTAGAATACAAGCCTATAATCTCTGTGGGAGCTTAAACGAGACCATCATGCGTGTGTCTTTGGTTCCAGGATATAATTCAGTTTCCTCACGATGATCTTCTTCTCCATTCTCCATGAAAGAAAACTCCTTTGATTTGTCTTCGTATGGCCATGTCGCACGATAATTAAAAAAAGCCGAATTATCACAAAAATTCTAGAGTTATAGCGAAAACACGGATAATTAGACAATGACCATATTTCTCAGTATTTCTGAAAAGAGAAGGGGTTTTTTAAAAACGTCATGCGTAAGTGTTTGGAGACACCCCGCTTACAAAGTTCGAAATTTTACTAAGCCTAAGCCATTGTCCCTCTTTGAGTAGATGGCTGGATAGGCGTCACGGCGTCCTGACCTACCGCATGACGCAGGTCCTCACCGGACACGGAAGTTTTAGGAGGTTCCTGTGTCTGATAGGGAGGGAAGAAACGCCTGGGTGTCACCACTGCGAGGATCGCCCGGAGGACACGGTGGAGCATACGGTGCAGGACTGCCCAGCTTGGGCAGAGCACCGCCGTTTCCTCACGGAGGCGATAGGCGAAGACCTCTCGCGCCCGGCATTGGTCGAGGCCAGGCTGCGGGGCGAGACGGAGTGGAAAGCGGTCGCCTCCTTCTGCGAAGCAGTTATGTTCGCGAAAGAGGAGGCGGGCCGCGAGAGGGAGAGGACAGCGTCCTCCCTCCGCCCCAACCGCAGTGGTAGACGCCCACGGCGTCGGACGTCGGCAGACGATCTCCGGCCACCGTAGGCGAGGGCATGCGGACAGCGAGTAAAGGGCAACTCGCTGTCCGACCATGGACAATGCCCGGGTCGACGGCGCGTCGTGTTCCACGCGCGCCTCAAAGAGCGTCATCAAAAATGACGGGGCCCCCTCTCAGTGGGCCAAACCTGCCGGGGTCACGGGACTTATTTCCTTACCGTGACCCCGGAACATAAAGGGCTATTGAAGGACACCGTGGATTTTAGTCAGTACAAGTCTGACAGTCCCTCCCGCCCTGCCCGGGGTGGGAGGACTCATTTGATGATTTTACCACGCTAAAAAGAATCCTTAGCTATTGTCGAATTATCCGTGTTTTCGCGATATCCCTAGAAGTTTTGCAAAAACTCCTACGACAGCTCAAACAAACTCAGGCCAGTCGTATAAGTGCTTCTGACCTACTCAATATTACCGATAAGGTCAGTATACATTATACCTTTCTGGATTTCACGCAATCGTCTAATTTTTATTTCTGGGCTACGGTCTATGCTCTGTAAGGTTACCCATAATTACGGACCACATATCAACTAAAGGACGACCTCATTGTTAAATAATAACAGCAACATACGTCGATCTTCAAAATTAAACAGCATTAAGTGCCAATGTCAGTTCACGGATCGCAAATTACGTTAAAAAGTTGGTCCTGTATTTCATTTGTTGTTTGTCATTTGTTGTTTTGTAGTTGTTTAGATGACAGTCCGAAAGTGGCGCGAAAAATTAGGCAGATTATGATATCAACCATAGAAAGGATTCATTAGTGTGGCTAAAACTTGAGAACGACTGGACAGATTTGGCTAATTTTGGTTTAGAATTTATTTTGGAAGTCCAGGGAAGGTTTATAAGGTCGAGGAGTAGATAAATTATGATAAAAAAAATTCAGCTCAGTATCAGGTCGGAATTTCGTATATCGGTGGCCACTTATATCGAAATATTAGATACTGTACTCACACTTTGTGTTTACACATGGACGGAGAGAGATCAATCGCAGGATCACCGATTTTAACGTCATGGCATGGGGAATAACTTAACTTTTAAGCTTCTGGCTGCTACCAAGAAATTACCGGTGGGAAAACATACTAACAGATACAACAGTACCCACTTGGGACTTGAACACTTCATCATACGCTCAACAGTTTACAATAGGAAAACTCAATAGACTGATGAACCCGTAATATGCATGCTTAGCGATAACAGTGACCAAATCATTGAAATGTTCGTTCGAAAACTAGACGACTATCTTGTTATGTACATATCATAAATGCAGCACAGTAATTAAAATCAGTAGACAAGTTGTTTGTTTATTTAACTAACCTCAGTCATTAGTCAGATCATAAAAAATATTACGCAAGTTTTGTAAGTGGAAATTCACGAACCCAAAAATTACTGTACGTGACTTCGCAGTTTTCAATAAATGGATTCTTTGCGACGCAGTTTACTTTAACTACAAAGTCACACCCACTGACTAACTAATACTCCTCAGAAGATATAACACTTAAAATGTTCCTGTAAAAATTCGCTATAGTGCCAATCTGCTAATTTCAATTTTTATATCAGCTATTTGATTGCTCTATACAGTTTGGTAACTATAACTACGGGTGTCCGAATCGCATACTTACTGTCATTTCACGCTAAAATAGGCTTTATTGCCCATTGTTCTAACATACAAAGAATAGTATAAATGCTAAATGGATAAATTACAATCGTCAACGGCTCGTATTGTTAAATTGCAGAGAAATTAGCGATGTTATTTAGTACAAGTTTAAATCATTTATGTCTGTTTGTAACTACATTTTAGAATGCTTTTTTTTTCGTGCTAAAATTATCAAATGGGTCCTCGAACCCAGGGTGGGGCTGCAGTGACTGTCAGACTTGTACTGAACAAATTCCACGGTGATCCTTCAGTAGTCCTTTACGTTCCGGGGTCACGGTAACTTGATAGTCCCGCGATACCGACGCCCACGCTTTGGCCCTCTAAGGGGCGCCCCGTCATATTGGTGACTACACACGACTATAACTCCCACCCTGAAAGATTGCCAACAAATTGAACCTCACTTTGTGGCACTAATCCGCACTTAGACCGTGATATCAAAGTGCATCCATAGAATTATAATAGAATGACATTGTATTGCAATTGTATTTTTTCTCAGTAATGATATGGTATAGTACCGACATGATTAAAAGCGTATATCTGAGCAGGAAACGCAACTTCGAAACTGTCGGTATAGGCCATAAAGAATGTACCTACATAGACATCTAAAGAGCTAGGTTGGTTTCAGATTTGTAGAGATATTCCTCACAAGAGGTCCTACCTAACCAACCACAACAAAGGACGCATCAGCAATAAATACATAATATAAATGGTCAAATCACTTAGGTTTAAACCGTGTTTTCACCAGAAGACATGTCGCAGAGATGTTGTCGGATTTTTACATGGCATGTCCTCTCGAATAATTATGTGAGACAATGCCATGCCGCTCGGCATGTGTCTTGTTCACACTACCTGTGACACTACGCAGTTTTTACGTCTCGCGACCCGTATACGAGTAGGTACGTCGCAAGAGACGTCTTGGGATACCATTTTTCATGTCGAGCGACAGAGTCGCGGGACAATTAATATCCCCTTGTGAAAATGGGGCTACGCTTTAGGGAACCGAAACAGGCTTAAATTTTTCTAAGGTCGTAGAGCAGTTTTTACAGCCAGTACCTCTACAAATGAGCCTCATCAGAGTTAGCCTTGTCTGACATACATTTATGGTCATTAATTTAAGGTAAAATCAGTTCCATGTCCTCCATCATCATAACACAAGGTACCTGCTCAGGGCATTAGGTTTTAAAGCCTAGATTCCCTTGTAGATAAAACGCAGTGATCGAGCGATGCTGATTATATTTACCAAGTTATGTGCAACTAAGCGTATCTTTCCCACATTATGGCACAATAAAGTTTTATAATTCGCACGTTTTCTATGTCGCATCATCATCATCAGCCGGAAGACAACCACAGCTGAACAAAGACCTCGCCACCTCGAAAACTTTTCTTCCCCATCTGTTATTAGTCTTACGAGCTGTGTGGCCTGGCCATTGCCACATCAACTGGCCTGTTGGTCTAGTGGTTAGTGAACCTGACTGCTATACCGGAGGTCGTGGGTTCGATTCCCACCCAGGACAAATGTTTGTGTGATGAGCACGATCATTTGTTCTGTGTCTGGGTGTAATTTATCTATAATATGTATGTATTTAGAAATATATAAGTATGTTTATCAGTTGTCTAGTACCCATATCACAAGCTCTGCTTAGCTTGGGACTAGATGGCGTTGTGTGATAGTTGTGGAATATTATATTATATTATTATATTATATTATATATTAACTTGCAAATAAGAGCTGTCGATGACTGCGGTTCTACAAATATGTTGCCGGGGCCAAAGTATATTGGGGTGGCAGTGAGGCATCTACCGCGGTGTCTTAACACCCTCTGCTCCGCCGTTACCCCATCCGCTACCCAGACCCAGGAACTGCCGGGGGCTGAGAGCTATGCGCAAATTGTTCATGATATTCATTCATCTAATCATGATGAAAGAAGTGTCTTGGGGATCGCAGGCTGCTGTACAATCAGCTTCAGAGAAAAGTCACCCCTTATAGCAGTGATGTCACTAACATTAAAGGGGTGACATTTCTCTGCAGCATAGTTACCTTACGTACCTTGTTAGCTGAAACGTAGTCACCCAAGCTATGTACGTATCCGTTAAGGCCCCGCGGCTCAGCGAAAGCGTTGTTTCATGCGTCGAGAAAGTTGCCACGCACCGCCACCAGCAGGCGCCACTATCGCGATATGATTGCAATCCAAAGTTTTATGTATTTCATTTCTTCAACTTCAACATTTCTTACAGTGTTCCCTTTGCGCAAAATACATGTATTACTCTAGTAGAAATATTTTAATATAAGGATGTCGAAACATTTACCAAAACAAAATGATAGAAATACTTATTGATGTGGAATAATATTTTGTAAATATTTTTTTCATTCACAGTCTTAAATTTATTTTATAACATATTGACACAGATTTTGACGTCCCGAGATTACGAAAAAAACTACTATTTGGTAGAAAATTAATGATAATTGGAATACCTTACGAAAGTGACAATACCCAATTATCGTTAAGCCCCAAACACACGCGCGCACGGGCATGGGCATGTGCGTTGTGTTCCACGCGCGCCTGAAAGAGTGACAGCACAATAACGGGGCTCCCTCTTAGAGGGCCTACCTGGGTTGCGGACTAACGAATACCGTGACCCCAGAACGTAAAGGGCTATTGAAATACATCGTAGATTTTAGTAAGTATTCCGAGTCTGACAGTCCCTCCCGCCCTGCTCTGGGTAGGAGGACTCATTTGATTATTTTACCACGCTAAAAAAAGCCCCAAACACACGCTCCTTTTATTATCGTGCGTTCACAAAGCTGGTTGCGTGATATCTTTATATGTTCGAGAGTGGAAAGCTAAGGGTTCTTGACACCCTGTCCTCCACCATCTGGTGTTGGTACTAATTTTTGATGCATTTTGATGTAATGACAGACACTAGCGCCGCGTAAAATGGACATTAGTCGAGCAGCGGCGTGGATTTAGTAGTTTTTTACTCATATGAGGTACAGGTATAGTAGAACAGTTTAATGTCAGTAACCTCTTCATAATTAAATCTTCATTCTATAATATCTTATCCACAGTATTTTTTTTGGGACAAGGTTTTAATATCACTTTTCTGATAAATGAAACCCTTAGAGATATTATTATCTATCGACTTCAAAAGCATGAGCCCAGTACTGATCTTTTTTGACTCCAAAGCAATAAAATAGAGCGAGAAGCAACTTGTACCGAACACGCGGTGAGACAGCAATGACCACCGATTTTTCATCGTAGTCGCAGCATTATACTATAGGCGATATTTAACAGGGTGGTGGGTGCTATGCCTTATTTGTAGTTGACAAGTAATTTTGAAGTATTCAAAATGACAACAGCAGTTTTCATTTAATTTATTTTAATCCTGTTTTTTCGAAATTGTTATGAATCTATGACGAACCTAAATAAATAATAATGAAAGTGAAGTGCTTCTTATCCTATATCGCAGTTTGATACGATTAGAAGTTGTTTTCAGTTACATATTGTCTCAAATTGTTGACTGCAAATCAGTGCATTTATCATTAGTTCATGTGAAATGGTATTTAGATGCATAAATATTACATGGGAGGAGGATGGACACAGAGGAACCATCCGACAACAATAGTACGATATCACGATAGCATTGATATAATATCACTGTGAGTAATTTATTATATTGATAGGAACAATTCGTATTGTATAGAATCATACTTAATCTAACATTTGCCTTGTTTGCTCTGTAGGGGTCGTCAGGAATTTCCTGCGATGATTTTCAGTAAGTTTGGTTTATTTTATTCTTGATTTATTAATGAAAATAATATGTTATTTAAAATAGAAAGTTTACGTGACTTATTTACAGTCATGTCCGTTTAATCACGTCCAATTGAACTCAACGAAACATAGTTTTGAATAATCTATAAGCCTACGTATCATTCGTTTTTATTTTCTCGATCTTTTTATCCATTTCCAATTTTATTATTACGAAAATCTGACAGCCGCGATCTGAAAAAAAGTGTCACAGGTCTAGCCTGTAAGAGCCACGCTGGCTGACTGATTCGTCAAGGAACGAAAGTGATGACACTACTTTTAAAAGGCAAAAGATGAGAGGACGATAGTGAATGTGTGCTCAGAATAAAACGGCGTATGTGCCCAAACATATTGACGTCTTTTTATGAATTAAAATTGTTATTAATTGAAAAAATGTCTTTACAGAATTTAGATACTAGTATTTTCTACAATTTAAAACAACATCCTTTCAATAACTCATAGTAGTTATCCCATAAAGTCCAAAAAATAAAAAACATAGACCGAACTTTGCATTTTTTTTGTATCGAGAAAATTTAATTGAATCGTGTTTTCAACTTTGTGAGAATTTAGATCATATAGTCAATAACTATATTCCAAGTTGTAAGATCTGTAGTCCAGTCATGTACGACAGAAAGTTAAATATAAAAACCGTATAAGTACTGACGTAGCCCCTTAAATATCAGCTTCTCTTACGTTGTTTATTAAAATTTTACCGTCAACAGAACACGTGATCGGTACGTTTGTTCGTTGTAGTTAGTCAACTTCACTCATATGCGTTAAGGGGTACTCTGCACTGTGATTGGTAATTAGAGTGTGGACTACAATGCAGCTTGCTAACGTAATGTGGCAGGACTGAGATACGGGTAATGCCATACTTGTCAGTACATAAAACCATATTGAATAGCAAAAGATATAGTAGGTATTTAGAGGAAAATGAGAAATTGGCAGTTATTTATGAGTAGATTATCTTTGAGAGTTAACTAGTGATTGTTTAACATTCGCCACAGCCAAAGTATACGCCACTATGATGTAGGTAGGGTGATAAGAAATTGATAAAAGGGTTACCTAACGCTAAGGATCTTTGTAGCATAAAATATTTGAAGAGGATTAACATTAAGAATATTCTGAAATACCCATTTAAATGTCAAATAAATTACTCAGATATTGCAAATCCTTTCGTGTATTAAAATACCTTGCTAACATGTGTGCGGCTATCACGTAAAGTTGCTATAAAGATACCATAATTTAAGTGAATATGTGAAAAGAGTTGTCAACGCAGAGCGGTCAAGGGAAACGACGATTAAGCCGAGACTCCACCAAAGCTGAGTCGTGTGCTGTGTGCTGTGCGCGCATAGCTGTTTTTCAGCTCGGGTGACTCCACCAAAGCTGTGTGCGGTGTGCGGCGAGTGGCGTGCTGTGAGACGTGAGCTGCGAGCGGCGTACAGTGTGCGGTGTGCTGTGTGCCGTGTGCTGTGCGGTGAAGAGATGTTTTTCAGCACGGGTGCGAGGCGTTGAGTGCTCAGTACGCATTCTGACAGGAAAGGTGATATCGCTATTACCACTACAAAAAAAGTATCTCCTTTTACTTGAAGAAGAAGAACTACAGTCTGAAGAAGCAGAATTGATAGCTATAAAATATAATAAAACAAGAAAAAACCGATGAAAATTTCCAAAACTTTTATAAATAAATTATATATTTCATTTCAAGACTAGATCTTTCAAAGGGTTTGACGCAGATTGTGCACTTCGCAAATTGTGCACTTGACGCAAAATGTGCACTTCGCAAATTGTGCAATTCGCAAATTGTGCACTTCTCAAAATAGTAATTCGCAAACTGTGCATTTCGCAAATTGTGCACTTCTCAAATTGAGCACTCCTCAAAATGAATCTGAAAATTATCATAATGGTTCAAAATAATTTAAAACCATTTACTTACATTATTTTTTAATTATTTTGCACAAGTTTAGTATACGTACGGTAACAGTAGTTTCATGTACATATTAATAATCACGTTCAGGAAATGTTTTGAATTATGTTTTTAGTACATGTCAGCCATACACATACGAGTACTATGAGCACTACAGTCATTTAATATTACATTTTTTAAATAAATATTAGCTTTTAATTAATTGCTTTTATCACGCTTTTACAAAAAATACAAAAATACATATTAAAACATGTCTATTATTAATTCGGGAGTAGGTAAGTACCTACTCAATTTAGTCAAAAGTAGGAAATAAAATAATATACTTAGGTAGGTATATTTAATGCCATATTTATTTATGGCTTTCTTGAAAATAGAGAGTGAAATTTTGTATTCATATTTTTATTGTAATTAATTAATCAAAATATTAATACAGTATAAAAATAAATGAAGCATTAAATATACAACGTGTAACGTTTATAGCGCAAAACGTCTCGTGGGGTAACTCAGCCCATGTTACTAAACAATGTTTGTTCTAAGACTTTTGGAAATTCGCAAAAAAAAATATATTTTTCATACTGATTGGCCCGATCAATTTCTCATTTAGTATGAAAAAGCAAATTTTTGTTTTTTTGCGAATTTCCAAAAGACTTGGAACAAACATTGTTTAGTAACATGGGCTGAGTTACCCCACGAGAGGTTTTGCGCTGGTTGTATGTATACTTATTATTCTATTTCCTACTTTTGACTAAATTGAGTACTTAGTACGAGTACTTACTTAATGAGTTACGTTACTGAGGAAATAAAAGACATATAGAGAACTATGTGTTTTGAAAGTGTAATAAAGCGATTAATTAAAATATTAAAATTAATTAAAATATATTCTTTAGTAAAAATAAATATTAATTAAAAAAAATATATGTATAATAAAAGGCTGGAGTGCTCATATTATGTGTATAGGTCACATGGACTGAAAAAAACATATTTATTTTTCACACGAAACTACTGTAAAGAGTGCTAATAACTGTGCAAAATAATAAAAAAATAATTGTGTGTAAACGGTTTTTATTTAAAACCATTATAATAATATTCACATTCATTTTGAGGAGTGCTCAGTTTGAGAAGTGCACAATTTGCGAAATGCACAGATTGCGAATTACTATTTTGAGAAGTGCACAATTTGCGAATTGCACAATTTGCGAAGTGCACATTTTGCGTCAAGTGCACAATTTGCGAAGTGCACAATCTGCGTCAAACCCCTTTCAAATTCACCGTTTGTAATGAAATATTAACAAAATTTTATCAATGGAAAAAACATCCAATGTTTTTTTGTTTTAAAACACAGCTCGCCGCTCGCAGCTCACGTCTCACAGCACACGTCGCACAGCACGCCGCACACATCTCACGGCTCACGTCTCACAGCAGTCACAGCACGCCGCTCGCTGCACACAGCACGCCGCTCACATCTCACGTCTCGCTATACAAATATGACACAGCCAGCACAACGGTCTCCACTGAAGCTGTGCGGAGTGGAGCTGTGTCAATGACGCAATTTTATTGGTTGTTCAAAACACGTCTCGACTCCGCACAGCTCGACACAGCTTTGGTGGAGTCTCGGCCTTTTATACCTGCTGGCATTATAGTCCTTTTGGGTTATTATATATCTTTTATTTTATAAAGTGTTGTTTTGATATAAGAGTCGGAATTCCAAAATGTTCGCAAGGACCTTTTTGTTATGGTTTCTTTCGTCCAAATGAAAAAAAAAAACAAAACCTTTAATAAGGAGACCATACACGTTAGGGTTTGCATGACGGTTTTAACCGTGCACGTATAACCGTCTGCACGCAAAACCGATACATGCACCGATAATTGTATAGTTTTAACACAAACACGTTAGGCCTTTGGTACCCCCTTAGAGGGCCAAAGCTTACCTGGGCCGCGGGACTAATGAACTACCTTGACCGGAACGTTGAAGGACACCGTGGATTTTAGTCAGAACAAGTCTGACAGTCCCTCCTGTCCTCCTGCCCTGCCCTGGGTGGGAGGACTCATTTGATGATTTTAACAAGTTAAGTGTGTCCATCTGTTCGTCCAAAACATTCGATTCCTCCGAATCTACTTGACCTTTAGTTGTTTTGTACACATTTCAATTTTTGTGACCGAAACCGGGAGGTTTAACGTGTGTGGAAGTAATTTGAATATGGTGGCATTTTTCAGGGACAAGATGGGAAATTTAAAAAAAGAAACATTACGCAGTACCTACCTACATAGTGTGATTTTAAGGATTTTGTTGTCAGGATCAGAATACATGTGTTTTATGAAAATAGATAAAAATAGGTAAATTCTAAAAAAAAAGAACAGTAACATAAATAGTTCTTTGCTAGATCATCATCATCGCCTATAATGTTCCCACTGCTGGGACACAGGCCTTCTCTCTGTGAGAGGGAGTGGGCCATAATCCACCGCGCGGGCCCTGCGGGTTGGTAGATGTCACATATTGTCTTCAAGTTTTTGGTTCTAGGACATGCCGGTTTCCTCACGATGTTTTCCTTCACCGTTTTGAGAGCAGTGGTGATGAAATAATTTACGTACTAATTATTTCATCACCACTGCTCTCAAAACGGTGAAGTAAGTAATGCGCCTGGCGGGGTTCGAACCCACGACCTACAATTCGTAAGTCGGGACCGATACCACTGGGCCACCACTGCTCTCAGGTATTTATCTTATATACTTTGCTAGATAACGGGAAAAAAATCTATAAACGCGTAGAATAATGAGATTCGTTCGGAACCCCTTCCTTGCATGCAAGTTTGTCTCGCACTTGGTCGGTTTTTATTTTAAAAATGGCTTCCTGTTGTTCTGGTAGGATGAAGCCTGGTTCGATAACCATTTAAGTCAAGGGCAACATTATTTCATTTTATATGACATTGCGATTTCGAATCTTGCTTGTTCCACCGACAAAAAAACAATTAGGTAATTATAAAATAAAACCGGCCAAGTGCGAGTCGGACTCGCCCATAAAGGGTTCCGTAGCAGCAAGTAGTTTGTTGTAAATTGGTTGTAACTTTGAAAGGTAAATTGCGGTTTACGATTAATGACGTCTTAAAAAAAACGAATTACTTGATCTCGTTCAAAACAATTTTCAACTGAAGTTTGCATGGTATTAATGTATGTTGTACAATTGTACATCATATATTTTTTTTAGTTTCATCATTATCTTATTTTAGTAGTTAAAGGGGGGAACATTTTTATTTTTATTTTTGTGTGAAAATCCTAATGCGGTTCACATAATACATCTACTTACCATGTTTCAACAGGATAGCTCTTATACTTTCGAAGAAAAGTGGCTGTGACATACGGACGGACGGACAGACAGACAGACAGACATGACGAATCTATAAGGGTTCCGTTTTTGCCATTTGGCTACTAATCCCCGATGGTTTAGGCCGTTTTTCCTCCCTTTCGCCAGTAATGTTAAAGGCCTTTAAGGGTGAGCGTATTGCCAACAACCAGGCGAAACTCCAGCCTCTGTAGCTTCGTTTTAAAATCTTGAAATGAGTCCTCCCACCCAGAGCGGGGGCCGAGACTGTCAGACTTGTACTGCCAAAAATTCACGGTGATCCTTCAACAGTCCTTTACGTTCCAGGATCACGGTAACCTGAAGACAGTCCCGCGACCCCCTTTGGCTCTGTAAGGACCCTTCAGACTGCTGACAGCTGTTTGAGGCGCGGAACACGACATGCCGTCTACCTGGAAGTATTTGTGCCGGAAGACTCTGTAGCTGATACTGAGAAAATCCTGGCTCCTGTTATTCCATTATACATTCAGGAATGTTAGTAGTAGCATATGTTGTTGTTGCAGCAAAATTAAATACCTAGTTAGTGAAGTGGATACTCCTACACGTGGAACAGATATCTTTAATTGAACAACGCATCAAAGTACGATTGGTTTGCTTGTAATGAGAAACTTACCAATGTCACATATTATAGTTATTATACGCAGCATAATAAGGCTCGAGTTTGCTACACCTACGCGGTGTTTAGTACAGTACAGAGTACACGTCACATGCTAACGAAATTGAGCCAAAATTACACTAAGAGAATACTTATTAATCAGTTGCAATTCTAAACATCACCGGGTCGTTACTGAGAAAATCCTGAAGAGAAGATCCGAAAAACGTCAAAATCTATTCCGAGGTCTTACATTGCGGTCCCGAAATGCAAAGGGACACTAAAGTAACAGGTTATTTCTAGTCAGGTCTAACAGTCACTTCTGCTCTAGGGATTTTGGTGTTTTTTTTTTTGCAAACAAAAGATTGAATGTCTTTTTGTTCATAATATAAAATCATTCGACCAACGAAAACGGTAACTTAAAATTTTTACTAGCTTAATAGGCTCCGGGGTCGCGGGACTTTTCCAATTACCGTGACCCTGGCACGTGAAGGACACCGTGGATTTTAGTCACTATGAGTCTGACAATCCCTCCCGCCCTGCCCTGGGTGGGAGGACTCATTTGATGATTTTACCACGATAAAAAAAAATGTAGTTCGTCAGTTATAATATTAAAAACATTTGGCCCTTACTTTCCCTTTTGTTACGTGACTCAAAATTGACGTTGATACGACAGTTTTCAGTAATACTTCGCAAGCAAGTCCATTATATACTTGCTCTGACATCAGCGGTCCTCTGTTTTCGAGTTTTATCTTTGCAAATATTCATTTAACCGAAGACAAAATACGTGGGCAGACTGCTTGCACTGTGTCTCCGTGTCGTATTGTTGCACGCGTTGCTAAGACGTCACATCTGACCGCGCTTAATAATCTCTAGGATTCTGGATCTGTTTGCGGATGGATGAACGAAGATTTGATTTATTTATATCAAAAGTACTGCAAGAAGAATTTGTGCAAGTGTTTTCTTAGCTTTTTTATTTGCGTTTTCACATCAAATTAAATAAATTAAAAAAAAAACGAAACTCATTGATGCACTAATTGGATTTCGGGTCAACATGCTATTATTAAACAAACCGAAAGCATGCATATACTTAACTACATAGGGAGAGACGAGAGTAACGCCTTTTCACTGCATAGCACGTGTTTTCTCCATAAAATAATAAAATATGGAATTTATTGAGGAAACACGTGACATATTAGGTGCTAAACGTAAGGAAATTATGTTTCCCAGTGGATCTTGAGAATATTAAATAGAATCTATAATATTATTTATTCATGACTGTTAGTGTCCGACCGAAACTGATTTTTCAGCCGAAACCGAAACCGAAACCGAACTTTCGGCCTAGCTCTCAGTTTCGGCCGAAACCGAAACCGAAACTTTTTAACACATTTAAAATTTCGATTATTTTCTGAAATTTTGTGTTGTTTTTTAACATTTGTTAACACAAGAAAATGTGTATAATTATACAGGAATTACAGGATGACTGTAGACCGATTTTGACGAAAACTAAAACTGCACCATTGGATTTTAGAAAAATCAATAATCCTGACCAGGAATCGAAATCGCAGATTTTGGAAAAAAAAAACCACACGTATTATTACATCAAATTCTGGAAATGTTATACGGCAAACTTATGGAAATAGGAGATTTTTAAGAAATTGCTGTTTTTCTATGTTATTTAACTTCTACCGAGCCATAATCTATTTAAAATTATAAAAAATCATAGTTTTCAATTTCTCACTGGATTTGTAGTCTCAACAATCGCACTTTATTCAGAAATATCTACGAAATTACTGAGTTAAAAAAAAATAGCATTATTTCAAAGAAGAAACCGTTCACTTATGTTTCAAATACAGTCACGGCCTTGACGATTGATAACTTTTTAATCATATAACGTACGTAACAAATATACTTTATTATTATATGAATATGCCGCATGCCGGACAAACTGTGGGCCAAAATAGCTCAGAACTGGTGCCCTGAGACAGTGAGACGAGGTCGTGGTAGGCCACGTAGGAGATGGCGGGACGAACTGGACAGGTTCCGTCCGAACTGGAAGGAGGACGCCCAGTATCGTGAAAGGTGGAAGGAGTGAAGGGAGGCCTTTGCCCAGGAATGGGACACAGAGTAGGCTCTTTAAAAAAAAATAAAAAATTGTATGAATATACAAGACTTACTCTTGGCAGTAAACTCAAAAACATAACCTCAACTCACGATTAAATGAACGGTGGCGAACAGCGCCGGGCCCCGCCGTCGAGCAAGCACGTGTTGGCTACGAATTTTACCGAACGACACTCGAAAATGTACGAACAATTGAGTTTCGGCAGGGCCGAAAGTTTCGGCTATAATTTGGCCGAAACTAGATTTTTTGGCCGAAACCGGCCGAAACCGAAACCGAAACCGAAATTTCGGTCGGTCACTAATGACTGTATTATTGAATCTTGTTATAAGTGCTAAGGTAGGAAACGAGGAAGATAGGAAATGTTTTGATTTAAAAACATCCGTTTGTTGCAACTTCATTTAGAGACACAAATAACGTGCAACATAAACGTAAAGTACGAGTGCGTTGATTTTTAAATAGATATACTCATTAAAAAAATGTTAAATTACTCCGTCGTACACACAAAAAGTTCTCTAAAAAAAATGTAATTGCAAATTGACCCTTATATTAACGTCAAATGTCGTTTTACAGTTGACAATTTGTTTACACAAGTGTTTAACAGATGTTTAACTTTTTTTTTAAGAGAGAGCTAGACACTACTAAATATTTTCTTTTTAGATGGTATATTCATCAATCATGAGTCCTCCTACCCTGGGCGGGACGGGAGGGACTATCAGACACGTACTGAAACTGACCAAGTAGGTCGTGGTTACCTTAGGACAGGCTAACTGGCGTTCTCTATCTCTTTATCTATTGGTCAGACTTTTTTTTTAGCTTGGTCATATCATCAAATGAGTCCTCGGGCAGGGCAGGATGGACTGTCAGACTCGTACTGACTAAAATCCACGGTGTCGTTCAATAACCCTTTACGTTCCAGGGTCACGGTTATTGGAAAAGTCCCGCGACCCCGGCAGGATTTGGCCCTCTAGAACCCCGTCATATCTATTGGTCAGCCTAGTTAAATTTTAATGACATTTTTGGCAATTAATTTGAGAGGCTGTTTAGGGGATGTCAATATCAAGTGTAGCCCTGGTTCGAAAAATCCGGGAGTCTATTCTTTGTTCCGTACGTCAGCGAAAATACGGGCCCATACGAAAGTAACATGTAACTTTTAAGTGACCCCTACTATATAAGTTTTGAAAATTCAGAAATCACCTGAAATAATTATAAAATATGGGTTTCGTGCTCAGATATAGTACCCCTGACCCATCTGTGGCCAATGACGGCACATAGTCGAAAACTTAAAAACGTGAAGATGGTGTTATTCCAGAGACCAAAGAAACGGTCTGGAAAAACACAGGCAGAGTAACAAAGGAATTGGGGAGGGGAAGCCTTTGTCCAGCAGTGGACGCAGTGGGACAGTATTAGGCTAATAGAAAAAACTAACCTTACGTTGTTTATCTGTTTTGTCCCTAAATTGCGTCATAACTTTGTTTCTAGAAATTCTTGTCTCAAAACGAGAAATCTTTAAGGTAACAAAAAATACATAAACTTTTTCTCAATTTTTGAAAAAAAAAAAATATACAAACTTTGGAATTTATTTCGAAGTGTTCGTTTTTTAAGAGTTCATATGCTAATACGATGAAATAACGATCTTTGGGAAAAAATTAAGTTGTGAGTTGTAAATGGCGACTATGTTGCGATTGCCGGTTTGTATATTTAAGGCGCTTTTCCTCTTAGTAAATATATAGTTTCTCAGTACACAAACACATAAACGGGCATCTATTTTTGTTTGATAGTCTATTGTTTCGCATTGTTGCTATATATGAGAGCTACCGTTATGGAAAAGTATAAGAATAACAACAACATTATTTTTAGTTGGATTATAATTTTATGTTTTGCAAATGCTTCTTCGCTACATAGGACATGTTTTAATAGTAGATAATAATTAGTAGTAGTCTCTTATTATAAATAAACCCTTATTTACCCTTAGCCTCCATATAGAAGCTCATGTTTTCGGTATAAAACACACATGTACAGTACGGATAGATACTGATCGGTGCAGGTAGAACTTTAATTAGGTCCGGTCCATTCAACACCCTCCCACGGTGACGACTGCTGACAACTCACGACCCACTCCCATGGCTGAAAGAAATTGAAAATCTGGCAAGTTTCAACCTGTGTCAGTCATGTAGAAGCACATAACAAAACATGGGTCTATTTTCTTGTACCGATCTGTAGCGACTACTTACTTCTTTATAAAAGCACTATATTGGATTTTTATTGCCGATTTCAGATTTAAATTACCTATTACAGCTGGGGTGCTATGACAGGAAACCTCCACGTGCGCCCGTGGACTGGAGTTCCCTCTCGGATACGTCCGGGGGGAAGACCAGTTTTTCGGGCCGGTGCACCCTGGGATGCGGGCAAAAACTCTTCCTTAGGCACTGTGTGCCTAAGGGGTCTCTTTGCCCGTATGCGAATAGCCTGTCGTGTGGACGCTCCAACGCGTGTCCCTCTGATTAGCAGAGGGCACAGCGGTGGAGCGGGCTTGCGAACGGTGAGTTATGGGTAGCTCGCCGTCCGACCAAGGACCAAGCCCGGGTCGGTGGCGCGTCGTGTTTCGCGCCAAATGCCTGCTGGGGTCGCGGGTTTTTTCTTAACCCAGGTTACCGTGGCCCCGGAACGTGAAGGGTATGGGAAGGAACACGGGTGGATTTTAGTCAGTAAGAGTCTGACAGTCCCTTCCGCCCCACCCAGGGCGGGAGAACTCATTTGATGATTTTACCACCTAAAAAAAAAAAAAAAAAAAAAAACCTATTACAGCTCAACCTTTACGTTCGTAAACTCATGCGCTAATTCATTCGTTTAAAACTCGAAATGTGCTATTTTTCATTCATGAAAAACAATAGGTAATAGTAGTACATAACTGTAAGTTCACATTTTCTAATTCTCACACATATTTATAGTTTGCAAATTCCAAAATAATGTTCTCAATTTTATTTCCAATCAAAGTATTAGATTACCTAATTTTTTTGTACAATACTAATATTGATTTATTTCAGGCAGATAAACCCATATGATGTTAGTATTACTTAAAAACTATGTTAGTATACCTAATTATTAAACACAAACAATTTTATTATATCAATTAATTAACGAACTTTTTTTTCAGATCGGACCATTATGACTCTTTCAAGAGCAGTATGAAATAAAGTTATGGCTTTTAAGGAATTTTATAATTGATTCCTATCCAGCATTCTTATCAAGCGCCTAAAATAATAGTGTGCGAAACTGTGTACCTTTTCCTTTTCTGTCTTTGTGTGAATCTGTCCTTCGTCTAATCTGTGTTTTTGAGAATCTGTCTTTATGTGAACAAAGTTTCGTTTATTTACTGTGTTGCCTATGGGGCTGGGCTATCTCTTCCTGGGCGGGAAGGACTCATTTGACGATTTTACAACGATACATAAAAAAGGGTTGTTACTCCTGTGTTGTGGTGCGTTAACCAAGTACAAATAGCGAAACCCGGAAGAACTATATCGTTGATGTAAGGTATGACATTATTCCGAATAATAATAATGTATAATTATTTCGTATTATGTATATTTGTGTGTGTCTATACGTGTAATTATTCACATCCAAAACTTTTAACAAGTGCTAAACTGGCATTGAAATTATTTAAAAGAAAGGAATACTAAACCTGAATTTGCTACACTTCAGATTGTAAAAATAATGAATTCATACGAGGAAAACGTTACAAAATTATTAAATAGGTACACAGAAACGAAGAAACAAAACAAAATAGTTTGTTGATGAAATCACCATCGTGCTACAATATCAGCTTTTTACTATATGTAACTACCGAAAGAGGCTGGTACATAAAAGCTATAAACTTAAAAAAATATAGAAAGACAAGTATTATTATGTTGAGTTGTAGTTTTCTTTTTTGCTGATAATATCAGTGAGATGGTGAAATGGGTAAATTCCTCTAAATTATTCTCTAACCCATAGGAAAAGATTAATTTCTTTTCTTATGGGTATGATAGTGGAAGGAAATATTATCGTCGATTTTTAGTATCTAATTTAAAAAAAATGCATTTTAATTTGATTCAGAAAGCAATTCTTCTGGACGCGGCGCGTATTGTTAGGAGGTTCCTTTCTCTGGAGCCCTGACCGCCGCGCGCCGGCCGGTAGCTTGGACCGGCCTGTTCTCGATACCGGTGGGCCAGTATGTTTTTTTTTAACTTTTTAAATCGACTGCCTATCGGACCTCCACAACCCAGTAACTGGGAAATACGATATCCCATGGTAAGACTGGGTGTCAGACTTATGAGCTTCTGACTTGTTAGTCAAAAAGCACGTAAAGTTGGTCCCGGCTGTCATTTGTAGATCTTTGGCAGAAGGTCACCCATCCACAGACCAACCTCGGCAAGAGCGGCTTAACCCGGAAGATCGGCCTGTGCGACTGTAATTATTTAGCCACGAGCTCCTCTCGAGTCTGGGAATGGCTATTAAAATTAAATAACAAAATTCGATGTAATCTTTAAAGATTTTGCTCGTCAAGCAGCAGAAAAGTACGTGGAATTATACGACTGGTACTACATGTCATCAACCGTACATAAACTATTAATACACGGAGCTGGCATAATCGAAAAAAATGATATTGTCCCGATTGGGACTCTCTCGGAAGAAGCCTCAGAGTCTCGAAACAAAAATTTTAGGAGGTTTTAGAGATATTTCGATTTTTCATACTAGCTCCATACAAAATTTTCGTAAAAAAATTATAATTCCTTCGTTTTTGTGCAGAATCAATTCTGGTGTCATTTTTGTATATTGTTATTACTAACAGAAGCGATATCCGGCATAAAAACTGGCACTTGCAAAATAAAATGCCTAAGTCTATGAAAGCCGATTTTCAGCCCACCGTGCGGCGTGCTTGTATGACCAGATGTATGAGTGTGCATGAGGCGAAAGGAGTATGTAAGGATCTTAGCAGCTGACGCGCTGTAGTTTCTGCCTACCCCATGGGAAGAAAGCGTGAGTTTATGATACATGTATAATGTATATCTATCTAATAACTCTAAACGAGCAATTCTTGTATATTTATATATAATAATCAGGATCTCGGAAACGGCTCCAAGGATTTTCATGAAAGTTACAGATTAGGGGTTTTTCGGCTCAAGGAATCGATTTATCAAGAGAAAAGCTCGGTTCCCAAGATATAGACATTTTAAAAACCGAGCGAAGCTCGGTCAACCAGATATTATTTACTTAGAAAACATTAGCCTTTATGTGGGAACTGTTTATTTGTTATGTGCTGCGGATATTTTTTTCTGTGGTTCTATGTAGTGATTGAACATAAATCTCCATAAATAACTTTTTTTCAAGAAGAAACTTGAAAAGCTCTAAAACAACCTGTTTTTAGCAGTTCGACTTTGCGATCCAGGGCCACGCTGTCTTTTGTGCATTCAAACAACAAGAAACAAGTATCACGTGTCACAAGCGTGTGACAAACAAAATCATGTATTTGAAACATCAAAAATGTTTCAAAATAAACGTCTTTAATAAATGATAACTTTAGTATTTTTTTGAAAAAAAAAATACGTGTTTATTAATTTTCGTAAAAAATACCCTTTAATGAAAAATGCTCCTCGATTATGTCGCTGAGAAGGTCAGTGGCCGTCCCAAAAACAAATAGTGTTGCCAATACAGTTGTATCAATCGATTCTATATGGCCGTTTGATAAAAAAAAACGAATTAAATACGAAAACAAAACCGAACAAAAGCGTGGCCAACCACAGAGTACAGAATATAGTCAAGGGTTCCGCAAGTTGAGCTAAATAATTCATAACCATTATGATTTAATTGTTTGTTTATGTCCGTTTCTGTATTTTAATACCCATGATATATCAGGGTGATTTGTAATTGGATGCGGTCCTTGAAATGGGTGATCATCATCAGCCGGAAGACGTCCACTGCTGGGTGATACACTGCTGGGTGATACTAGACCAGCTTATTTGAAATAATTTTAACCCCGACAACATGGGGTCCAAACTGACTGGTTTTGAAGATATCGAACTTTAAAGATTTTTCTAAAAGTTTCCACCTCTCCCTCATTAAGTGCTTATTGTTAGAAAGTAACGATAGTCATCACTTACAATTTATACTATTCTGAGAGAATATGAACGAGTGAATCTAGTGAATACAAGTTTGTTATAAAACTAATCATATCTTGGGATATTAAATGTCATAAAGTTTCTGTTTTGAAGTTTTCTGAAAACTTCCCTTAACTTTCAAAGCATATTTTTCAAAATAAATGTATGACACTTGGTGTAAAAATTACAGAAAAAACTTTCTTGTCTCATTACCTTTCTAAAATGGTTCTAAAAGTTCTTAGTAGAAGTTTATTTGCACTGCTTTACTGAGTGGTGATCACCGTTGTCAAGATTTATTCTTTTTTTCTCTGAGCGCCAGGCCCTTGCAGGCGCGAGGCCGGGGGCTAGGGATCGTTTCGCCCCCGCCTGCCTACGCCACTGTATGTAAGGTTGGACGTAAAGTAAGAAAGGACGAAATTATTAGTGCTTCGTTTTTGCCATTTAGCTACGGAACCTTAAAAATGGAATAATGAAAGTAATGAAACAAAGTGGTCAAGCATTTGTCCGGTCAAATCATTGTAAGCGATCTCGATAACAAAAACTAAAATTGTGTCATTTAAATAAAAAAATAATAAGTCACAAATATTATAATTTAAAACGGGATATTTACTATGTTATTTTTTTTTTCGTTTCCGATATTTCGGCGCTGTTGCATGATCAGCATAGCCATGATCACAAATGAACTGAAGTTATTGCGGGTGGATGTTTAAGAGCAGACAAACGTCTACCCTCTTTTTTGTTCGTTTTTTACGTTCGAAACCTCTACCATATTGCACATGTTCATACGCTATCAGGGGCCGTATAACAACGTTTTTTTTTATTACAGACAATTTCTGTTTCATACTGAAACACAAATTGTCTACCTACACTGTCAATATGACGTATCAAGACGCAGTTGTTTTAATGATAATAATAATAATTAAGTAAAATGTTCGCGTTTTAGGGCTCCTGTACACGATGCCGCCGCCGCGCGCCGCCGCCGCGCCGACACCGCTCCGCCATCACATCCGGCATCGTGTACAGTATCCCTTATGCGGTGTTGGGTCAAAAAACCGGGCTAACTCGAGAGTGGTGCCCCTCTTCATTCATAAAAAAACCCCAAAACATTCTTTTTTTCGTTACCTAACCTGGGGCCGTATTACAACGTCTTAAAACCAGGCTTTTGTTCCAGTGAGTGAACGAGATGGCGCTAGACGACTTGTATAGCTCTGTCACTTTCACTCCCCATACGGCCGCAGTTGGGACTAGTCATCTCTTAGTTGCCAAGGTTTATTTTAAAATCTATACTAATGTATACATTAAAACTTTTTCGTGGTAAAATTATTAAAATGAGTCCTGCCAGCCAGGGCGGGATGGGAGAGACTGTTAGACTTGCACTGACTAAAATTCACGGTGTTCCTTCAATAGCCCTTTACGTTCCAGGGTCACGGTAAACTGATGAGACAGTCCCTCGACCCAATTACCCCGTCCTGAAATTTAACTATTAACTCATTCACAACTCAAATGCAACAAAAATCTCAAGATCGTGAGTGAAAGAGACAGAGTTATACAAGTCGTCTAGTGTCATCTCGTTCACTCACTGGAACAAGCCTGGTTTTGAGACTTCATAATAAGGCCCCAAGTTAGGAAAAATATAACGTTTTGGGGTTTTTTATGAATGAAGGGGAGGCACCACTCGAGTATGCCCGGTTTTTTGATCCAACACCGCATAAGGGCTCTTGTACACGATGCCGGATGCGGTGGCGGAGCGGTGTCGCGTCGGCGCGGCGGCGGTATCGTGTACAGGAGCCCTAAGGCGTGAACATTTTAACTTGCATTATTTAAAAAAAAACAACTGCGTATTGATACGTCATATTGACAGTGTAGGTAGACAATTGTGTTTCATTAAGAAACAGCTGTACTTAATAAAAAAAATCGACTTAAAAATTCTTTATTATTATAATCATGTGTTGAATACGTGTTAATTTCGTAGCAACGTGTATTATTACAATATATTTATAGACGATAAGACAACCATAGTACAGTGACATTTTTATAGTTTTTTTTCAGGACCTTTACAGCGACCTCTTGCAAATAACATAGGGCGCCACAGTTTTTTTAAAACCTGATAAAAAATATCCAATTTAGGAATCAAACCAAGCAGTTTATACCTGCGGGTATGCGGACGACGAGCAAAAGGTGACTTGCCGTTCGATCATTGACCGTGCCCATTGCAGTTACCGGTATGCGTATTCCACGCGCACCTCATAGCAATTCTAGTAAGCAGCAATTAAATATTGTAAATGTTTGCATACCGAATGGTAAAATATGGCAGAACTATCATACATTTTTAACACATTTAAGTACGTATAACCTGGTTCATTGAAGAAAGGATTCTTAAATGGCGGCGCTTATCGTGTTTTCTCGCTCGCACACTCGTGCCGTCTATACTCACTCCGGCGCGTAGCGTTAGCAGAAAAAAAATAGTCTTAATGTCTTGACGCGCTCAGAGATCTTTTTTAAGAATATTTACTATAGTTTTCTGTTATTTTTCCGTTGTTACCTGTTGATTATTGTTGTTATAATTTTGTTTTATTGTTAGGTTAAGTTTGAGAAATTATTGTGACCCAGTCTTGTTTTTATTATTTTTAATTTGAAAAAAACTTTTAGTTAAAATCTTATATGCTGACTTTACTATATGTCAACGCAAGTACAAGCCGCCATTTTAGAATCCTTTCTTCAATGCTCCGGCTTATACCACCCATGTTTGAAAAATAAAAATCTATTCTATTCTAAAATGCGATATCTACTTATACATCTATAATGTGTAAATTTATAATAATAATAATACTCGTAATAAGCCCGCAGGGCAGCTTGTGGCGAGCTATTGGGCAGTTGCGACCCCACGGACCTGATCTCCCGGGAGATATCTTGTTCCTCATCTCTGGCTTGCCTTTATTGGCCGGTCAGAGTGAACACTGACGAGGAACAGATCTCCCACCTCTTTCTTGCCTTAACTGGCTGGCTAGAGTGGAGATTCGCAAGAGCAAACGTGCTCGGAGGAAAGACGTATTACAGTAAGTGTTAGTAGGGATCGACCATACTTCCGGGTTCCTGGTCGATTCTGAGAACCGTGGAATATCTCTCCACTCCTCAAGCACCTCAGGATATGTTACCCCCTTGTCGCTACGTCACCTGGTGCTAGCGATATATTTGGGGGTCCATTTGTTGAGTGTGCAAGTCACCCCCTGCCAACGTATCTATGTATATAAAACATTGATTAGGCAGGGGCCATAGGTCATTATATAACCAGTCCACTAAACCCACCAAACGCCATAACCCTGTCTTTTGTTTCCATATTCCGCAATAGTCCAACTCCAACCGGGGGTTGTCCTTGGGTATACTGGCATAGTGAATACAGGGATAACCGCCGGTTATAGCCCATTTCATTTAATAATGCGTAATGGGCCTCTGCAAGATGGCTTCGGCTCCTGGCACGTCCTTCAAAAGTCCGGGATCCCATGATCCCGAGTTGTTTAAAAACCTATAAAAATAATAATAATAAATAAATATAAATCAAATTGGAGTGTCTGTTTGTAATATTGAAATAACCGTTTTTTACTACATGCATACGAATATAAATACGGTACATACACTAAAATAACATTCTTTACAATTTTTGTCTGTCTGTCTGTCTTTCTGTCTGTCTGTTTGTAATAGATAATCTCTGAAATAGCTGGGCCGATTTTGACGGGACTTCTATTGGCAGTTAGCTGATGTAATAAGGAGTAACTTAGGCTTTTATTTTAGAAAAAAACCTTTATTTTAATAAAAAATACATTTTTGAGTTTCGACATCCACGCAAACGAAGTCGCGGGCACAGCTAGTACGATATAAAAAGGGATTTATCCCTTTTATAGAGGGCCAAACGCCTGCCGGGGTCGCGGGACTGTCAGGTAACCGTGATCCTGGAACGTGAAGGGCTATTGAAGGAGCACCGTGGATATTAGTCAGTATAATATGAGTCTGACAGTTCCTTCCGACCCACGTAGGGAGGACCTCATTTAATGATTTTACCACGTAAAAAAATAGTTATTTGTTATGCAAGGCTGCAAAGTTGATTTTTGGCGCGAGTACTTGAATTGAAAACTGAGCGAGCGAAGGATTCTAAGATTGAACCGCGAGAGAAACGAGCGGTTCAAATATAGAATCCTGAGCGATGCGAAGTTTTCAAAGGTACGAGACGCAGAAAAACTTTGCTGCCGAGTGCAACACACAACTTTTCACCTCACACAGCAAGGAAATGAAGTGGGGGCATTGACCTATACAGGGGGCGGCTCACCTGGCAGTGTAGAAAAGAAGAAAACAATTGAATACAAGACGTGTTCGAATTTTAAACAACACTTTGTGCTCTAGAGCACAAAATGGAGTTTTCCGCTCAGATTTTGAATGAGAAATAGAATCTTTCCGAGCGGGTGAGGTGAAAAAGAAATTTATGCTCAGCTAAAGCACTGCGCTAATGAGGCTTTATCTACACACAATTTGTAAGGGTTGTTGTAAGTTGGCCACAAAGTTAATTTGCCACAGTTTTGTAAAGTCCATACATTGAAAGTAAATACGCCACATGCATAGAAATCATATGTAAATTCGTCATAGTTATGTCATGGTAATTGTAAATTTGCCACAATTCCACATTTGACATGATTTCTGCTAAAAGTAGCGATAGCAAGCAAAGTTGTTGGTTTTAGAACTCGAATTTAAATATTCGCACTCCTGAACACACTGTTATCCACCTCAGTATTCACTTCTAATAGAAAATCGAGCATGCATCATTTTAAAATTTCTTGAACTTAATAACGAACCGAGCTAAGCATCGAGCCAAACATCGCTACGAGTATTTTCATGATCTGTTCTAGCGAACGTTCTAGTCAATTATTTTTCAAAAAACATGCTTCACGAAAATGTGAGACTTAACAGTCGTGTGAGCTACATAGCTTATGGCTTTTATTAGAAACATAAAATACTTTTTAAATACGGCAAATTGTTTTTCACATTTTAGAAGATTCATAGGAACAATGCAACTTATCCTTATCACAAAATTCCAGCTACAAGCTTAGAATCTGCAAGAATGCTACTAACCAGAAAAAGTACCAGGCTTACATACGTTCAAGGTGGTATGTTTTTAAACAACTTCAGCTGACCTTCTTGTACTTTTGATAGACTATTCGAAATGATTAAAACAGTAACCATATTATAAAAAAATACCACCTTGAACTCATGCCAGCCTAGTACTTTTAATGTTTATGTAGGTATGTCTTATTGTAATGGTCCTCCTTTATTATCTTGAAACCAGTCCCTACCTTCAAATAAAAAGATTGCAACATTTTTATACTGACTTCACAACTTAATCACTATTTTTCTTTCGTAATATGTACTACGATAAAACATAATGGACATTCAGGTCAACCACGGGCAAAAATATTTTCCCGTGGTACCACGTACACATAAGTGAACCAAGTGGGTGGACCACGAGCAGTAAACGCACTTATTGTTTGTTTTTTCTGCTATCTGTACGTAAGAAAGCATCGTGGCGAATTTACAATAAGATAAATTATTATTTTGAAAATATTCTAAACAAAATAGAGTCGTGGCAAACTTACACATACTTTTTTTCATGGCGAATTAACTTTGTGGCAAACTTACAACAACCCATTTGTAATACGTATTAAACAGTAAACCGAATTTAGTTTTTTTATTTCCATACCTGTTGAAGGACCTTGACATTACATCAAAATACTAGTTTTAATTTACGAATGAAGGAAAATGCTGCTTTGCCTCAAGAATAAAATGATAGTCTTGAAGATACAGCTCCTTAAAAAGCACTAAACGGATAATCGTGATGTATTCGTACTAAAAACGTTTTATCATTGCAATCTGTTCTTCAAAATGTTTGCGACACTGAATTTTTAATTTGGCGTGTTTTGGTTAAATTATATATTTATTTATTTTGATAACTGCAGAGAATTATGCATATCAGTGTCCATAGATGCTTAATATAAATCGGTCTAGCGAAATATAATACCTTAGAAAGAATCACGATGGATGGATAATGGATGCCTAGTTACTATATAATTAAAACGGCCCGATATAATTAGAATATATATATATATACAACATTATTTTTAGTATATGCGAAACCTGAATATAGTTTGTTCAGAATCAGTAACTGAATCCATTCCAATAATTTTTACACCATGTTATATTTTTTTTCAAAAATATTTTAATTAAATTTTATTACCAGTTAATTACAATACAATCACCGTACGGTTAGGTACCTATTGCCAAACTATTATTACGAGTGTATAACACAGGAGACGCGGTTTACGCGGGTGTACCGTGAAATGAGCATGTTTTTGAACGGAAAACCAGGTAAAATACAAGCTTATAACTTTGTGATTTTTTATGATACGGTTTTAATATTTTGTACATAGATTCTTTACACAAAAATATTGGACAGGTGTATCGGGTTTCGCATAAACAAAAAATAATGTTGTATATCTTAATATATATAAATCTCGTGTCACAATGTTTGTCCTCAATGGACTCCTAAACCACTTAACCGATTATAATAAAATTCGCACACCATGTGCAGTTCGATCCAACTTGAGAGATAGGATAGTTTAAATCTCAAATTGTAGTCGCAATTTTAATAATATTATAAAGATTGCACCCGTGCGGAGCCGGGGCGGGTCGCTAGTATATATATATAAAGTAAAGGAAAGGACTATTGGTGACAAAAATTAATAAATCTTCTCTAAATAAAATAGAATATCTTTTTCTTTACCTTGGAGATTTTACAGATTTGAGTGTTTTGAGAATCTGATCTTCTGTATCTTACTAAATTACTTATATATAAATATAAAATTGAATCGTCATTGATGGACACAAGTAAGAGAACAGTATAACGATCTCAGACACTCGTCGCAGTTCAACACCAAGTTGAACCGAAAAGGGTAGAAATTATACCAATACCACGTTGAGAAAGGTTAATGACCGCAGAACCAGTCCCGACGCACCACTGGCGCTGCTGCCCGTTAGCCTAGGATATTTTAGCTGGACTAGTGGTTATCACCTCTTGTTTAGATGTAGGTATTAACATAGGCAATATTTTGACAGCATTAATAAATTGCAAATATAATTTGTTCGTCATTTAGAGTTTTCAAAATTATCGGACACGTAATTTTTCTCTTGTTTTATTAATGCATTTTTAAGTATTAAGATAAAACCATAGGTCGGAATTAGGTATTTATTCATGTACTTACATTGATTTCATACAGCAAAAGAATAAAGTGGATATGCCCCAAATATGCCCCAAATCCCGGAATTACCATCAAAGAGTCATTTACTTTTACACAATTTATTTGTCTAGGTGATCTATCGTTGATGTTTTTGTTATTAATATTTATTTGGACTGTTTTCTACACAAGATTGTCTATTAAGATCCATATTAATATCAACATTTCATCATTTATTTAACGCATCAAATTTCGAGAGTTGGGGCCCGTGACGTCATCATCAGATGCCTAGCTTTTCCTAAGACTGGGGGTCTTACCTATATTATAGGGTCGGCTTTCAGTCGAACCCGATGCAGTTCGATTTCAGTATTTTGCATGGAGCGACTACCTACATTTTATGACCACATAGGTACTCGTAGGTATTGACAGCGACATAACAACACGTTTGTAATTCTTTAAACATTAGACAGAATTATAGGTATGCTCATAGGAACTAGATAACTGCTATGGTATTTTGGCGAGCCCATTACCATCAATCGGGCTCGAGTTTCCCGACCTTCCACTCAGCTGCCCAAGTCGATGGAGTCAGCAAAAAATATCGTCGCCATGAGTAAGGTCACTACAGCAACGAAGCCCATGCCTGAAAAGGCATCGAAGCGGGCTGATGATGATGGGTTCGTGACGGTGCAAAGGAGGAAGCGTCGTCAGCGAACCAACAAGAACCGCTGCGGCACGGCTCCTGTGGAGCCCAACACTATACGTGCTGCTAAGCCGAATACGCCGGTGTATATCTCACGCCTACACTACACCACTAAGGCTGAGGACATCGTGGAGTACGTGCGTCAAAAGATCAAATACACGCCGAGAGTTCAGCTGCTGGAATCGCGCCGCAATGTCAATTTCAAGGCGTTCGTGGTGCGTGTACCAACATGTTTGCTGCACCTCGTCATGGAGGAGAACTTTTGGCCGCAGGACGTGGTGGATTCCGTCGCTTCCGCGGACAAGTGCCACTGGAGTGCGCTATAAAATAGTGCTTAGTGAAGTGTTTACTAACATAGATTTAAGTTTCTATAAACTAACACAAACTGTACTATAATATTATATATGTATGTTAGACTATAAGGTATATATCTATGGGCCCAAGTAGCCTGAAATAAAGTGGATATTATTATTATTATTATAATTCCAGATCGGGCTACCTATTACTGAAAAATTCCTGAAAGAAACACCCAAAAACAGTTTTTTCCTCCGAGAAATCGAACAGACGCGATGTTTCGCGAGAACCACCGCTTTTGAGCAAACAAGAAAAAAAAACGTTTTCTTTGAGTACACCGCACAAGCCACTCGTACTACTAAATTAATTGAAACCTTTACTTGTATGAATACATATTTAATTATAATTAATTAAAGCTTTGTTCATTGAAAAGTCCAAAAGATCTGCAAAAGACCCCGACTTCAGAATTATGGGTACGTATAATTTATTTTTAACAACTTTTCTTTCGGAAGTCGGGGTAAATAGTCAAAGAAAAAAAAATAAAAAAAAGCCACCGACTTTCGAAAGAAAAGTTATTTTACACGTTTTTGTGTTTGTTTTTGAAGGCGGTTTCTTTTTTTTTCAACAAGTTTTACATTACATTACCTACTTCTCAAAATGATGAAAAATGTGAAGGGTACCGTAATTTGGGTTGGCTGCTATTTTGTCTGGCTGGCATAGCAACTAACTAATATACACTAATATAATAACAATATTTCGTGTCATACCAAACCAAAAACGTAAAAAGTAAAAAAAAAGTTTTTTGAAATACCCCAAAGTAGTCAATCCAGATTTTGAAGTGTAATTAAACCGCAATTTAGTTGTTTATTAAAAAGCTTTAGATTCAGGGTGCGAACTTGTTTTTAAATAAAAATACAATAACAATGACATCACGCCAGTGATTCACGAAGAGTCAGGCAGAGGTGTTGTCAATTTACCCCTTAAATATTTATTTAATTCGTTGTTGTTTAGCCGCAACAGAGATATACATCATCTGTAAAAATTTCAACTGTCTATCGTTATTCATGAGATTACAGCTTGGTGACAGACGGACAGCGGAGTCTTAGTAATACCGTTTTCTTGGGGTACTGGGGGGGTATACAACGTTTTAAAACCAGGCTTGTTCCAGCGAGTGAAAGTGACAGAGCTATACAAGTCGTCTAGCGCCATCGCGTTCAAGCTCACTATTAAAAATGGCTGCTTCGCTGCCTCTTCCTTCCTCGCCATCTCTGACCATTTCTCGAGCTCGACGCAATTGTAGCGACCGGAGATATAGCACTCACAGATGTGGTGTTTCCTGGTGTTTGAGATGCGGAGCTGAACGAGAAGCCCAAAGGAGGTTGATGTGAAAGGTTGTAAGTTCGCCACAAAAATTATGCCTCTCGAATAAAAGTTTTGATCCTGTTCTCCTAGTACTTTCTGTTCAGATTCCACATTATGTCCTCGTTTTCTGTAGTTTTGTGCTGGATTTTATAATTGTTCTACTATCTCCGTGCGGAAAAAAATGGGTCGAATGTACAATAATCAAAATCAAAAAAGCAAAAAGCTTTGGCTGGTTTATACATACTTTTTTTCGTGGGGTATTATTTTTGTGGCGAACTTACCGCTTAATCCGATGTGATGCATGTTGTTCTTTCTCAACATCGGCGACATAAATGTCGTATGGATATTTTCCATATTTTTTGTGTTAGGAGGATATCAACAAAACTTGAGCTGTTGCTACAGTCGAAATGAAATCGCTTAAGCTTCTAATTTAAACATTGTACTACCTCTAGTATTAACTCTGGAAAAACTTCCGTGTGTTCAAGCCTTTTTGCCATACTTATTATTGGAATCAAATATAGTAGCTCACAATTTAGAACCCATTAATATTAATAGTAATTTTTACCCGTGGTGCTAGGCGACTGGGCTTCTCCCAGTTGAAATGTCATTTTGTGCTTATTGGCATTGTTTTGTTCTGTCTCCTGCTTGACATGGAGAGAAGTGGAAACGTATTTTTCTTATTCCTCCACTATTCTTTACTGATTAATTTCATTGCAGGATCCAAGACAGGTCAATTCACTCTCTGGGACACGTCGAGCTTCATAGTCTCGGCGCTTTTCTGGTGGTTGCCACTGTTGATTCTGCATTACAGGAGTTGCTGTTTGGGAATGGAGTGGTGGGTTTCCCCCCAAAAAAAAGATTCAGGGAGTCATCTTCTTTCATTTGACGTAGGTATACCTACGCATAAAATATCGCAATTGTCAGTCAGACTATAAAATCGAATCAACTGACATCTCATTCATCAAAATCGGCTCAGTTATTTAGGCAAACATACTTATTCGGCAATTTTTTTTTTAGTTATCCGTAATCTAGTTATTTTTTATAAAATCACAAAAGTATTTATCAAAGCTGCTATATTGATACATAATAATGATAATGTCAATGTGTTGTCTTACAATTTATATTCATTTCAATTAATATCAATTGATTCTATGCGTACCCCTTACATAAAAGAATGGCGTGGTTGAATTGGCAATATTATATTGAAAATTAGCATCATGAATACACTTCCTGAAACCTTTGTGTGTTTTATTAATAGTACGAGTATTTTACTGTATTTTTTTGTCTTTCGTGTACAGATTACTTCCCTCCTCTGGGAACACCATAAACCTCTCACATGGTTTTGGACGATACTTGCCTGGGTTTGAACTCGCAACCTCATGCATAAGAAGTGAGTTGCTAAATTTCGGGCTATCCCTGTCGACGGCTCGTCGTGTTCCACCCGCGACTAAAAGATATCTATCAGCACTCTGACAGGTCCCCCTTTAAGAGGGCCAAAGTCTGCCGGAGTCTCGGGACTGCCGCATCAAGTAACCTGTATGACCCTGGAATGTAAAAGGCTATTGAAGGACTACGTGGATTTTAATCAATACGAGTCTGAGAATCAGGTCAAGTCATTTGATGAACGATAAAAAACCCGCCAAGTGCGTGTCGGGCCACGCACAGTGTAGGGTTCCGTAGTTGCCCATCAAAATACTTATGCGAACTAACTAAACTGATTCGCTGAATTTAATTTTAAAAAGAAGAATTTTCAAAATCGGTCCAGGCGTCTTTGAGAAATTGGGGAAAATACATTAAAAAAAAAGATTACGACGAATTGAGAACCTCATCCTTTTTTTGAATTTAGTTAAAAATAGTTGACAATAAAAACCTACCTATCCCCAAAACATACCCACCTATTATTGCTGTAAAAATAAAGTTGACAAACTTACATTTGCAGTTGAAGCACATGTTCTCCGATACATTTTGTTTAGGAAAATATGTTATCCAAGTACGTTTTATAAGTTGGTCGACTATTACTCGTAAACTTGTAAAGCCTACTTAGTCATGATAATTTTCTTTTAAACTTCGTTATATATGCTACTATTCTGAATTTTTTCACATCCCCAAACATAACTGTTTAGCTGGTAGAGGGGGGGGACACTCGAGTCGAGCAAAAATTTGCACTTTAAAGCTTAATATTTCACAAACGAATCTTTTTATCAAAAAATTGTTAATGAAAACTATCAATATGTTTTAAAGACCTATTTAATGATACCCCACACTAAGGGGTACGCGAAAAAAAAAAACGTCCCCACTTTACGTGTACAGGAGGTACCCTAAAAAAAATATTTTACGAGATTTTATTTTACCACTTTTTCGGCACAACAAATCCGTATATTTACACCAAATTACAGCTTTCTAGTACTGGGCGTCCCTGAGCTAAGCTGCGGACAGACGGACGGACGGACGGACGGACGGACATGGCGAAACTATAAGGGTTCCTTGTTGACTACGGAACCCTAAAAATCGTCTTGGTCATGCTTGAAGCCCCCACTTTTACATCCTTAACGTAAACATTTTTTTATCCTTTCGAGCATGTTCTTCTATTAAATTAAGGTAAAACAGCAGCATCAAGACTCAATATAAAAGTTGCCTCTATAGGGTGACTGGTAATTAGTGAACGATACTTAAAAAATATCAGCTGTTCAGTACATTAGGCAAACATAAATGTACTGAACAGCTGATGTTTTTTTCACGATTTCGGCTTTGCTCCCATAATAAAAATTGTTTGTTATCATGAGCACAATCACGTGTTTATGTATCGTTCACTAATTACCAGTCACCCCATATACAATATGTTTACCAAAAGTTTGCAAGCTTGATTTTGTAGGCTGGTGGTGCTGCTATTAGGTGGTGCTCCACCTTGTATCCAAGATTTATTTTTTATAAATCTAACAGCTGTTTAATAATAGCCTTTTATTGAAAGCTGACGATTTCGTAAAAGTATGAATTACCACTGTAACTAACTCTACTGCACCAGGTGGATATTAACAGCGCACAGTAACCTTATCAACAAACAAATATATAGTAAAAATGTACGCAAGAAAACGTGCCTATTAGCCATTAGCCCACATGCTCAATCAGACCCTGAGGAAACGTGATCTTATTAAAACGAACATCCTTTCGAGATGCACCTAATGACCAAGTGAAGGTAAAGTGTGTAGTGGAATCTTACAAATTGTCTCCACAGCATGACTTCAGCAACAATACACTCAGCTGAGTGACAAGGGGCGGTAATAAGGGACACCTATTATGAACTATTCTTCGTTTTCAATTATCAATTAGGAACGGTGACCAAGTTGTTTTTATAATAACATACTTTAACATAAGACATAGCTATTTCCGCGCAGCTTTTATGTACTTCACGCGGCTTTATACGTCATTGGCTGATTAGAGAATTATTTCCATCGTTATTCGTGTATATAGGAGCTTAATTGGAGTAGGTACTAATGGAGCGATGTATGTAATTTGCAGCATGTGAGACAGATTAAGAGTCTTTTGTAAAGCGATTTCAGCATCATGAGTGATGGTAAACGTGAACGTGTCAGAACTGATTATATGTTTACATCTGCTTCTGTTTTTTTAGCTAATTTGTCAGCCTCAAGGGTCGATTTTGAAGGTTCAGCTAAGGTACAACTGGCAACAGTAAAAGTGGCATCTACTTTGCTGATCCGATATGATCGTGTCGGTTGGTAGACGGGGGGTCGGCAATACCCCCTTCCGCCCCCGTGAAATTAACGCCAGTATAGACTAAGGGAAAGTCTGTTGTCGAGACATAATAATATAGGCCCAAGTTGGCGTCGCGTGGTGGTTCAAACCCCGGATTTCGCGCTTGGAGATTAGACCCCTGGGGGTCTAATCTCTAAGTGCGGAATCCGGTACCATAGCACGCAGCAATATAGCAATGGTGCCTCGGTAAAGTACGTTGAGCAGCTGATCATCAGCATCAGCTGACTGGCATGACTGTCATTACGAGATAAATATGAATTCGATTTCAGTTTAACTAAAAGCTTTTCAGAAGATGAAAACAAAGAAGATAGTGACTGTGTATAAGACCTTTGAGCCATTATTTAGTTTTCCAAATAATTGTGAAAACCGCTAGCGGTTATAGCCCAGACATGGGTATAAAATAAATGACTTATTTTTTGTTACTTGCATATTGATGTTTTTTTCAGTAGGTGGTAACAGTATAACTGGTGTAATGGATCCGAGGATTCCTTGTAACGCCCTTGGAGTTACGTCTTTTGATTTTTTTTACTAGGTAAAAACCTCAAATGAGTCCTCCCGAGTCCCGCCCATTACTGTCAGATACAGAGTTTCAGGGCCACGTAAACTTATAAAAGCTTGAATTAATGAATTGGAAATGAATGTGTACATTGTGATAGAAATAATAATAATAATAATAATAATATTCCACAACTATCACACAACGCCATCTAGTCCCAAGCTAAGCAGAGCTTGTGTTATGGGTACTAGACAGCTGATAAACATACTTATATATTTCTAAATACATACATATTATAGATAAATTACACCCAGACACAGAACAAATGATCGTGCTCATCACACAAACATTTGTCCTGGGTGGGAATCGAACCCACAACCTCCGGCATAGCAGTCAGGGTCACTAACCACTAGACCAACAGGCCAGTACCATTTATGTTCTTTTTCATTATCACGATCTTTTTGAGTTATTTTTTGTTAGTTAGTACATAGACGTGGTGTATGTATCGTTCACATAATTATATGCAATTGAATTTTAATCCGGCCCGTCTAAGAAACTGAATTTTGCAAATCGTATTTTTTATGCTCAAAGCAAAATTTAAAAAAATCCTAAGAAGATCTTATTGACGTCGTTAGAATACGTAATTAGAATAATTAATAACAGGAAAACAGTTCCCATTCATCATAATATTATTATTTCCTTTTAAAACTTGTTTTCAGAGATAGTGTTTGTGTGCAAAGGAAAATACCTTGCAAATCTCCTGAGATAAGGCTCAATTTTTCTTGATCTAGGTCGTAAAACAACGACACGCATGATTTCGTGTCCCGAGTGCCATTCAGAGTTGATGGACACTCTTGATAGTGCCATACTCGCAGCTAAGGTCTGGCTCAAAGATTGCCATCAATACGCCAAGAAGAAGAAATTAAATCCTGTAAATAGGTAATTTACTGTGTAATAATAAATAATAATAATATTCAACAACTATCACACAACGCCATCTAGTCCCAAGCTAAGCAGAGCTTGTGTTATGGGTACTAGACAACCGATAAACATACTTATATATTTCTAAATACATACATAATAAAGATAAATTACACCCAGACACAGAACAAATGAGACACAGAACAAATGATCGTGCTCATCACACAAACATTTGTCCTGGGTGGGAATCGAACCCACAACCTCCGGCATAGCAGTCAGGATCACTAACCACTAGACCAACAGGCCTGTCAAATGTAATATATTACAATGGAAAAAAGAAATTCATTCAGCTTACATTACCAGGACATTTCTGAGATTAAAACACGTAAACATGACCCTGGAACGTAAAGGGCTACTCAAGGAACACCGTGGATTATGTCAGAACGTGTCTGGCAGTCCATTTCTATCGGCGCGGCGGCGGGAGGACTTAGGCCCTTCGTACACAAGGCGACTCTAGTTTCCGATACCTTACGACTTCGGTATCCAAGCGGCTATCGCAATACAAACCCATAGAGGTTCGAACACAAGCACGCGTCAATGAATACCAAAATCGTAAGGTATCGGAGACTTGCGTCGCCTAGTGTACGAAGGGGCTTATTTGATGATTTTACCACGTTAAAAAAACAGTTCGATGTAACTAATTTAAAATTCAGTTGCATAAGACTAATAGGTACTTGTTAAATAAAACTACTTAACAAGTTAAACGAAATCAAATAACAAGTTTATAGATTACATAAAAAATCCAAAAACCCCCAACGCATAACAAAAGAGCTGATGTCCTTGAAACTGTTGAAACGATTTTGATAAAACATGTTTAAGGAACATCGCTAGAAAACTTGCTTTCAAAAATAAAAACCGCATTAAAATCAGTTCACCCGTTCAAGACCTATGGCGATACAGACACACAAACATAACAGTCAAACTTATATTACCCCTTCTTTTTCAGTGTGGGGGTAAAATCATCAAATTATTCTGCCTCTTGCAAAAGAAGCACATCTGCGCAAAAAAACGCAAAAAAGCCTTACTAACTAAAAAAGGCGTATCTACTAAGGCTTAAGGCTTTACTAAGGCTAAGGCTTTCCCTGTTCTCTTTTCTCTAGTTGTGCCTTTTTTACTAAAGGCGGCAGTATTCCTCCCGCAACGGCTGAAGCTGAAGAGACTTGATTGTCTCATAAAACAATTTGCTTTAGGAGAGACAGTCAAGTCTTTCAGTTACCTTTTGCGTTTCAGGACCCCGGTACCATAAAGACAGTCCCACACACGCAGACATCAGTACGTCTCATGTGCATTCAGGGAAACAAGTATCACGTGTTTCCGCGCGTGACCATAAAACCTCTTTCAAAGTATTATGCGTCTTTAATAAATGATAACTTTAGCATAGGCTATTTTGTATAAATAAAATTAATAAATACACGTGTTTATTAATTTTCGTACTCAGGCTGGCCACATACATACACCAGTTTTCCTGATTTGATTTCCTGATCCGTACGGAGCCTCCGAACGCAGGGAATTCATACAGAAGTAACTGCATGCCAAACACATATTCGATAACTTCCCGTATGGTTTTTTTTCCGTCCCGACTTTCTGAATGTGAGGCCGCCACACATACATCAGTTTTCCTGATCAGGATTCCTGATCCGTTTTTCGAAATCTGTACGGGAAGTTATCGAATGTGAACTACACACACAAAACATACACACTGCGTTCGGATGGAAAACGGATCAGGATCCCTGTTCAGGAAAATTGATGTATGTGGCCGCCCTAAGCCCATCAATATAGAAATTCCAAACGGAATGAAACGAATGTGTGTGGTAGTTGTACGGAATTGTTCGTGATCAGGTTTCCTGATCAGGAAAACTGATGTATGTGGCCGCCCTAAACGTTCCTTATGTACGTGATGAAAAAAGTTTGAATCCGTTTTTATGAAAAAAACGGGGGAGTATGAAATGCGGCGCAGTAAAAGTTTATACATATTATAGAGGAGAGCCGGATAATCGTACTCATCCTATACTTACTAATATTATAAATGTGAAAGTTTGTTTGGATGGATGGATGTTTGTGACTCTTTCAAGCAAAACCCACTGAACGGATTTAGATGAATTTTGGTACACAGATAGTTTATAACCTGGATTAACACATATGATACTTTTTATCCCGATTTTAGTGTTCCGATGGGAGAATTTTCGAGTTGTAGCGAGTGAAATTGCTGGCAACAGCTAGTAAACCTATACTAGTTTAAACATGAATTTTGGGCGATACGCAATGCGCATGCGTAGGCGCAGAGGGCGCTTGAAAGAGCATTAATTTAAATTATAAACTACGAAACAAAACATTTACAAAAAATAATTATAGAATAGAAAAATAATTATAACAGATTTAAAAAATCACAAACCCAGATTTTTAAATTTCCTTAAAATTATAAAATAACCCTACGGGGCTGAGAGAGGGGCCACTCAAAACGTGGGCCCCCACGTTTTGAGTGGCCCCTCAGCCCCGTAGTGTATTAATAGTAAGTAGTAGCAGTAGCAGTAGTATATTATTTAGGGGCTTATTTATGGGATATATTTACATGAATGACGTGTATAGATAGTGGGTGTAACTTGCAAAGATACGCCCCCACGTTTGGCTGTATGTGATTCCTAGGACAAAGAAGTGTTTATTAAAGGAGCCGTGTCTCGTCAACGCGGTTTTATCTGTGAGCAGCTACTGTCTGGTAGTTTGAGTGCTCTTTTGGTGAAGCAGCCATCGATGGCGGGCAGCGCCTCTTTAGCTCACCCTGATCGAGCTACACTTTCAGTGTAATTCTGCCGTTCGTTCCCTGACCAGTCTCAAATGTCTCATCTAAGTTGTTGCACAAAGTTTTGCAATAATATTAACTACGTACATGCTCATGGAATTATTTCTTATCCAGAACTTGTATAAATCTGACTCATTGGTCTGAACCAATATTATCAGCAAAGTTTTGTATTTAAATTCAAGTATTAAAATATGTTCAGACTGTAACTGCCTGAAGACCTTTAAGTACTCTAAAAGGTTCTTTGTTGATGTAAAACAAAATTATGATAAAATCTGCAAGAGATTCATGATAGCAACTTCGGTAAATTACGCAAGTGACCACATTTTGGCATGAATTAAGGATTTTGGTAGAGTTTCACAAACCTTTAATTTTACAATAAAAAATTGCTCATAGGTTATGATAATGAATTCAGGTAAATATTATGATATCTGACTATTATATGTCACTCATATACATTGCTGAAATAATGAGAAAAATTATAGTTGAGGGTTGAGTTTGCCAAATGTTTTTTCAGGAAATAATGTGTAAAAATAGAATTAAGGCATTATTACAGTGTTATTAGGTGCACGTGTGTAATGTAAAAAAAATTATAGGATGAGTATGATTAATGAAATTTTCAGGAGCGTGTGCAGGCTGCGCGGCGCGGGCGCTCGCAGGCGGGGTGCGCTCGCGCTGACATAAAGTGGCCCCCGCACCTCGCGGCCTTCAGTTCAAGCTGAGACCCGCGAACGCCAACACGCTTTCGCGACGCCCACTCTCGCACCGCACCGCCGAGGAACAACACGCGATAGTGTTCACTTGTGAACGAGTTGCGCGCCCTTTCTCTCACGCAGTGTGATCGTGCTTCGGTACGTGAATGCAAAACCGGACTACTCTCTTGGCACGAGACCAGCTACCAGGAATCCGCAGCGGTTTGGACCTCTGAAATTCTTCAATAGGTAAGTTATTTTTGTGTTTATTATCAGGCACAGCGACTGTTTGCTCTTGCGAGTTTACGTCCGAAGTGGATAATGTTGTTTCGATCTTACTTTCCAAAATACCCGCACCTTGAAAGGAGTGCGGTCGCGGCGCCCCGTGCGCAGGCGCCTTTACCACTTCGCGCGATCTGCGAAACTCGCAGATTATGCGTTGGCGTTCTGCGGAGACTCGGCTGGACAAGTTGTATTACCGATTACCCACAGTTCGTGCACGATGTACTGTTAAGGTTAACAGCTTTGACGGTATTTGTAAATATTCAGTGTCCGCCGTGTGATTTTATACTTTTCACGGCGCGACGAATTCTGTATCTGATTTTTCTAGATTTTAATATTTGTGTTTGAAAATGTTACGTCGATGTCACAGTGAAATGTGTTGCGATTCGACGCGTATGTTTATTTCTTTTGTTCGCGCATAATCCACTCGCGAGTGGTATACACAAAACCTACCTATTTCCACAGCGCGATACCATACTGAGTCATTAGTTTGTGGATTAATAGTAAAAAGGACTAGCCATACAAGCCGTTATGTAATAAAATGTGTACAAAATTCTATTAAATAAGTAAATCTTGCAATAACAAGTACGTGGATATCTAACATTATTGATTTTGTTAACAATTATTTAGTAATATAATTAGTGTAATGAGAGATTATTTTTCATCATACGTCTACACTTATATCAGTGTAAATATTCATATACATTTGAGTCTTGTTCTTTCTAATGGTTATTTGGAAACTTCGTAATCTACAAAATGACTACATTACGTTAAATTCTTTTGTAGGTAGATCACTAATTACTTATTTAACATGAAACACGTCTAATTTTCGTTTTTTGTTTACTTGGGAAAGACTAAAATGACCAAATCAAGCACACATAAATTGTATTATCTCCTAAATACCTTAACTTTGCATAATATATTATAATATACCTACGCACAAGTTGCGAAAAAGCCACATAGTGTTCAAATGAATAATATACTTAAGTTATTATAAATCGATTTAGGATAATTAAGTGTTGCAGACGAATATAAGCTACACATTAACCTAAATATTTTTCGAGCATATCTCTGTGATTACTTAAGTAAACTAGATTTATCAATCAATTTGTACTATCTGAATGCCATTGTTAAAAAATAATAAATAAACTTTCTTAAAGCGAATATTTAATTCAGTATTTGACTCCTATCAAAGTTACACAATGTAAAACAAGATGTCGCTAGGGGCGCGCTTTACAGGATCTCTCCTTAAATAATAAAAGACGCTTGTCGCCCTACAGTTGGACCATTTCTCCCCACTTATGTTTAATAACCACGTTACAATGAGTGTAAAAAATAAAGTTGCAGCTTAATAACAGATTGACCTTACGGAGAAAATAATTGATTTACCTCGTTATTGTTAACAGACATCTCTTATTAACTCGCTTTAGGTAGGTATAAAAAAAACCTTATAAGTATAAAAAAAAATAATTTTCTTAGAATATTATAAAGTGATAACAAAAACAACACAAAAATCTACGTAACCAACTTAAAAAGACCTCATATACAGCGGTCGTCCTAATTTTTGTTTAAATTAAAAAAAAAAAAACTCTGATTAACTCTGAGTTTATTTGACATTGAACACAGCCAAAAAATCATTGAAGCCATCAACATAAATAACTTAATTGTAATAACCATAGATAATTATAATAAAGAAGTTTTACCAATGGACCAAAAAATTGTTTGAAAAAAAGGAAAATAATATAACCATAGGTGTACAGCTTGTTTGGAAGTAACCTAAATAAAATAAATTAGTCAACCTTATTTTTTAATTAAGTAGTACTTACCTATCTATTAACAAGTAATTAATTTTGTGTCAATATTATTTTCGACTCATTACATAGGTATATGTTTACTGTATCGCATAGTATGGTGTAACATTCCCTCTTTCTATGTCCTTTGTGTAACATAGTTGGAATACAGGTATGTTATTATACAGCGGGTGTCGTAAGTGGGGTGACGACGCCCGACGACGTGTTTACGCTCTGTCTGCTATTTCGAAACAGAATCAACGTGCTTAATGTATTTTCGAAGGCTTTTCTCCATCTTATCATGTGTCTTTAAAATACGGCAATTAAATTATTTCGGATGTATCGTATCGAATGCAAGGCTGTAAGGTGGCCCAGAATTTTTATCATACCGATGTCGTTAACGGGAAATTTATTTTAATGATATCTAATTAGCAGTAATCTTACACGAATATGGTTGTGCATCACATTTTCAGTGGTCTTCGTAACCATTGAACATACCTAAGCATAGAGAGGAACATCCATTTGCTAGTCAGCAAGTAAAATGCTTATACAAGCACATATTTTTTATTCAAGTGAGTAGGTACGTAGGTGACGACTATTTTTAACGATGACATTAATCTATCGCAAGAAATCCTCGGATACAAGACATTGAAGTTACTTAAGCGATTAATATCGAGTCAATTAAACGTTTTATATAAACATCATACTGTCGGCGGTTTTAGTGCGGATGAAAAACATTTAAAAATAATGCGTCGTTATTTATTTCGAATTAACTGGATATAACTGGTTCTATCTAGCCGCGCGCTAGTCGCTGATCTCGTGAAGAAACAGAGGTGGTCGAAATGTTGCATAATGCCTTACGAGTTTAAGTCTTAATTAAATAACACTAAACTTCATTTTGCACTCGTGGGAGGAAAAAAGCAGCTAGGTCGTCTCGTTTTTAGTTCCAAAACCTGAAATAAAATATACGAACTTTGTTAGTATTGTGTGTCACAAGTATTTATCACAGTTTAAAAACACCTTTTAATCGCCAGTATTGTACCTGTATAACCGAATAAAAAAACGTAGAACGCGTTAAAAAAATAAATGCAGTGCAAGAATTGCAATGCAATCAGCTAGACCTATTTCATAACATACGCTTTATTACTATTGAGATAGGGGCTAATACATAGAAGTATAGGAAACTATTCCCGTTCTAAAGTTTACATAATGCCCTAACGACCGTCTCGCGTGCCGTCTTTACTTATGCGAGAATTTTACTAAGCACTTAATTCATGAAAATCATAAACATTTTGCTAATGTCTTGTCCGAATTACGAGAAGAGGTGATGAGGGGGTGTAAGTACTTGAATTGAACCTCCCAAAACCCACCGCGGCGATGCATGGTTGTGGCAAAAACAATAGGGTTCTTCAGAATTTCCCCTATATACGTTTATATAAAAGAACAAATAGGTACTTAAATTTCAGAATCGTGCGAAGATGGTATTAAAAGGCGCACTTAATAGGCTACAAATAAACAAGGCGATAATTGCAATTGTTCTTATTGTTAAAGTAGGCAAGTGTTACCTGATTAAGAGGAAGTTACATGTGTTTTGTGAAATCGCCGCGTTTTATCGGAGCCCTGGGTCAGCAAGACGTGACAGGTCAGTTGTACTAGGAGAGTACTGATATTTACCTACTTAAAGTACATAGCTACCTCTCGCACAGATTAAAAATACACTCACTGATGAGAGAGACAAGTGATCTCGAAATCAAAAGGCAAAATTAATGAAGTGTGCATGGCTCTTTTGGCTTGCCTCTTCTGTTTGGACTATAAAAATGTCTGTGGAAATCTAAAATCAAGATGGCGTCGTCGTCATTAGTTCCTATTGTGGCCACGCTTCAAAAAAACCCTGCTGAAATCTGAAATTAATGATTTCTTCTGTGTAAAGATTATTTTGTTATGAAATAGTTCGCACTTGAATTCATGATTTATTGATACGCCATAATGTTAAACCTTGATTTGATTTTACGGTGCATATTTCATGTTCCACAGTACATAACGAACTCTATAAAGTCAAACAAATCATTTTCACCTTTACGTGTGCTATTAACACACATAAAAAAGAAGAAATAAAATTGATTATTTTTTACTTGTACATGTTACTACGGGTTTTTCCTTAAACGTTTGTGACTGATGGCAATCTTTGGGAAGGTACAGTTGGTTTAAGAAAACATAAAATGGATGGTATTCATATCTGTCAGAATCTTTTTTTTAATGTTGTTGTAACCTCTATATTTTTTGCATAAAATATAGGAACTGTTTCATTGATTAACAACACGGTTTTTAAAAAGTAGGTACTAGGTACTACAGTTGAATAAAAAACAAAATAAAGAGTTGATGGCCCCGTAGGTTATTTTTTATTTTACTAATACTACGTTGTAGTGATATTCCAAAGACTTAAATTGCAAACATCACCTCCTGGTTTTTTTTTTAAATAGTAATAAAATTGCACATAATTACCGGTGATACCGTTAAATTAAAACAATTTATTTAATTTTCGTACAACTGGGTTTTTTACATTTTCTTGGGTAATTTTTACACATGTCTTTGCTGATAATCGTAAAAAAATGTCTATAGAATAATCGAAATAAACGTGTTTTATTACGAACCCAATTTAAATTGACAAAGCGACGCCATTTAAAGGAATGAAAACATCACGTTTTGGTGATTTGATTGACCGATTGGTGACGGTATTACCGACCACATTAAGTACATAAGTGCCTACTTACACTACCAAGTTCATTATGAACATTTTTATTCATATTACTTTAAAAACATAAAGTACCTATACCCAATTAATTTGGTTCATGCATCGATGCAATATCATCTTGCTTGATGTGAACCAGATCGATCCAACCAAACCATAACAGACGCGTTTGTCTTGGTGTCGGACTCAAACATGATAGCTTCAATTTACTTTCAATACATTTCAATATAAAGAAAATGGTTTTTATGTTCGGACACGACACACATTCGTCCGATGACTATTCAGAAGTAGAGGTACCTGACAGGTTACAATTGCGAACGGAGAATGGACAAGGCATTGCATGTCTGCGCAGGTATTCTTTTTAGTTCAGCAAAATTCAATTATTTCCAGGTTATTTTGATTTTAAGAGCACGCCTATTGCTGACGGGAACCGGTAGAATGTGGATGCCGAGATAAACGAGGGAACTGGTTATTTGAGTGCGTCGGCCGTATGCCGATTTGGCAATGTAGGCAAATGCACTCGGACACTCAGTCAAGGCTTCAGTTATTGAAAATAAACAAGCACTGCATTAACTGACCCATTTAACCGTAACTAAGTGAGCGTATGCATTTTTTCTTACCGTGAAAATATTAAAATAAATTAAACATGTTGTGGAAAACGTGCTTCCTTCTGACGCGATTTACGTATTTATTATGTTTAGGAAAATTATGTGAGTACCATAGAATGAGTGCTATAGCGATTTAATATAATAATGTGTACATTATTGTAAAAGGCCAAATTTCACGCATGAAAATAAAACGAATTTTTCCGGTGGTTGCGTCAGATACAGGTTTCGACCAAATAAAAGAACAGAACAGGCTAAGCGCGTTTTGGTTTTAAATAAAATCAAAATGTATGTAAATGCAGGAGTATGTGGTTGAATTTTGAGAATATTGATGAGAATAAGCACAAGGACCTTGTTCAAGTTTCTCATGAGCTGTGCCTTTTCCATCAGAGAGTGGCGCTGCGAAGAACCGTTAGTGTATCTTACGACAGTATCCTGTTAGCAAACATCGTGATCAGCGTTTCTAGGTTAACTTATATGTTAGAGACGAAAAACTCGTCGGCTAAACGTCTGCTAGTGCGGCCCAATTTATCCTAGTAGGTATCTCATAATCTATCATTCAGGCAAATGAGTATCGAAGAGTGGTACAGCTACATCCTGGTTTTATCTTCACCTACTAAGGAAGGCGTTTATTTACCAGCTGTAAACATACTGAACCAATTTGTTTGGTAGCCTGTATTTCCGTTGCCTAGCTATTTTTGTCAAACATCCAAGGAAGACTTCCGATTTGTTCCGCCATCTCCAATTTACTACACCTCTAGTATTTTTTATTTTACGTAATCTTAAAAGATTCTTATACAGCAAAATACTTTGCATTGTATGCGTGCAATATTAATTCCTTTTTTATTGCAACCTTCGCGTGTCATCTTCACACTTGCATTTCTTGGACCTCCCGCGAGGGCTCATGGCTATCTCAACTGGGTCAAGGTATAATATTTAGCACATACGCTTAAAATAGCGAAATGTCCGTACAAAATGGTGTCGCGCCTGCGCCGTCTGACTGTGAAAAGTAAACAATCTTGAGCCTTTTAGTCACAGGTAGGTACATAATTATACGCTTTTTACTATGGATAGGTAAGTGTTTGAGGAGATACAGTGTCCCAGATGTGTGTTAAGTTGTCAAACACGTATTACTCCGCTTTCTCATTAACATAAATTGTGACAAATAATATCGAACAAAGTTCTTAATACGGAACCCTTTCATATGCTTTACGTTCGTAATACTAATTATGCGATAAGAGCCCAGTGCTGAGACAGTTATGCTAATGAATAGTGGGAGATAGGAACAGGTTCGTTCCCAACGGTTGCCATTAAGTTGGAAGCCCTTATCTTAGGTTCATTAGTAAAATGAATATTTGTGGACAGATGAGCTGTGTTGTGATTGAAATAAGACCACGGTTTTTGTAATGGCTGTATGTATAGCAGGTGTTTAAAACTATTTTTAGATTTACACAATCTATTTATTAATTGTTACGTATGAAATATTTTTTCAATTGAAAGCCAAACTTAAAAAAATAATTGAAGCCTTTACAATCAAAGACAACGTAATCCAAACTGTCCCTTTTTCTTTACAAACTTTGTATTAAAGTATTTGGCAATTACTTTCAAATACTTTGGTATTTATGCCACAATTTTCAGTTGATTTGCAGAGGTTTGTGCATATAAATAGAATGCCACAGCAATATTGGGTTGTTGAAACGGTTCCTGAGGTCCTGTACTGAATAGCCGTTTACTGATACGATGACCAGTGTTATAGCTACGGGTCCTGTTACTATTTCTGGTATCAGACGTTCGTAGATCATTGACCCTTATATTGCTCCCTAACTTCCTTTTGGCTTTACGTAAATACTTTAATGTTTCAACAACAAAGAATTTTGGGAGATATTTTTAGGTACAAGACAATTTTCTCTTAGTGATAGGTTTCGCAAGTTTTTGATGACGAAACTACATAATTGTAAAATTTGTTCCACTGTGCATTTATTTACGCAGCGCGTTTTATTTGATCAGTTGGGTCAAAGAAGTAAAATGACGCAAAATAGGTGTTTTTCTGACTGCAAATATTGCAGCTATAATTAATTAGTTACCTGAGGGGTTTTGAAGGGTTATTAATTATTATAAAATGAAATTTTAACTGATGAAAAAAAAGGAGGAGTTCGCAATTCTACATATAATTTTTAAACATAAATTTACAACAAAACAAAAATAGGTTTTTGCACCGAACTACCACGTGTTATGAAAAAAATCTAAACCAATTAAATCCTGTTTCATAGAACAATAGAACAAGTTAACATAATCACATAGCTAGCAATAAATTGTAACCATTTGTGATCAAGATTTCGTAGGTTAAAAAAAATAGAGATAACTCCATCCCACGTTAAAGTTATTCTGCATATTTTCCTTGTTTATTTTTCATTCATAATAAAAAGGTATTAGGCACAATAAAATTAGGATGGGTTTCCCTTCCAATGACAAATACAAATTGCATACAGTAACAGTATACACGATAGTTTAAATTTTTCCTTATAAAAAGTTTCCTCTATGCCTTAGTAAGACAAACAAGTTTTTGAGCTTATTGATTGGTCATTCGTAATTCCTAGATTTTCAACCAAGATTCTCGACACTAGTGATTTTCGTGTATTTGAAATAAGAATGGTGTCTTACCGAATCGAACGAAGGCTGAATCCGAATATGCCTATTTAAAAAAAAAAGGTAAAAATGTAAATAATTCGTAGAAACGGGTTCCACATTTGAAATGACTCATGTCACTAAACTTGAAGGTACACTTCCCTGCACAGAGCCTGATACAGTCACGGAAAAATCATGAATATAACAGTAAAGTAAATACCTAGGTACATTTTATTCAGACGACTACCTACACGTCTAATTTTATTACATGCATGAATGGCCCGATACATACTTGTATACCTTCTGACTTTATGACACATTTTGCGATAATCTCAATATCGTTAGTATTTTCCTTGTTTTATTTATTTACCCTGACACCACGAATTAAGATAAATCGAGTACCTGATTATAAATCTGTTTTTATTGTATTATGTACGATCATTCTTAATTTTGGAAGCCATTGTGAGAAACCGGGGATTTAATATAAAAAATATGAAAATTTACAACCTAAAACCAGCTAATGGTTTGATACGATCATTTAAACCCAAAATATAACATAAAATATTTACTTTGAAAGAACTCAAAAAATGGTTGCATCTATTTTATTTTTACCAGTTGTCTTGCATACTCGACTATTGAGGTAAAGTGGGTGATCGACATATGAGCCTATACCGCGGTTTTATGTCGGTGATTGACAGCAATTGGAAAGACCTAATCTAGTGATAGACATATTAGGTATATCACTAGATTAACAAACCTGTCAAAATAAAAAATAAATAAATCAGTAATCGACCATTCTGACACTATTGCAGACTCAAGACCGAGAACTACTTACTCTCGTAAAATAACGCGTCTTAACGAAGTGGAACCATTAATTTATGGGACTAGTAATCGCAAGCAACTGGTGCCTATAACTTGATACTAAATCGCTTCTATAGTACGGGCACTTGTAATCTAATTCGCTGATTGACGATAAGACGAGCCGTCCACGATGCATTCCCACGGATTATTGTCATAAATACTTGTCCATTCCTAGTTTATTAATACCACAAGGACACCGCAAGTTTACATTGTCAAGATCTTGGGTTAGATTCTTTAAAATGATTGTTCAGAATGTGTGGACATTAAGAAACAGGAACTGCACACTAATATGTAGTTTTTTTTTTGGTTAAAATATTCTATAATGTGTACTTTTTAAAGGCTTCTTATAAATCACAATGCTATTAAACAAACTATAAATAAAAACGTAGTAATAGGAATATGTACATAATACAATATATTATTATAAATATATACTCGTATATATATTTGTACTTGAGGCATGTTGGCACTAAGTATCAATAAATTGCAAATCTATCAGTACAAATCTGACAGTCCCTCCCGTCCTCCCCTGGGTGGTGATGTGGTGGTTTATTCCCATCCAAGGTGGCGACCTTCGAGCTTGCTACCAGGGTGATGGTTGATACCAATTTCTATTGATAATGTCCAATAAGAAATGAAAATAAACCCCTGTCCTATAACACGGGGGCAGATGAATCTAAGTAGGTACTGGTACACTGACCAGTAGGGTGCCAACCACTACCCCGGTGGCAAGCTCGAGGGTGGCAGGTGGGAATAAAGGGCAGGATTTGATGATTTTACCTCGTTAAAAAATGCTAAAATGGTCTATGAGCACATGCTCTTAACACCTTGATAAATCTATAATATCTGTTTCATAGCAAGGAGGATGCGTATCAACCATGTAACAAACTGCTTCTGTCTGGTTTCTTAATTGGTCGCTTATCTGCTCTCGGTTATTAATTGTAGTTTTTTACAATCATTCTATTCCACTTCCTAGGGTGATTCAATGAGGAAGTGCTGTTAGGAACGTCGTACTATAACTCTTTATTGAAAATATTTTGATTTATTTTGCTTTTTTTCAACTAGTTAATTTTATTTGGCTTTCTTAGAAGACAAAGGAATCATTCGTAGTAATTAACAAAAAAAAAAAAAATGAAAATGAAGGAATTAATGTCCAATTCAGATTTACACCTACTTACATTAGTTTAAGTTATAACATACATTAACAATTTATGGGACATGAGTCAGAAGTAAATGAATATTTCATTTAATTTTAATAATATATTATGACCGAAGAGTAAAATTAAATGAAACAATGCAAAAGTCATAAGGAATTTTGCATTGTTTTCAACCAAACACTGTTATTAATAATTTACCTATCCAGTTTAACTCACTAACCTACTTAATCAACAGGTAAAGCACACCGTACTATAAAAATCACTATGTATTAAAATCAAATCTTGCTAGATGTATTGGCCCACCAGTTAATAAAAATAAATCGTGTTCAGTGGAATGGCCCAAACTGTTCTATTGTTTGCAACATGAGTAGTTAGTTCTACCTTTTAGAGGTACATAAAGTATTTTAAGTACCTTTATACTTATATGTTATGTTCAAAAACAATAGCATATTTTCCCCACTGCAGAATGTCATACGCCTTCTCCTGCACCTATAAGAGGATAAATTCTGCTATCAGGACAGGCTCCCCCTGTTTTAATAACGAATGAACTGCCTTCAAAGAGTTTGGAGCATGCCCTATCTGACTGCCGGGGACGGGGCAAAGAGCACCGTATCCCTGGAAGGCAAAGGGTAAATAAAGTAGGATGTTTTTTTTTTTGTCAATCAAGTCTGAAAGTTAAATCTGCTCTAGGTATATTGATAGATCGATAGTGCTGGAACTATTTATTGTATTTATATGCGTTGCTAATAAATTCATTACAGTTTAATAAATGCAGCGATTGTTACTAAACTCATCAAGGCATGATTGTCGCCGGCGTCGAGGCAAACGACATTATTGATCGTAAATCGATATGCAATTCATACGTACTAATACGATATCTAAGTTACTGCCACAAAACAACATCTAAAATTAGATTTGTTAAAATGATCGTCAATTTAATTGACATTCGTACGCTAATGATGTTACCCATTAAAATAGTCTGCACTCCTTGTATTCAATCTTTCGAGACTAACGTGGAGGCTTCAAGTTGTTCAAATTCCTCAAGATAACACATTAGGATAATTACAATACCGGCTGCTTCTTCATTATTTTTTGTTTGGTGTCAAAAGTTAACGATCTGCATCTAAATTCCTGTGATGTATTTTAACAGTAATAACAGGTAATAAAATTTACGCAGGCACATCGTTTTCGCTATAATTATCGATCATAAAAATATCGTGCATTAAAATATAGGTATCCGAATACGTATGGAAATGTTTAAACGATAATGTTTCTCGGAAATCGTTATGCAAACTGAACGCAAGTTCACAAAGAACAGGCAGTGATTTTTTTAAAGAATCGACTGCAAACATTCCAAGAATTGCTTTGACTCCAGTCTCTATACTAGTTATATAAGTCTTGCCTAGTAAATTCCTAGATATTATTTAATTACCTTGAAGTTTCCACAAGGAAAAAATTATGTAAAACGCTTCAAAATCACTAGTTTTACTAACCCTTATCTAAAACCTACTACTTACTTGTGTAACACAACAATTTCAGTATATTTTAATACGTAAAACACCTGTAAAATAAACGTTTACGGTTTGATAACTCGCAATTCATAAAGCCATGGGAAATATGATTGTGATTCCCCGAAATGAGACAATGATTACGATCTAAAATTGTTAACATACACGAAATACAGTCACTAGCATAATTATTATGGAATAATGTAAATAATATGCACTTATTTTTACTAATTAAAAGATTTCCGCGATAATATTTGTCTTGTTATGTGAATTTCAGAATTATTCTTGAGACGTCAAGGTCGTGAACTCACTCCATAATAGATTAAACATATTATTTTGCCTATATCCTTAGAATCTGCCAGATAAGGTCAACGTGTGCTGCTCAGATAATTAAAATTCTAATTCAATTATAATTCAAGTTTCCTGCTGGGCATGTCTTGTTGGAATGTATTGTAACATGGACGTTTGAAAGATTTAATACTTGCATGTATGTAAACTGGTACTATTTGATGAATAACGGCGCTTCTATTAATTTAGAACAAATTAAATTGAGACCTAATTATAGATACCGCTTGATTATGATGAGGTTTATTATATAATTCTTCTAAGCTTTTGACTGTACTTACTGTTTTATGAGTCCCGTTAAATCTTCAGATTCTGGTCTGATACAGCAGTTTTTGAGCGATGATCCGTCAAAATGTCAAACAAAATAAAATAATACTAAGATTAATTGAAAAATGGAGTAGTAAGATTGATTTGTCTATCCTAACATCAAATGAGGAAACAAGAATGTTCACGTTCTAAGTGCAACCTCCATCAGCAAAATCGAATTTTATCAGTATTTTCCTAGCAATTCAATTTGAATCTGACATTTACCTGCCTTCATACATTGGCTACGCTCAAAGTGCTAAGATCTCTTATCATAACTTCAAGATGAATAAATGATGACGCATTCTCATATTTGCTCGTAGAATCGACACACTTCGAGACGTCTCTAACATGAAGAGATTATTATTTTTTACACAGACAGCCAATGCAAAGATATTTTAAATGTACAAAACAAATACACGGAAGGGGGTGACCGTTAGGCACAGATAAACTGACATCGTTTTGAACGACTCTTGCGCAGATCGGCTATAGATACATATCCCTGATGGAGCACATCATAGCAGGTGAGGCTAAAGCGGTGTGCACACGATGGGTCATTGTTATAGCTAATATTTAATTGATGAGTGACAGTTGTATTGACGCTTAGCAAATTGATCTCTATTGTGGGTTTACACCAAATAAACATAGAACAAGGGCATTGTCTGTATAATTGTGAAAATGAATCTTTCTGAACTTGTATCCGATTGTGTTTGATAGATTTGTCTCCGATTGTGTTGTTGTTCTGATTGTGACCAAACTTTGGTGAGTTGATGCCTATTTTAAGGTAAATTGTACAAGGATCACAACTTATTTTAATATCTTATGTCATGTACCTACAATTTATGCAAATAAAGCTTTCTTTCTTTCTTTCTTTCTTGATCTGTGTATTATACACAAGCGAAGTTTCCTGGAATAAAATAGGGGAACTGTGTATAATGGGGACATACACACTTAAGGCATACATAATACAACAGTAAGGCAGCGCAAGCGCCATCAGGACGTCATTTGCAAGCGGTCATTAACAAATGGCGTCCTGTTGGCGCTTCCGCTACGTTAGTATTGTGTCCCCGTCTTGTATACTGTTCCCTTATCGATTTTTCACTTTCATCATATTATTATCACCCTTGGATCACCTACCGTTGGGTATTCCCCCTTTTTCTGCCCTACTTACTTCTGAGCGTCCCTCAATCTCCTGTTCCCTGCAATTTGTCTCAACCCCCTGTCGAACAAATTATTCCCTTAGATAGTTCGTTTTCATTAATTATCTGACATTTTGACGAAAGAAAACTCTATTCCTACATTCCTTAATCGACTCATACAATAACAAAGTTCTGATGATTCGATAACTATAACACAGTGAGTGTAACAAGTGAAATGGCTACGTTTATTATGATAACGTGGTGTTTCCGATTCGGTCACGTGTAGCACCGCCTTACAAGTTAATGTATCGTATGCATTAGTTCCGACTGTTTTATCGTTTATAAAATTATTTCTATCAAACATTTCAGCGACTTTGCTTCCGACAGAAGATTGTTTTGTTTCGACAATTTTTGATTAGTTTCTTTTGAATATGTCGTTGTATTTATTTTTATTTTATTTTTACTTTAAAAGGAACAAGTAACAGCTACAATATCCTACTAATTATTATCGTGAAAATTTGTTCGGATGGATGGATGTTTGTTACTTTTTCACGTAAAAATCACTGAACTGATTTGAATTTGGTACACAAATATTTTATACCTGGATTAACAAAGCGGTTTCATCGGCTACAAATTGAAATTATCCCACGAAAAACTATTAGGATCGTTGATGGAATGTTTCCTTTTCTTTATCCTTACTAATAAAATAAATCCGAAAATGAGTTTGATTATTACCTTGTCATGCCAGAACCAAACATTCTGAAGTTCTGCATAAAGGTTGTCACGTGTAGGTACAGAAACGGTTTCAAAGTAGACACTACCTAGCAAAAGAAAATACACAAAAATTATATGCAAGTCAAACATTAACTAGTAAACAGTAGACACAAGTGCAAGTACTGACGACGTCAGTTATTACTTACAAACTTTTACAAAATTTGTAAGTAATAATAATTAATTAATAAAGAAATTTTTTACAAAATTTTCTTCTTCATTTGGTCGGGCTTAGTAACGTTTTTACTTGAATAAAAATAATTCAGCATTTAACGAAATGGCATGGCGAGTAATGAGTGACTCGCCGTCCGATCACGGACCTTGCCCCAGTTGACGGCGCGTGGTCCTCAAGGAGCTGTCAGCAAACTGATAGGCCTCCTTAGAGGGTCAAAGCCTACCGGGGTCGCTGGACTGTTTCATTAGGTAACCGTGACTTTGGAACGTAAAGGGCTATTTAACCTAGATTTTAGTCAGTATAAGTCTGATAGTCTCTCCTCGTGCTGCTGCGGAAGGACGGTCGTCCTCCGCGGGTGAACTCATTTGATTATTTTACCACGATAAAAAAAGGTATTTCACTTGGTAACATATTAATTTCCTGTCTAACGTAAAATGCGAAAGTCATGTAACACTATTGATGATGACGTGGAATCCTATCTTCAAACAAAAACCACAGAACGGATTTAGATGAAATTAAGTACACGGATAGTTGGAAACTGGAAACTTTTTCCCAGGTCTCTATGATATTCCCGTGAAATAATTGATGCTATTACCTCGGGAACGCCGCGGAAATTATCTAGTATTTTTAGAAAAGAACATAATGAGTACCTTTTATCAGTTGATTATTTTAATGTTTAACACATAGGTGACCCTTTAAGACGTAAGATACTTTATAGCTTGACGCAACGTACCATCTGGACACATGCGGAGCCGCTGGTTACATGAACTTCTACTTCTACTATTTATTTAAGAAATCGAGAAAGCCACTACAATATGTCAAGTTATTTATTTTACTCGTTAATGTATTGGAATCGTACCAACAGTGAGAACTTTGAACTAAATAAAGGGTTCTGCGCACATTTTCTTTTGTCGCGCTATGAACACTAAACAGAGCCTAATTACATTTCTATAATTCCATGTTATAAGCTGGTCAAATACTGAATCATTTACATATATTTTAGGCAAAACAATGGTATTATTTGATAGTCAGTGACCTAAGTAACTTGTCGTATTCACAACGACGATTCCGCTCCGGAATCGACTCTTAAGAATTCATAATACTAGTTTTCACTTCGGGTAAATTTCGTGCACGTCTTGTTGAGTGAGAGGCATACGCTAATAAGAACTCTCGGTTTTACCTGCACTATACGGAACCCTAAAAATAACTGTAGTACTGTTGCTCTTGCTTACCTTGTCTGAGTTTAGTCAATGACAGGTTTTCAGGTAACCGTGTCACAACAATGAATTTTTGACCCAATATTGTATCGAGTTTGAGTGAGACATTTTAAAATAAGGTTATGTTCGTTTTGTCGCAGTCTCGCATTCATTACTTTAATGATTTTTCAGAGAAAAAGAGTAGTCTCATCACAAATACATATTAAGGTTAAAGTTATTAAACGTTTTTGCTATTGAACCTACCTATCTCTAATTTAGACTTCCATTCAATTATATTTTCTTGATATTGTGCCTATAATAGCGGCAATGAAGAAATTATCTCACGAAACTGGGTATTTAAATTAAATTTAATTTAATACTCACATGTGTCTATTTACGTACAACCAACAACAAGAATGAGTTGATCTTTTAGCGGATGATTTCAAATCGGTGCGATAAATGATAGCAAATATGATCGTCACTTAGCGAGCGACTCCTAATCATTGCTGTTACATACTGACACAGTGAGAAACTGTGACACTACCTTATGTATTTTATTTATTTACCTAATATCTGGGCCATTTAGTTTTTGGGGTCAAAAATCTCCCCGTATAACTTTCAGACTTCATAAATGCCTACAAACTGCTCATTAATAATGACGAAGACAAGTACGTACATCATTGATTTATATAAAAACCCGTACTTTTATAAATTTATTATTTTCAAAATAAACTAACTTTAAAAAGGCCTATGAAAACACTACGACACCTATTTTTAACCGACTTCAAAAAAAGGAGGAGGTTCTCAATTCGGTCGGTATGTTTTTTTTTTTTTTATGTTTGTAGTATTTTTTGTGTATTGTTTACATGTTTCTAGTACGTATTGTTTGTTTAGTACTTTAGTGAATCGAATTAAATATCTATATACAAAACTTTAATACTAAACTCAAAAAAAAAAAAAAAACAAAGTAAAAAATAATAAAACAAAGTTTGAAGAGTGCTACGAACCTTGCTACGCTGATATGAAAAATTAGAATGACCTGAAGTAAAAAAAAAAAACATAAATACAAAGTGATGCAATCTGTTGAACATTTTACATGCATCATTATATGAATTTTAATATAGTAAAGTTAAGATTAACTGTAATATTTCTCGTAACCTAAAATGGCCGAAAATAATTTAAATAATATATAATAAGTATTTCTTTCACCAAATTGCTTTTTTCTCCTTCCTCCAAGAAATAATTTTTTTTGTACGTCGAAGTCTTTGTTCAACAAATGCATTTCTTTGCAAAGTTGTCATGAACGTACCGTCTCATGCATTTTCTCCGAACACCTTCATTATTTAAAAAACGAACATTTGTTACTGAAAACATAATACTATTTACTTAAGCACTTCGTCACTTCTCGACCAACTGTTATTTTGCCAGAGAATAATGGTGCTTAAATATTTGCTGTTATTTATCATTTTCCTTTTGTCTGATGTTGAAAATAAAGTTGACAGAAGACGTGACGATTATGTTCTGTAAATATAATGGGTGTATGAATGGAGCCGGCACGTGTCGCTATCAACTCTTGACTTGAACTACTTAACTATAAAATTCGATGTTAAGTTACAAAATATTTGCGCATGTCAACTTGACTAATTCTAATCTACATTGTATAGGTTTGCAAGGTCACGCAGACACGATAACTTCGATTTTCTAATTAAACATCAAACTTTATCTGCCAAGTGTGAAACTATTGACGTAGGTTAGTTATAGAGAGAAGAACCCCATATAAATTACAATTGAAATAGGTTTCGAAGACAACTCAGAGTTTATTACAACGAGCCAGTTGATACAGACGGACATGCGGGTTGAATACACGAACGTGATATGAAATCATGGTTCGACGATTTTGCAATTTACATACAGGTACTTATCACTCACGTTAGGGTAACTAAGAACAACAAAATGGTTCGTTTAATTGTACAATAATGTTTATTACACTATTGTGTTCGTTTCTGCAGCTGTTTCAAACGTTACACCGATACAGAGTTTCTATTTTAAAACAATATTTGCACTCTTTACATTGATTTGGTCGTTATAGTGGCGCTAGTCATTATATTCAACGACTATTTTCGAAACCGGTTCTGATGTGTAAACTAATTAGTGAATTCGTCGAAGTGCTCACAGAACTTGTATTAGTGTCGCAGAGCATCTCATCCGCTACTTCGCCACATCGCTTGACCCACTTGTACAATTATTTTTTAACCACTGTGTTGTTTTAAAACCATAAAATTAATGATAAGCGAGGTTTATTGTTGTTGCCTTTTTATCAGGCTCAATCAATTTGATTTAAAATCCGCGGCTGTAGAGGGCGTGGACTGACTTGTAGGAGCTCGTGTATTTCTCACGAGACGTTTGTTTAACGTTGACGACTTATTTTATTGTTCATCATTTAGTTGCAGTTTTTATTGACGACGTCATAATTCAATCTCTTACAAAGTTAGCAAAGGTATAACTGCAGAGTAAGTTTTCCTCTTCCAACCTAAAACAGTTGTTGTCTTAGATGTAAACTGCAGCAAACCTTACACACACATTACGTGCTAGTACTTACCTAACGACGAAAATGTTTACGAAAACTGTGCATTGCGCTGTTCATTGATAACAATAATTACAGAGCACGCTGTAATCCACACGATTGGTTTCCGGTCTGAGTTTAAGGTACTATCATTGTCATTTACGTGGCGATATATTATAATATGCTACATTTAAATGAAGGCCTTGACTCATATTTACAGTTATTTTAGATAAAAGCGAGGTATAACAGTTAGGGATATTACAAGTTTTAGAGGTCGCGTAATGTATTCTAAATTGGCTGGTGGTGAGGTGTAACGTCCGGTTACATGGCGATTGTGAACATGGGCCGATACTGACATACCAACAATCATAGGGTTTGTAATGAAACAGACAATATTATATTTTCTTGAAGAGTTATCAGAATGCTGCATCTAGAAGATTTGCAACGATAAAATGCTTCAGCATCATTTGAGGATCACGCAAAGCGGTCAAGTGTACAGATAGTTAACATCATCGTATTCACGTACGCTGTATCACGTTGAAGTAAGTATTTTTCTAGTGTTATTAAGATGTATAAATGCATTCAGTCGCTGGGCAGGCTCAGACAAGCGTACAATATAACGACAAGTGCGATTATTACAAGAATATATGCAGTTAAACCTTGAGGAACTTTTTCTAGAAACGAGTTCCAACGTAAATTACTAGTAATGTGCATGTGTTGGTACTTTATCAGAGTTTTTTTACAATAGCATCACTCACGAAACAATAGTCGTGAATCTCATTCAGACAAGTTGGGTGCAAAAACTTGAATCGATACGCTTAGTTGCCTCTTAGTACGATTTGACCATAAATCCGGGCATTTGTTTGATTCGATTTTCATGATACCTGCCATGAATCGACATCCTGGTGTCCCACGGATTCTAAACAAATTAAGTTGGCTTATATATTTACTTAATTATTTCTGAACATAGTTTTGTCTGTGTGTTTTGTCACTTAGTATACATCCATACAAATGCCCATAATTCGCAATTACTGTATGAAACACTAACAGGAAGAGAACATGTCAATGTCAAAGTGTAATTTTTTAATTGATGTACTTATTCAAATTGATTGAAAATGTAAACGTGAAGGGTTTACTTGATTATTTAATATGAATTTTTATGATGTTTATAAATAAATACTAAACATTGATATCTAAAGCTAATGGAAAGGATTTATATGTGCGATTAAGGCCTCAATAAAAGCGCCTCTGTTTTCCTCAAAAAAGATCCCGAATGTATATTTGTGTGGAGTGGGCATAAATTAAGGTGTATTTTCAAAAGATCCGGGGCGAGGCCTTAAATTGCGTTTAGATTTCTTTTTTTTTTGTCAATATTTAAATAAGCAGCAGTTGGAGTCATTGTACGAAGTTCAGTCAATGACACTCAGTGATTGCCTCCCCATTGTACTCAGTGATTCAGCTTTAAGATATTGAGAAAGTGAGAAGTGCGCTTTTCCTTATTTTCTCATTGAATAGCTTTAAGCTTTTGACTTTCATATTACCGGATATTTTGCGGATCGAATATCCGGATTTATGTTCGTAAGACTATTCTTACTATCTTCTTCAATTAACTAATTGGTCATTATCAAAAGTTTCCTTATCATAAGTTTTATTATGAGTCATTTTCAATAACCCATATTCTATCAACCAGTCTTGCCAATGGATACTGTTACCTAGTTACTGGATTTTAAAATTCTGGTTGGCTGTGGTGTGGCTCCATTGTAAAAATCGGCTATCAGTTGCAGTCGACTAGGATGGATATTTGGATAAAGCTAAGCATATGATGATGAATTTTTGTTCTGCAGATCTCAGAGTTTTAGGCGATTCACACACGGCACCGCGCACCGCTGCGCCGCGGAGGGCAGTGGCGGTAAAGCGGATTTCATAGCGGTGCCCCGCGCGGTAAAGGCGGTTTACGCGCATGTCGGCGCGGTTGGGTATAACACGGTTTTGACCAGTTTGATCACAGACACTGGCAAGTTATGCGGCGCCCCGTGTGTGAGGCGCCGCCTCACCGCGCAGACGGCAGCGCGGAGAGGCGGTGGCGGTGAAATACCCCTCGACCGCGCGGACGGGCGGTGTACGTGTGTTAGGCATCTACGGATTTATTAGAGACCAATGCGACATGAGATCCGCTTCACGGCCTACCGCGGCGGTGCGCGGTGCCGCCTTACAAAAGCATTTTTTTTTGTTATCCCGCAATCTAACATGATAAAGTAGGAAATAACAATAATGAGGAAGCACAGTAACAATTAATAAAGTTATTTATTTTGATACGAACCATTCACGCATAATAAATAACAACTTCTTGAATGTATTCGTTTTTTTATTGTTTATGTCTAATAGCAATATATTTATTATTTGTCTAATAGCCATATTGATATCGTTTTCAGGGGAAATCCAGATCTTTTATAATACAATAAAACAAAAAATAAATATAATTAATAATCATTTTTGCATGTTGCTGTCTTATGAGTATTATTAAATATTTATTAAACAGTGACAAAAAGTAATAAAGGCCCAGTTACTGATAAATCAGTGATTTCCCAGTAACTGATAAATCAATGTTTTCGACTGGTTGGCTTTCAGCCTTACCGGATGTAGTAGTAACTTCTCCATTCGGTAAATTTTTTCAATAATGTTGGGATTATGCTAGACCGTCGATGAGATTTTTTAGACGAAATATATTTGAAAGGTTCGATTCGTTGAGGAGGAATATTTCGATGCTTTGTCATAGTCTAAATATATTTCAGTAATATTTAAGTTCGTTTTAAGTCACAATTTAACAAAAAGTACCCTATTCATAGCAAATATACATAGGTAAGAAATAAATTAAATAATTTTCTAAAATTAAACATAATATGAAGTGTGCAATTTTATTGACATACGTTAGCATGGAACATGGATGGACAATGTATGTCTTGATGATGATCGAAAGTCAAATGTTTTTATAAGACCACACCCGGTTATAGTATGACTACCTTAATATCAGCACCTGCGACATTTGAATTTTAAAAATGTTTACTATTGTACATTTTATGCCAAAAAAAAAAATGGTCGATTTGTGTTAAGTTTCTCTGTCGTCTATTTTTATCTAGAGATGAAGATTTTGAATCACAGGTTTAAAATTTATGAATAAATTAATAAATGAAGCTATAAACAAACTTTAACTAATTAAATACAAACACAGGTTTAGTTACCCACTTCCTAACCTCTCAACAATATTATTTGGAATAGATAGACGCCAATATCACGTGTTGAAATGTAAATAATATTTAGAAAGACGTAAGTAGGTATGTAGCACATTAGTAATTTCATAAAACGATACCGCTAATAAAACTAAGACAAATATCATTAGTAAAATATTTACGTAATGTGTAGCGGTTAAGACAGTTACCATTTTGCATTGGCAAACACTTAAGTACCTAACTGTCTACAAGAAATCTTCTTGGACGCCGCATAAAATTATTAGACTCAGTGGCAAACGCATGCAACAAACTACAGATTCATTCATTATAATTATATTCACATAAATCCATGTACATATGCTTCAGTTATTAAGAATTTCTGTCTTGTCCGTCGTTCATGCAAGAGGCGAGTCACACGACATAAAGTTGTCGGCTTACAGCGAAAAAGCCTTGCAACAAGGTTGTTTCGGCGCGATGCCGCGTGTTCGGAATCCGTAATAGCCTTGCAGAATATCAACACAAACTACGTGCCTCTCTGTCTCTTCCAAGATCCTTTGTGAAACAGAAATAGTTTTCTAAATTATCTTTATTGATTCATTAACGTTTTAAAAGACGATGTTTGAGGAAGCAGACTGAAAAGCACATATTACGTATAATAACTGTTTTTTTTACGTGAAAATCATCAAATGAGTCCTCCCTCCCAGGGCAGGACTGAGGGACTGTCAGACTTGTACTGACTAAAATCCACGGTGTCCTTCAATAGCACTTTACGCTCCGGAGCTTCGGTTAGTCTCGCGACCCGTTAGAACTGTTTATTATAATTAAGCTTGTATGTTGGTCACAAAAAAATAATTTATGTTCCAAAAATATGTACCCTAAAGCGATAAGCAATAAAGACTCAAGTAAAATATGTGCATTTTGCTTGCAGGCTTTGCGAAACGCATATTTCGGCGTACTCCTTCATTTACGTCGTTCGTAAATCGATGGGAACCAGAAATAGCGAACCGGTTTCTTCGGGTTTAATGAAGGTGTTTTTAATTTTGTTGGTCATACGTAAGAACAGTTGTTTTTATCTACTGTTTGCTATCGATCCGCGTCGTTTGCATTCGATACGGTAACGCAACGCTGAATTTGACATCATTTACATAAATGTGTATGTTTAAACATATGGTTTATATTTGCAAGGTGTTTTAATTTTTATTCTTTTAGTTCAAAATAATTATCATTTAACTGAAAAATATGTATGTATATATGTACTCGTAAGTTACCTCCTACTCCTACCAGCTTAGTCTCTAGTACCCAAATGATAATTTTAATTTATATAATTATCTTAGTTTAGTATGAATTCAATATTCTAAGTTCATCTTCTAACATCATGAGTGACACAATATACATACAAGTATTATAAATGGGTATTTAGTCATAGGATTAACGTTTGGCAATTAACATGCAGGATATGTTTTACCGTCAAAGTAAAAAATCGAAAAAAATACTTCCTGTCTTGCTCTTGTAGGTACCTGTTTTGAACTGTAATGCTTCCAATTATTTTTGCTGTAATTATATAAAAATTAAAACGAAGAAAACAAACGTGATCTCGTTCATTTAAATTATATTATGTGAATATAAATAGTTTTTACACAGTTTTTTTTTTTTAATTAAATAAACTGAATAACGTCTGTACCGAATTTAAGAATTCTTTCACGTGTCCACCCACGCGTATAACATACGCTAAATTTTATTTATAAATTGCACTTGTTCAAAGCTAGGGCGGGTCTTCAATTATTGATAAAATTATATTATAAAATATAGAATATTTTTATGCAATTAACAATCGATAATTCCAGTGATTGAATAAGTGATCGCGACAACCATTCGCGCCGATCATGCAACATCGTCCGTTCCACTTTAACAGTCTTTATAAACTCGATATTACTTTGAGGACAATTTTATAGCTTTTAAAATCATTCCTTCATGTATTTTAATGGGTGTCTGTATTTCATGCATGTTTTCACCGGTCAAGTCGACTGGTAACTTTGTAACCGGTTCGAGCGCGGCATTTTGAACGGTTCCATCAAGACGCGCATACGCAAATTTTTCGTACGTAATGACCGTAATCAGAAGATCCAAAAATATCTTCCTTTTTCTCGGGCTTAGTTAAAATGTAAGCGGCCTCTCTTGCTGTGACTAAATTGAATTCTAAACACGAATTCTTCCTCAATCCGTGCAAGGCACTGACTTTTGTCTAGATTTCTGTTCCAACAACTGGTTTTCCCCGACTACAATATTAAAATTATACATAAATCTGTGACTGCTTTTGAAAATGCCAATATGGTTATAATTTGGAAGTCATTGAGATGTGAACGTATTTGGTTAAAAAATAAAGAAAATGTTTTGGCATAATTATGGGTTTGCGGTTTAATTACGTTGTTAATGGTTTTGCGGTTAGTAATATTATTCCTTGTACATTTAATAAAACAGCAGAAAAGTTCTAAGAAGTGGTTTTATGTTCCTAAACATGCGATGACATTTTCCCGCATACCTTTTGAGGTTGTAGGTATGTTTGTTAAGTAAAAACTACCTAACAACAATAATCTCCAGTACATAGTAAACACATTAACTGGGACGTTGGTTCCAAGTGTCCGACAGTCGTTAATTTCTAAACAAATCGGTCAAACAAAGAAAACGTGCGAGACTTGTAACTATTTACAAATAACTGCGATATATAATTTAGGACGTGGTATCTAGGTAGGTATGTGCGGTGCACTCAGTTTATGTTGTACGGTAATTTTACTTAACTTCATATGAGATGTAGCTTTAAGGGTGTTTTTTGAATGTCTCTAAAGTATGGATCGATTGATATCAAAGTCAAAGTCCTTGCTTACTTGTTATTTGAATGGAGGCTCTACAAGTCTATAATATATTTGTTGTCATTTCAGAAATAAAGAATTAGTGTTCTAAGCTTATTACACTCTAAGCTATTTTCAAATACAATCTCTAAATGTTCGTCCTAATTTTATTATTCTAGCGACACTCAAAAAATCTTATCCGATCTCGATCGAGAATAACCTAGTTTATTCGTATTCGATATACATAATAATGTCAACCTCACGAGTAACCTCAAGATGTACGACCCTCAACTAGGAAGATCGATTCGACCCGAAAGAATACCTGTTATGCATACTGATCAGGTTCCGGAAAACAATCAAGCGGAAGTTCGCTCTTTTCAACTACGTAAAAATCTGCCCAAAGGCCGCAGAAAAAGGAATAATCAATTTGTTTATTGAAATGTAGATTTGCATAATTTTATATTGAGGTCACTAACATTTGCTACGGATGACGTGATACCCAAGGGGAAAACTTAATTGCAAATCTTCCTAATTCATTATATACAGCCCATCGTACATATTTATGTTCTAGGTTAGGTCGAACGAACGTGTCTTTCACACTAAACAACGAGACATACAAACTAATAGAAAAAGATAGAAGTTATTTATTACCCAACCGGTTTTCAATTACACATAATTTATGAAAACCGTCTTCTTTAAACATGTAACCTTATGGCCTACCATATCTCGAGTTTCAGATGTAGCAATGGGCAATTTACAAAAGATAAACATAACATCATTCATCTTTTTAATTAGCCATTCATCTTATGACAAGAAGCTTAGGAAATATATCAGGTTTATTGCATTTGCGTGTGGATCTGCCATGCATGACACACATGCTGTGTGCGAACCTCTATAGATTGTTACATCTTCGAGAGAATAGCATGAAAGGTAAATAGGCACATGTAGTGTACGCAGGTAAGTAAGCCGTCTGGTTGCGCCGGCGCCACTTTCAGCCAGCCCGCCGGCGCCCGCCGTGCGCCTGCGCCACTGTGATTGCTCTCACTCTCACCGTACCCAGCAACGGTACCACAAACAAGTTTACGGCGATCGATACATAGTTGCGCCTCATTAACTCACAGCAAACAAAACTAATCATTGCACATAGGTTTTTGTTACTGGGTAACTAAACAATTCTGGGTTAACGAGTTATTAATAATTGTGCATTGAATAATGATAATGTTCTGCTGCACTTCATTAAGTTGTCTGAAATTATTTAAGTGCGAATCGCCCTTCATAGATTTTTTCTACATTGTAGGCACTCCTGCGCCGAAATTAATCCCGTTTCCAACAGTTATAATAATTTATAATATTCCACAACTATCACACAAGCCATCTAGTCCCAAGCTAAGCAGAGCTTGTGTTATGGGTACTAGACAACTGATAAACATACTTATACATTTCTAAATACATAAATATTATAGATAAATTACACCCAGATACAGAACAAATGATCGTGCTCATCACACAAACATTTGTCTTGGGTGGGAATCGAACCCACGACCTCCGGCATAACAGTCAGGGTCACCACTAGATCAACCACTAGATCAACAGGCCTGTCAAGTTCTGTCCTGTCAAATTCAGCCTTCTAAATTAAAAAAATTAAAATTAAAAAAAAATTTTATTTAAATCAAATTAGTCGGCTCCGTCCTAATACCAGGGTACTACTCCTCTTAGGAATGAATAGCAGCAATAATATTTATTCGCAATCCATAAGCGTAGAACGAAGCCAAATCAGCAACGAATGACCCACCATATAATATGTTCTAAGGTTAATTTATATAACAATCGTACCTCGAAGCCACCCATGTGAGATCGATAAGCGATTCTTCATTACGACACTGGATCTGTGAGACAATAGGCAATAGTGATCGTATGAATGACTTGTATTCAAATATCCTGATGGATGAGTTGCGAAGTGTCCGCGAGGTGTGCCAACTTTATATGTTGGTGGTCATGAATTATCTAGAGAGCTATTTTTATGGACATGTCTTCTAATGACAATGTAACCTGCAAATACTTTTTTTTTGCTACTTACTTGTTAATCTTGTCATAAAAGGACAGCTTGAAATGAGATGCCTCTCTAGATGATGTGTTACAGAAATATGAATGAAGAAGGAATCAGTTTGTAGAACACAATATTTGCTAAATGACAACATAATACTCGTATTTATTAAAATGGTAGCTATAACGGATGTTAGGTTATATTTCAAAACAGGGTAAGTACACATTTGGGTTATCTTCATAAAATATACTACAAACATCATTAAGAAAATGATTTCAAGCGAAAGATACTGGGTTTTTACTTGAAAACAATTATTTATATTATTTAGGTACTTGTATTTATTGCGCCATGTTTGTTATTTTGCAGTTTGTGATTTAGAAACGTCCTTACTTAAAAGTCGTAGTATTTTTTGCAAAGAGTCAACTGTCCCTGATTGATGATTGGCATCAAATTATTCAGTTAGCTCTTCCTGTAAGGTTTTAATGATTTAAAGCCTAATTAGTCATGAGATTAGTTTCTCACAGGGTTTATTAAGTAGGTAAACACATAGCTATCTTTTCAGTAAATAGGTACTTAGACAGTTTATTTAGTATATAGGTAAGTAGCAACTATTTCCCAACAGACTCTAATAAAGAAAGCGTCACCCACTAACAAGACTTGCACGTAAATTGTGTAATGTTCTCCTTATAAATAAATATCTTACATAAAATAAATGAAATATGCAAACAATCATCGATGCAACCACATTTTTTCGGATTTTTCCTCACAACATTTGGTATTTACCTTGTAAACAACAACAACCTACATAAAATAAAAAAAAATATGAATAACAATGCTGCCAAGTCATATAACAATCATTGCGGTTCTAATAGGTATTACCTGCGGTGTCCCAGGTGACGCATTAGAAAAATAGGTAATTAACAATTAAGGGCTCCCGCACACGGGCCACGGCCCCAACCACAAAACGCCGCTATGGCATATTTCCTGCAGTTTTCATACATTTTATATAGACTCGCCGCACACGGTTAACGTCGGTGGCCGCCACACGCTACAATCGTCGCTGCTCGCTTCTTGTGGCCCGCATCGGCGACGCCGACACAAAACGCCACACCGCCACACGCCACTCGCGCAATTCCGCACCAAAGTCACAAACGCCGCAGTGTTTGTGGCTGTCGCGAGTGGCTCGTTTGCCTCGACACTAATAGGCTATGTTTCATGTTCATTGAGTAATTAACATTTAGTGAAGCACGTGCCGTTGACAGGAGCTAGTTTTGTTTATTATTTACCTGCGCAGTTCAACGGTTAACCACATTCTTTGTGACTAACTCAAAAAACATTCGCCCGTTACAACTTATTTGAGGATAACTGCAATATGACGCATGCGAACCCTCTTTACGGAACATTGTCGATTACAAGTGTATCGTACACAACGCGATGCAACTCTCCGATACTTTACGACTTTGGTACCCATCATTGACGCGTGCCCGTGTACAAGCTTCTATGGATTTCTATTGCGATAGTCGCTTGAGTACCAAAGTCATAAGGTCTCGGAGACATGCGTCGCCTTGTGTAAGAAGAGGCTTAAACTTTCGGAAAACATAATATCACTTCCTGCAAAAATGATTAATGGATGCTACGCTCGCAACAATATACAAGACAGTCGTGATCTCAAACGGCTTTTTTTGCTATCGATAGTCGTTGAGGATTGTATAGCGGCTGCCTTTTCAAAAAATAGGTATTTAGAAAAACTCGTGCTGTCCCTCTCGCTCGTTGAAAACCCCCCCCTCGTGCGATAGAGAGCGTTGCAGCTCGCGACTGACTGTGAGTATTTTTTATATGAAATTTGTCTCTCGGGAGAAAACGTTTTTCACATACTAAATCACGTCCAATCTCTTAGATTCTAGTGTCAATCGTTTCAGCATATTATATTCTAGGTTTGTGGGTTTTGCTTTTTTTCTAAAACTTCTTTGTTTTTAAAATACAAAGGTTTTACTTCAATGAAGATTTTGTCATAAAAATAGTAACTTTTAGGCGCCTGTTACTTTCAAACTATTGTAAGTTTTGAAAAAAAGAAAACCTATAAACCTAGTTTTTTACAGTGTCAGAAGGATTCTAAAAAATCATTGAGATAGGATAACATTTAGGGGAAGGAAAACGTTTTCTCTTTTAGTATGGACGAGCGCTCGGTAGACGATAGTCTTAATTTCGAATGTAACTTCTTCTGCTTTATTTTATTGCTAATATTCAAAGCGATAAGGTCGCAGAGGAAACGTTTATTGCTCATTCAAACACCTGTCTTATTTTATTCGTTTGCACAGTCACGTGTATTTAAAATGACCACGTGATAATAAATGATTGAGTTTTTTAATAGCTACGGCTGCTGCGGCGGTATTGACCGTGCGGAACTTGAACTCTTATTCTATAAACATGCAATTCTGCACATACGTTCCTTAAATAACGTAAGTGTGCACTACGGTTTTAGAAAATACCCCCTAAGGGGTGAAAAATGAGACGAAAGTTTGTAAAATTTATTTAAATATCATTCTATTTACTTGAAACTTCTAATTTAGACTTATGGACCAAATTGCTAAATCACGCGTTTTAAGAATTTTGGAAATTTCAACCCCCAAGGGGGTAATTGCCAATCACAGGGTAAAATATCAAATTCTTGTAGACGAAATTTATATGCCGAAGCCCACAGGCGAAGATACTTGACTGACATGAGTTTCAAACGCAGCGTATTGGAACTGTCAAAAAGATTCATATCGATAGCGTTATGTAGTAAAATAAGTTTTAGATCAATTTTTATAGCAAACAATTATGGATTTTTTACCTTACTTTACTAGGATACTTCGTTAAGATGAGATGAGGCAGACTTACCTTAGGTTTTTTTGTTGGGTGGTAAAATCAACAAAATAAATGAGGTCTCTCCCTGTGGGGCGTGAATGGGACTGTCAGACTTTTACTGACTAAGAGTCCAGTCCTTTATTTGTCATTTGCGTTCCAGGGCCATGGTATACAGCTAGACAGTCGCATAACCCCAGTTTCTTATAATCATGAAGGCCTATTTTTGCAAGCAATTAAAACAGTCAAATGCTAACAATAGCATGGACACTGATTTTCAAAAACTTCGTTTTACATAATTAAGCATTTATTATTATAGTGGAACGGGGTTATATTATCAGTTCATCAATTTTACAGCGTAATAAACGTCTAAGTAACTGCAATGCGCGCATATGAAAATCGTTAATTGCCTCTGACGATAAGTAAATCCAATGAACCTTTTTTGAAGTTTTTACAACTTTCCACCTACAATGCGGATTTGATATTCATTTTTCTATTTACCTATTGGGCTACTAGGTAGGTAGGTACTTATTTGTTTGATGAAAAGTTACTTTTACGTAATTATTTACTTAAACTAAATGAAGCATTTATTTTAAGTAAAAAAATATTTTTTATATTCATTGTTTTCTGTTATTTATTTTACGGTTGTTAATAATAAGTTAAATAAATATAAAGATGTTTTCGTCGTGAGGAAATCAAAGAGAAATCTTTGATTTCCTCACACTATAGTCGACAATGGACCACGCTTTTCTAGAAGTTGTACTGCTCTGATATGTTACAACGTAGTTCCTTCATGTAATTTATTTAGTATGCAGGAAATGTTGTTCCCTTGACGTGTCATTATCAGTGCCTTGGTATTGGTTGTAGATCCAACGTATCAATGAACCACGTAGGGACACTACGTGGTTCATTGTTGACAAGTGCTTATAAATACCATAATAAGGGTCATTTTCCTTTTATTGAAATACTTTGTTGCTCGAACCCATTAATTATCTATACATCTATACAAATAAATCAAATTGGAGTGTCTGTTTGTAATATTAAAATAACCGTTTTTTACTACATGCATATGAATAACATTTTTTTAGAAATAACATTTTTTTAGTGTATTTTTGTCTGTCCTTCTGTATGTTTGTAATGGCTAATCTCTGAAATGGCTGGACCGATTTGACGGGACTTTTATTGGCAGGTAGCTGATCTAATAAGGAGTACCTAACTAAGGCTACTTTTATTTAAGAAAATATAATTTGTTTAAAAAAAAATACATTGTTGAGTTCCGACATACACGCGAACGAAGTCGCGGGCACAGCTACTAATGTTATAAAGCAGAAGAGTTTGTTTGTTTGAACGTGCTAATCCCAAAAACTACTGGTTGTAATTGAAACAATCTTTTAGTTTTGAATAGTCCATTTATCTAGGAAGGCTTTAGGCTATATAACATCATGCTAATACTAATAGGAGCGGAGCAGCGTGTGAAACCGCGAGGATCCTTCTAGTACTTCTTTAAGAGGATCGTCTACCGAGCGCTCGTCCATACTAAAAGAGAAAACGTTTTCCTACCCCTAAATGTTATCCTATCTCAATGATTTTTTAGAATGCTTCTGACACAGTAAAATACTAGGTTTATAGGTTTTCTTTTTTTCAAAAGTAACTCTTAGGCGTCTGTAACTTTCAAACAATTATAAATTTTGAAAAAAAGAAAACCTACAAACCTAGTTTTTTACTGTGTAGGAAGCATTCTAAAAAATCATTGAGATAGGATGAAATTTAGGAGTAGGAAAACGTTTTTTCTTTTAGTATGGACGAGCGCTCGGTAGACGATCCTCTTAAGTAGTATTCGCCTGTGTAGTCTGTTTATGATAATATATTTTACTGTTTATTTTTCAACATTATGATTGTATATTACCGAAATTCTTGCGTCATGTATCATATATATCGTCTGCGGTCTTGAAAATGTTTACTAGACTACCTTGATTTTGTTTTTCGAAATAACGACGTTGTAATGATAACCTCTTTTAAACTTCCACTGATTCTGAGGCGATAATCAGCTCAGATTGAGCTTTGTAGATAAAAAGAAACAAATATAAGTGGAGATGATATTTCAACTCAACTAAAAATAACTCTCGACTCTGAAAAACCTCTCCAACATTTTGAAGGCACAAAAACAACAAAAAATGGCGGTAATTATTTTAATAACATTAATTAAAATTCACAACACTAAATACTTCTCGGATTTATAACAAAAAATCAACAATCGTTCGTCAAAACTTGAAATAATTTAGCACACACCTCTTCAATGAGTGTCCTCAGTCATTGAAGAGCTGTTTGCTAAATTAGGTCCTTGCCGCTAAGGCAAATATATTTTTGCATACGAGTACGTCTGATTTCACATTTTAACTTTCTCCAACAAACTTTTATTAGCAAATTTGCGGAAGTCCGTATCCTAATGTCATAGTTGAGGGGCCGATGAATAAATATTTAGAAAAACCGTAGAAGGCTGTATGTGCGCGGCGACCTTGCGATAACAACAATTTTAACGGTTGGTACGGTCAATAAAATATAGTCATTAGTATTCCGTACCTCATCGCTAAGAGGTTCATCGTTTATGATTCGTTTCAAATTAACATTGACCCTTTGACCTTCTTGCTGTATGTATGTACGTGTCGCACCACAGGG